>JACAXG010000052.1:1001991-1342385 GCA_018881555.1 Amblyornis subalaris
GGAAGGGAAGGGAAGGGAAGGGAAGGGAAGGGAAGGGAAGGGAAGGGAAGGGAAGGGAAGGGAAGGGAAGGGAAGGGAAGGGAGGGGAAGGGAAGACCATGATGCCTGTAATCTCTGCAACTTTATCAAAATTTTCTAGTGTGTTGCAGTGTTTTGCCTCATTCCTTGCTACATTCTGTTGGACAGTTCCTCTGCTGGTAGCAGGCACCACAAGGTGTACTGCAAGGCTTTCATAATTATCATTTAAATCAAGGCCTGTTGCATCAAACCATCAAACACTTGGACTAACATCAGAGACGAAGTAGCAGCCAAAACTTGCAGAATAATGGCCCAAACTTGAAGATATTCCCTGCAGAAGCACTGTCTCCTGAGTCAGTTAAATGGTGAAAAGCCCATGGAGACATCCTTAGACTGACACATATGGGTGGGGTAGAGAGTGCCGCATAGCACAGTAGTTGTGGAGCTTCTTCCCACCCTCAGATGTCATTCTAGTATACTTCAGTTTGTTTAGATAAAATATCTGAGGAAGGGTCTAAAGGGAAATCAATCTCTTGCATGACTCTCAAAAAGAAAAAGGGGCACAGCTTAATGTCCTAAGTATGAAAGCTACACCGGCTTCAGGTATAACTCTGCATTAGCTATTTATTTGTTTGACTCCTTGCTGACACGTCAAGAAAAATGGAAACATCAGAAGCGCAAGATCAAAAAAATCTAAAAGAGATCATGAAGAATGGAGTTTTACTTACTGAACCTTGGATGCCTAGGAGCAAGATGTCTACATCTGAGCTAGTCACTTTGAATTCCTTTGTGGGTCACGCAACCCGAGAGCAAGTATATTCTTCTTTAAGAGGAGMTAAAGTTAGTGGTTAAACTCAAAATGAAAACTTCAACTTTAAAAGCGATTTGTAATCTTTTACGATTTCTTGTGAAGAAGACTAACTGCACCAAGCTTCCACAAGACAGTTAATCTCAAATATTACTAAATCACCAAAGTTATTCTCTTTCTCTGTCCCAGTTCACTTACCCAATGGCCAGAGATTAATCTTCTGGCCTCTAGCATTTCTTTTTATTTCCTTTCTGGTAATACAAAATTTTTTTCACAGCCAAACCCCAAAACACTGTTTTAAAGAGAGAGATGAAATTTGCTTACATTTTAAAATGAAAGCCACATGGGAAATCCCAAAGAGCAAGTGGCAAGAGCACCCTACAGTACTCAGGCAGCACAGACAGGGATATTCCTGCTGAATGGCCTCTGAATGGCAGATGGTGAATCCTCGAGACAGTGTCTCGCAGCAGGACCCAGTGAGGCCACCATTCTGCAGGGCTCGTCAACAGTAAAATTCTGAGCAGGGGGAACCTGTTTTCACCCTTTAATGACCACAGGTCTGAATTTAGGCACCTAGAATCTAATGCTTCTTTACTCAGTTTTACGCAAATTTCTCTCTATATTTCCCTAAATTGTGTAAAACCACCTGGGAAACCCTTTTATAAAAGCTGGAGATCCATCCAGTCTTGTTTCTTGAAGAGGAAACTCTTCAAGCCCAACTTGATCAGACTTCACTGTTGCAGAAGTGAACACTGAGGGTGGATAGCTTGGCTTGGCACAGCATGGCAAAATAAAAAAAGAAAAAAAACTCAATGGTTTATATCTCTTTGTGTAGGTGACCTTTAAGTTAGGTTTTCAAGGCATACAGCCCCACATCAAAACATATATATATCCAAATTATTAGAAGCAAGTGCAAATGCATTATTTATCACTTATCAGCTGGGCTAATCAGCTAAGAAGACAGGCATTTCACACCTTCATCTACTCCTTCCTCTCTCTGCACACTGCTGGGAAACATGCACACATCCAATATATAGGAACTTATGTACTTTAAGCCAAAAATACAGTAACTTTATTCATCTTTATGAATCAAACAATATATGTCTCAAGCAGAAAATACTTAATTGTCTCAGTTTAGTACTTTGTCCAGCTTCTCTTGTCCTGTGTTGGTTCTTTTCAAGCTCTCATCAAAGAACTTTTCACATTCTGTGATAGCTGCTATTTTCATATTTTCACTGTTAATCATCTCAAGGTTTCTGAGATTTCGAGAGCAGGTAGTGAAGTGGCTGAAGCATTTCTCAAATGAAGCCCTAACCGTGGGAGATCATTCATGGTTAGGTTCTCGGCTTTTAACCCATTCTTTCTCTGTAGATTTACCAGCAACAGTGGCCAGATTGTTGGAAAATTGCCTGACTCTTTGATCCTTATGCCCTGGTGCCCCAGCAGAAGCATGCCAGGCATTCCAGGAATTTTTTTATCTGTTTCATCCTGGCTCCAGTCCTCCTGCAAAAGTATCCTTTATGCTGCCTGGACTATGGTGTTTGGTAGCCTGGACCTGTTAAACATTTGTTACCTCCTGCATTTACATGGTATTTCTCAGCTCCCCTCAGCTGCAGCAGATTGTTAGCCCTCCAGCTCCCTTCTCCTTGCTCTCTGAGGTCTCTCTCTCTCAGCACTACAGAATTAAGTATTTTCCATACCCCTGAAGAGTTGGTAACATCAACCCATAAATTTCAACAAAACCTCAGGCGCTACTAGATCACAAATAATTTTTTAAGTATTCCTTCACTGACTAGGCACACAACTTCAGCAGAAATCTGCTAAACAAATAAGTTTAACCTCCTTAACAGAAAACATGTTCCTTTTAGCAGCTTATTCAGAAAAATAAACTCCTTTACAAGTTATTTTTGGTTGWGAGAAAATATATTCATCCCAACAGAGCTTGTTCTCTAACAGGTCACTTTCCAGTTACATACACTTTTTTGAAGCAGTGGAAGTCATGCCTTTGAAAGGGTTCCTGCTTTATCCCAGATTCATTTAAAAGAGTTTCACATGTCAAATGTAAGATGCATTTCCTTGTTTTTGATTTCTCTTTCATGCATTTACCCTTTCTACTCTCTGTATTGTCTATTCACATTTTTTCAATAAAAGTCAATATAAAAATAAAGCTAAGAAAGATAAATAACAGGGATTCATTGCATTCCTGTGTAGTTTGCTGGCTGCATGATAAACTCATTCAATGAATTTCAGGCTCCAATGGCTCTCTTTAAAGCTCAAGAGACTCAAAAATTTTACATTTCTCTTGAAAAATATTCTCTGAACACCATTCTACCTAAGTGGAACATCTGTGGTGCCAGGACTAAAAGAATCTCCTCACAGTGGATGTCCAATTGCGCCAGACTACATTAATTAATGGTATGTCTGTCCATTATGCTGGTAAATGGTTCTTTCATTATCTGACAACAAATAATTTTTCCTGAAGTTTACTAAAAAGTGTTGTAACATGTAAGCACTCAATTTTTATCAAGCACACCTTATTCAAACCTGTCCTTTCCTATCCAAGGATTGCATTACCACCAAATCCGCTAGCCCTTGTCTATGCTGGAATGTCACCATGGATTAGTTTCCTCGCTTCATTTGCAGTGACTTACCTATATCAAATTGAAATGCACCCATGCAAGTCTGTTATGTCGGTCTAAGATACTTTCCTTGTTAATCATTGCATCCACAACTTTACACTTGTTTGAATTAGCTGCTCAGCATTATAAGCATTTATCTTGTGGCGCAATGTTAAATCACTCAGGTCTATAATTTTCAGCCTGTTGTGGCACATTTACAAGAAACTACTGGAATCCTGGAACTGAGGTCAAGTGAGCCTACTCCTAGGAGCCTCACATCCTACCAGCACTGCTTCCCAGCTGGTTGCCAGCAGCCCAGAGAGTACAACAAAGACTCCACACAATTTGGAGAGTCGTTGGCACAAGCTGGGTGGCAGATGCAAATTTTCATCCTTGAATTTGGCCCCTTGGTTTCCATGGATCARGATCTTCCCTCGGGCATCACTAAGCAAGCTTCACCACACACAGCACCTTGCAGGGCTTGAAGGCTTATCCCAGTCCTCATTTTCTTGTTGCCCTCAAAGCTGCAGCCATGTGGGCTGTGTAAATCCCACCTGAGCTGTCTGTGCAGCAGGAGGGCAGAGTGGAAATCCACATGGGAACCCAGTGGCAATGCCAGAGACTGTGGCCGGGTACAGGCTGCTGCAGACAGATGACAGACTGGAGGTAATGGGGGAGGGTGGCTCATGCCCTGGGAGTTTCCCCAGGACAATGTTACCATGACCCAGGAAGGACACTGACCTACTGGAGTGAGTCCAGAGGAGGCCACCAAATTCATCAGAGGGATGGAATACCTCTCCTATGAGGAAAAGCTGAGGGAATTGGGATTGCTCAGGCTGGAAAAGGCTTCAGGGTGACCTAATTGTGGCCTTCTAGTACCTGAGGGGAACTGAGAGGAAAGATGGGGCAGGACTATTTACAAGGGCATATAGTGACAGAACAAGGGGGAATGGATTCAAATTGAAAGACAGTAGGTTTAGATCAGATATTAGGAAAAAACATCTTTACTGTGAGGGTGGTGAGGCACTGGAATCGGTTGCCCAGAGAAGTTGTGGATGCCCCATCCCTGGAAGTGTTCAAGGCCAGGTTGGACAGCGCTCTGAGAAACCCTATCTACTGAAAGGTGTTCCTGCCCACGGCCGGAGGGTTGGACCTAGATGATCTTTAAGGTCCCTTCCATCCCAAGCCATTCTACGACTCTGTAATTCTAGGATTCCGTGACTCAGGGTAATTAATAGGATTAAAACAGCCGTTTCTTTAATTCAGCAYGATGAAACCTGAGCACAGCTTTATCAGGGAAAATCATCCCTGTCACCGCGTCGGCCTCCTCCTGCGCGGGCACTGTGCCGGCGCTCTCCATGGCACTGTGCTTCCCACCAGGAAGGCCGTACGTAGGCTGAGAACAACATGGGCCCCCCGAGCCACCTCCTCGAGGGGCAGCGGCGGCAGAGCAGAGCAGAGCACAGCAGTGAGGGGCCGCGGCTCCCGCCCGCCCTCCAGGGGAGCGCTGCAACAGCGCGTGGCGCCTTCCCTCCGCCGGGCGGCGGCTTGGCCTCGCCGGCTCGCCGTAGCGGGGCTGGCGGGGTGCCGYGGCCGGAGCCCGCCCGCCCGCGGGACTTCCGTGCTGCCGGGCCGGGCCGCGCCGTGCCGGCCGGAGCCCCGCGATGGCGCAACACGGCCCGAGCGTCACGCTGTCCCTCACGCTGCCCATCACCTGCCACATCTGCCTGGGCAAGGTAACGGCGCCGCCGCTGCCCGGCCCCTGCGGCCCGGGGGTGGGTGCGGGGAGCTCCGGCTGGCGGCGGCAGCTCAGGGGCCCCACCGTGGCTCCACGCCCTGACCCTCACTGGGATTGTGTCTTTTAAGCCTCCGCGCGGGGAAGAAAAATGCGGGGTGAGGTACAGGCTTCCCCGGGGGGACCGTTCCCGACTGCGGCCGAGGTTTGGTGGCACCACTGGGATGTCGGGAACCGCGGGTCGCCCCTGCGGGAGCGTCCCAGAGGTGTTGGAGGGGCCCGAGGTCGCTGAAACGCGGGTGTGCAGCTCCCAAGGTGCAGAGTTTGAGGTTTCGGGGTTTTCTTCCGGTACCAGTAGGATGCTCTGTTCTAAAATGCTTGTGTTTGAGCGTCGTGCTGTGTTGTGGAGGACAAGTGAAACAAAGAGGGGATGTATAACTAAGGGGATTTAAAAAGTATTGAGCAAAACTGCAGCAGTCTGGAGAAAAAGTTTCCGTTTCCTCTTTCTGACCCTTTCTCAGTTCCTTGCTCTTTTCCCCCGGGAAGCAGAGGGCTCTTGCTAGTTGTTCTCTAAAAGCCCCAGAGCTAATTTCATGGCTGTCACTAATTGCTTTTCAAATTCTTTGCTTATTCCTTGCTACTCTTTTTTTTTTCCCTTGCTCTCCAAAACAAAACTAACGTCTTAAAGCACAACAGTAATTACAAGGAGAGAAATAGCCTTTTATGTTTGTAGTCTGGCATTTACTGTCTGGTTTGTTTCTACCTCACCTGGCCTTTACTCCCAGACCTTCTCTGTTGGAGTGATAACAAAAGAGCAGGCACGTTTGATGTGTAAAGTAGGTATAGCTCAGATAGTGACAGTAGTCAGACATCTCCCTTTTCTCGAGTCTCATGATTCTGACAGAGTGTTACTTTTAGCAGCCGTGCTTACTCATTCGTTGTCTTTTCTGTGGAAGCCGAGCAAGACTTCCTGGCTGCTGTCCTGTTACTTTTCCTTTTCTATTTATCTGCTTAGTGAAAATTAAGGAGAACCCGGGTGTACTGTGTCTGTAATGCAGAGTGGATACACTTGAAAAAAAGGAGAGCAAAATCCAACTGACAAAGATATTTGGTATTTAAATCCAATCCCGGTTACTTTCTGATCTAAGCACTTAACAGTTTGGTTAGGTGTTCGTTCATATCTTGCTATAAAGCCACTGAGTTATTTCAAGCCACTGTTTCATACTTCCACTTCTTCTCTAGATGTTCCTGAGTTTGTAGTGGAAGAGATTTCCATGCTCTTTTTTGCTCTTTTGCACTGAGATAGTACATTAACATTATATAARTGAATCTATTGGTGATCTGTGTAATAAAGGTATTTAAATACTTTCATTTTTAGATTTATAAAGCTGTTTAAATTTTGTTGCCAGAGTTGACAGCTCTCACTTGTCCTTGTTTTTTTGGTACATTTCTCTGCTTCTAGCATGGAACTTCATTGAAAAACTTAATCAGAAAAAGCTCTTCTCAGGAGTAAGGTTAGAGGAAGAAAGTTATTTAGTTTAAATTAAGAAAAAAGTCTTGTCAGTTTTTTCCTATCTTTTAGGGAGGAGCAGAGAGTATCATGGAGGGTTGATGTAATCTGATGCTTCTGTGGTTTATAGTATAGACTTCAAATCAAGTAGAAGGCCCACCCTACAATAAGAATGTATCTCTTGCTATTTCTGCAAAATTTGCAAAAGTCTGGCTGCAAAATACCAACTACTCACTGTGTGTGTAATGGTAAGGGGATAAAAAAGGAGATATTGCAGAGAAATTCAATAACGTTGGCCACTCGTTTTTAATGAAGCAGAAATCTTGGGCAAGAGGGACACGTTAGCCCATTTTGTTAATGTCAACAGTGTCAGAAAGCATATTGGCAAGATGTGCAAATAACCATTTATAATAAGAGTTATTATAATTGCTTGGATCAATTGCTTGGATCAATTTCATGTTTGTTACCCGAATGTTCTTTTAACACATTCTGGGCTCTCTTTTAACATATCTGTATTTTATAATTAGTGGGCAGATCTGAAGCCATCTGCTTTGGGCTCTTTGGTTTACTTGTCCCAGAATGTCTGAAGATCTCTCTTGTTGGTTTTGGTGTAGACAGGTTGCTTGGGCTCAAGCACAGTTCTGTGTTGGTTGAAACCGTGTAGGGTGTCTGGGGATTGGTTCACTGGCGTGTGTCTGATTTTCCATGTGCCCGTTCCTCTGTTAATGCTGCTTGAAGACCCAGAAGTGCCTTAAGAGTGACATAGATGTGTACAGGATTTGATTTTGATCTGCAAGGGAATCGCATTACGTGGGAGGGGAAAAATTAGGAAATTGCTCAAAATCACCTAGCTGATCAAGCCTTCTCAAATAAATTGTAGTCTTTCTAGGCATTATGGTCAATTAAGGAAATGAAACTGTGCTGTAATTCAAGTGAAATAGTTTTTTAGTAATGAGTATGTCCTGATCCCCCACCCCCTTGGTTTGCCACAGTCGGTGGGAAGGGCAGTGGCACCCCCAGCCGTTGTGTGACATTTCAATAGCGGCTGCTGCCGCTGTCGCATGGGTTGCTTTGTGTGGAGCCTGAGCCAACAAAAGTACAAAACCCGAGCCCTGAAATGAAACTTGTAAAGGTGTGTAAATCAGAAGCACTGTACCCTGGAGAGTAATAAATGTGACTTAGTATTTTGCTAGAGATATGGAGTAATCATTCACTTGCAAGAAGTGTGCTTCTGTGTCAGGTTTGGGGTAACTGAGGGTCTCTTGCTCCCCAAGGGGGGAAACCTGCACTCTTGAAATGTCTTTTCCTGTTTGGATTATTTTATGTTGTTCTGCTCTGTATCTTATCATCACCATCCATAGAACTATTCTCAGGCTGCTTCTGAGTAAGAAAGAAGTATGGCTAGGGAAACAGTTCCTTTTTTTTTTTAACCTGCTAGCTGCTGGTGAGAAAGCTCTTTTGCTTGGAAAGCAGTAAGTACCAAGATTTTTTAGGTTAAAAATAATTGAAATTGTAATATTTAAATGTTTCCAAAGCGTTGGTGTGCTAGAGCTTGCAACAATCACAAAAAAAAAGCCTCCTTAATTCGAGGTGAAAGTTCAGTTTCTCTCTGTTCACACCTTCAGTAACTTGAGTTTCTGTTTATGTATAGATAATTCCTTTGACACCCAGGCCTGTCATACTGGAGGTCTTAAAAATATTGTGAATCCTGTAAGGTGACAGAGGCATAGATAGTGAACTGGAGAAGAAGCTGACAGATCTGGGCCTTAATTCATATCCATGAATATTTCAGTAGTAAAATGCTTGGTTTTTAGCTCGTGCAACACCGATTGCATGGGCATGATCACTACAGGACGCATCTAGTCTGTCGGCCCAAGGGGTTATTGGCTGTCCTTTCCAGGTGCTCACTTCTCCCTGCCAACATTTCGTTTTTCCTTTTTAGTTTGACTACTTCACTAATGGAATGCAAGAATATCTTGGGGCTGATGAGGACTTCATTTAAAGTTGAAAGGATTCTCTTGAACTTGGGTTTTAAGTGCAGTACAGTAGAATCTAAAGTAATATATACTGATGATTCTGTGTCTTAAAATACATTTCTTGGGCAAAGACAGGTGGAGCAAAAACAAATAATTATTTTTAAGGCCCCTAACACAGATACTAATGTTAAGAAGTGTGTATTACAGCAAGCTGTAATAAGCTGCAATAAGGCATAAAGTCGTTTTCTTCTGCATCATATTTGGTTCCTCTATGCACATTTACTTTCAAACAGGGTTTATAGTTAAATGACAAGAGAGAATAATGCATTGTCATTAATATTTTCTAAAAGTTTGTTTACCCTGCTGTTTTGGAAGGGGAGGGAAAGCTTCTTGAAAGAATCTGTGTCTGATTGGAATATTTAATCCTTCAGTTAGCTGCCCCATTCTTGGGTAATGACTTATTTAGTAGCAATGCATATCTAGCAGGAGACTTGAATTAGTGATTGCTGGTTCATGTTTCAGCTCTGTGTGTTTGGCCCCGATCCATTTTAAAGCTGATTTCCATGAAGCTGATTATCTGCAGGCTAAAGTTAATCTGTAACACTTTACGTTTCAATGATACCTCTTCCACTTGGTTGTTGCCAGGAAGGTTGTTTCCTTCCTTCCCTCACTTTTGGAAATGTGTACTTTGGTCTTCTTCTGCCACGGGAGGTGAACGCGTTTCACTGGAGTGGCTGGCTGTAGTCCTTGGAGGCTGTGGGGTGAAGGAAAGGTGCTGCTGCCACTCTGTGTATTAATGAGCTCTTGGAACTGAGGACCGTAGTTCTGCAGAAATGGTCATAGCTTTGGTGCCTTCAATAATAGGGAAGTTTGGTGTTGTGAGTCAGGAGATCATTCCCTGCAAAACAGTCCTTGCACTGAGCGATGGAGCTCTGTATTTTCATATTCTGTTACCTGAAGGAGTTTTAAGGTGTTCATAGTGTCTTTCTGTTTGTTTTTTTTTTTCTTTTTATTTCTCCTTTTAATGCTAAAAGGTCCGTCACCCAGTTATCTGTGTGAACAACCATGTTTTCTGTTCCATTTGTATTGAAGTGTGGCTGAAGAACAATAATCAGTGCCCAGCTTGCAGAATTCCCATCACGCCTGAAAATCCCTGCAAGGAAATTATAGGTAAGGACTACTTTAGTCTTTGAAATAAATTTCTGGTATTTACTGCTGGAGGAGATTGCTTTGAGTCCAAGGATGTCAGGATACCTTTTCCTCTGTGTGTTTTTTTACCAACATCTAAGGAAGAATTAACTTTAAATTTTTCCAGTAAAATACATAATAGCTACAAGGTTAAAGTTCCAAAGACATTGTTTATATTAATGACTGGATTATTCAAATGCAGTGAGTACCCCATGGATCTAATGATTGTTTTTTAAATCTTGGTTGGATGATGCCTTTTACTGAAAAAAAAAACATTCTTTTTTGAAGTACTCCACCTATGCATTGCAACCTATTGACCTAAGAGAACAGCATTTAGCTGAGAAATAGTGTACTTCAGTCTTGAATGAGTATGTAGTATTTTTTACTTTTTGTTTTGTTCATCACTTCCTCCCTTTTAAGAAAAGTACTCTTAGCACAGAAATTAGGCAGAGCTTCAGCATCTGAATGAAGATCTGAACTTCCCCCGAGCTAGGAAATACTGCGGTCTTTTTTTGACATAAAATGTCAGCCCTCCTGTTTCATTCTGAGAGAAAAATATATCTGAACAATCTCACTTCAAAAACTTACACTGTCTTGTACTAATTAAATATATGCTTGATACCCTGCCCCTTCCCTTCAGCTCTGTTTTAATAGTATGGTCTTAAATAACATAGGATTCTGTTAAGGAAAAAAAAAAAGTTGAAAAATTTAAAAGTTTTCCTCCTGCTGTGAATCAAGATTTTGACTTTTAAACATTACTAGTAGATACTCAAGTTGAACCTGTTCTGAAAGTGAAAGGACTTTAAATATTACATGGTAGCCAGTTGGTCCAATATTAGCTGCATTTGTAGTTGATATTATGAAAAGTGCTGTAAGGTAGATTACTAGTATTGAATTGACTGAAAAGGAAACAATATTAGTGCTTCCTTCATCCTGTGTTGCTTTAGGAGGAACGAGTGAAAGTGATCCTATATTTAGTCCGACAGTCAGAAAACACCTGCGTAAAACAAGGCTTGAATTGCTCCACAAAGAATATGAGGTAAGGACAGGGCGGGTCTTGTGGCTTTCCAGATTAGTTGCAGCTGCTAAATTACTGCAGACAAATGGTTCTTTTGCTTTGAGCCGCGCTGTTTTTAATTGAGTAAAGGTGTATATTGTATCTACATGAAACTCAGTTGCATTAAAATTAACCTTTTGACTAAGGTTACAAGAGAGCTTTTGCTGGTGCTTGAAGTGGTCCCACTAAGTCACAGTAATATTCTTTCTAGGCTACAGGTAGCCAAGTGCAGTCAATTCTTTAATTTTGTGGGAATTCCACCTCCAGGTGGTTTGGAAGCATTTTCTTTATGCATAGTGGGTGTAGGGAGCTTTTTGTTTTGTCTTCGATACAAAAGCAAACGTTTACTGAAGTAATTCCCTGTTGCTCAGGGAGACTAAATTCCTTCTTAAAGAATATTGCCCACTGTAACCTTTTGGCACAGGTTAATTTTTAGCATTATTGTTTTATTGTTTTCTGAAAGTGAGCAAATGCTTGAAAGTGTAGCTTGAATGCTCCAGTCTCCTGCTGGAAAAATACTCTCTTGGGAAGAAGATGAAAAGCTGTTAATAAGGAATGTGCTTAGTTTGTTTTCTCAGCTGTTGTTCCCTCAGTAGCAGCAGTGTGAAGACATCACATATTTTTGAAGGAAACCTGTCTTGGGGAGGAGAATGAGGGAAAGGAAATGGACTCTCTATATATCCTTAACACTGGGGAAGTAAGAGCTATCTTTTATGACAAACTTGCCTGTAGCTCAGGTTCTTTCATTCTCTATGAGAGGAGGAGTCAGGAAAAAGTGGCTTCCTGCCTTTCTATTGAATCAACTCGAAATTCACACAGCTAGGCATAGGATAACATAAATCTCTTGAAAAAACCCCTAAATTTAAAATGGTTGTTCCCATGCTGGGTGCAGGGACAGGCATGATTATTTGTGAAAATATGGCTTGGATTTATGTAAATGTTGTATATGGCCTCCTTAAGTAGTCTGACCATTAAAAACTCAAGTATTTGAGTTGGTGAACGGTGTAGAAGACATGGTTTTGGGATAAATTATTTCTTTTATCCCTTTAACAACAGGCTTTTGAAGATTTTTGCTTCCCTGTGGCTTCAGAGTGATACAGCTAAGAGCTTTGTTCTTTGCATTTTGAGAGTCTTTCCTTGGATGTTGCTACTTTGGTGTAGCTGGAGCAGCCTTTTCCAGGCGATATTCTGTCCGTTTTGAATTTGGAGACTTTCAGCATCCTAACGTGATGTTTCATAATGATATGAGAGAAACACTCTTAAATAACAGCAAATGAGTCAGCAGAGGACAACCTTAAGAACACTCTTGTTACAGGAAATCCTCCCACAGAGTGCCCTAATAATAGATTCATGTTGCTGAATGCTTTGAAGCTTTTGGTCTGCCCGATGGTTTGTTCAGGGTCCTTTACGTAGTCAAGGGATTCCCTTCACTAAAACCTTCAGTATGCTTGAGTGTGCAGGTTGATTAAAATTCTGCCTAAAGCACAATACATAAGCATACTTAGATATATGTGTTAGTGAAGGCATGCATCTGGGCTTGCCAGTACTCATGATTCTAAAGTGCTGTGGAAACTTGCCAGTATTATTTAATTAATCTCACAAATTGTTTTAATTCCTGTGAATTTCTGACACCTTTAGGATGAAATAGAATCCCTGCAAAAAGAAGTAGAAGATCTGAGAGGTAAAAACCTCAATTTACAGATACAGCTGAAATCTCTTCTGGATCCTGCAGCATCATCTTTTTCTTGCCAAAATGAGGAAACTAGCCAGTCAGCAAATGAAGCAAGTACCCGTAGCCCAGAAACCCCAGAGGAATGGAGCAAAAAGCTGAAAACTGCCACTGATATGTGCGAAAAACTGATGGATAATGTGGAAAAGCTAAGGGAGGTAATAAACGTAACAAACACATTTCTTCAGCTATTTTGTAGTGTAAACGTTTTGTGTTAGTTAAATTGGAGTGAGAGCTAGCATGACCTTTGGGTACTTCATAGATCTAGAAGAAAGAGGAAAAAAATTGAATTCCAGTGACTGTTGGTGTATCATAGTATTTCCATATAGCCCTTGCAAGTGTCAGATGTTATTGCTTGTTCTAGTGAGTCCTGTATGTGACTCTTCTTCAACTCCTCTGTCACTCTATGACTGGGTAATTGGATTATAGTAGCACTTGTCGACAGTATTGATGACCAGATTTTTCAGGCTTGCAATAATCTATATAATATATCTATTTTACAGCATTCAGTGGGCAAACACAGTACAGTTGGCTGAGGCAGATTTTGCACTATTGCCCTCCCTGCTAGCTGATATTTTTGGTGCAATTTGCTGAGACAGAGTAACTTGACCCTTTGACCAAAAATAGACAAGCTTCAGCATTTTATGACCAGAAGATCCTTTACTGGAAAACTGCAGCCTTTTTATACATCTTGATGTAATATAAAAAGAAAATCTGATACTGAAGAAGCAAGGATGCAGGAGATAGGCATATGAAAGTACATCTAAATAAAAATATCTTGCAAAATATACCTGCAGGCACAAGAAAGATCACCTTAAACATTGAAGAACAGTGAAATTTCAAGATTAATTTGAAATCAAGGTGGAAAGAACTGGACTTGTATTTATTCAAAATGCTGCCTTTATTTCTTCTATTAGCAATCCTGGGTTACTTCCTGCAAAACTGAAGCGTGATGTATTAAGGACTTTATTGTTTTTACCTTTTTAAGCATTAATAGTGCCTAATGTACACTTTTTCTGTACTACAGACTCAGAGGCACACATGCTACTGTTCTGCCATTCTGTTAGTGGGACGCTTGTAGGACCCCAGGAGCTTCAGAATTACTTGTAGATGGCAGCAAGTTCTTGTCTGCCTGTTTGTTTTGGTTTTTTTCCATGAAGTAAGACTGTATTGCCTTTTTTTTTTGTGATTACTAAGTTTTTTAACTTTTTCCCTACGTAAGTAAAAAGAAGAATGTAGCAGGAACTGAGGAAGGGGTTGGTTTCGGTATTTTTTCAGTATAACTTTAGCCTTAGCAAGAAAAGGTGTTTAAGTTTATGGAATCTCTGAGTTTGGTTACGAGTTAGAAAAATAGAGTCTTAGGTTCTAGGGAAGTCTTAAACTGTTGTCATAGAATCGTTTCGGTTGGAAAAGACCTTTAAGATCATCAAGTCAAACACTTTTTTCCCATCTGCTCCCTGTTCAACAGCTGCTGAATTCCATAAGTACCTAAAATCACTTGGCTCTTTTAGACCTGGTCTCACTTGTAGGCATGCACTGACCATCACCGTTCTGAACAGCAAGACCTCTTTCCCATACACACACAATCTGGAACCAGAAACCTTATCTGTGAAAGTACCTGACACAGGAGTTTCAACCACACATCACTTCCCAGTGAGACAAGATCAACAAAAGTGGTTGCTACCACTTTCTCTTTCAAAGCTAGACTGAGTCAGGAAATAGCAACCACCTTTATCATTTAATGTCCTAGAGCAGACAAATGTAGGGATGCCCAAAGAAGGCATTATTGCTTTGAGTGGAGTAATAACAAGTATGGGAGTGGTGAAACAAACCCAGTAGGAGAAATACTAGACTAAGTACACTCATCAAAAATGCAGCTGCACAAACTCATTAATCTAGACATTGTTCTGCAAGTGGGGATCCCTTGCAGATTGGAGGGCAGAGCGCTCTCTGGAGGAAAGACACCAAAGAGGTTCAGTCATGCCTTGCCACGTGCCAGATGGATGCTCTGCCTACCAACGCTATGCAAGCCATGAAATTTTTTACTTGATTATGTGGCTGGGAAACTGTGTCTTTGGAAATAAAGAAATTATTTGATGCTTCTTTGGAACTGAGCTATCCTGAATTCTCATTCATTGCTTTCAGGGTAGTTTTTTTTGTGCTTTTATTTTTTGAATACCGAGTAGTTGACACTCAGGCACCCAAGCCCTGGGCTTACCCTTCTCTTATCATCTTTGCCACAAGCGTCTAGTTATTCTTTCTGCCCTTAGGAATATTGTGGTGTTGGGGGTGGGGATTCTTAATTTTTTTCTGCTCCATTTTCCCTACCCCTCACCTGGAAAGGTTGTTTGTATAAACATTTAAAGTTTTCTGCCTCTCTTCTTACACTGTTTGATGCTTCTGAAAAAAGTACATTTCACTGCTGAGCCCAGTTGCATATCTCTTTCTTCAGATCTGTCTCTAGATCATACTTTTATTATGCAGTGGAAGCTTTATCTAATTGAGGCTATGAATTACAAGTCCTGGACTGGTGGTGCTGGTTTTAGCATAGGGAGATTGAGCAGACTATGAAGTGCGAAGAGTATATTCTGCTTGTTAGGATAGTGGCATTCATTGTTCTGAAACACTGTAGCAGGAAAACTTCTCTTTATATGAAGTGTCTTGTTAACAAGTGTGTCTGCTGAACTGAGAAGGAGGAATTGACCTCAATTCAAGGAGTAAGAAGGGTTGTGAATCAGGAATCTTAATCACAATGTCCTGGAAGAAAGTGAAGAAAGACTGCAAATAGCTTGTCGTAATGGATTTACATCCACAGGATAACTATGCTTTAAAAACAAGCCAAAAACCCACAAAGTAATCTTGCTCTAATTTGGGATGGGGGAAGCTGTTCAACATTAGTTTTGCTGATACCTGCACATTGTAATGTTAATGTACTTAACGTATTTAGTCATGTGGAAAAAAAAACATGGAATTGCCATTAGTACATCTCCTTAATGACTTTCTGTGCTAACTAACATAGCTGTGTTTATTTCCCTAGATAGGACACTTGCAATGTATTTTGGGAATATAAATAAAAAATGTCTGTTCACTATTCGGTTTTGCAAACCATTTCCCATGGTGATTTTTAAGTGGCGTCCCTGTCTGAAGGCTGTTTCCTGCTTGCACATTTCTAGTTCTGTCTCTTTAAAAAGGAGAAACAGCTTGTCCTATAAATATTAGAAGTCATTTCTGTTTTACTGTATACTTATTTTTTTCCTTTTCTTTTCCTTAGGCAAATAAGAAACTGAGCTTGGAAAACAATAGCCTTTTAAGAGAGAATTTGCGACTAAAAGCCGAAGTTGATAGTAGATCACCCCAAAAGTATGTGAATATTTTAAAAGCTACTATATTTTATTTATATACTGTTTAACTGTTGTATGACTGTTTAACCTAAAACTGTGGAGGTGTACATGGCGTTGCATATGTGTCCCCAGGTAGACTTCGGAATTTTTATCTTCATGGACTTAGGTGAAAAATGAAACCTGGAGAATAGCAGCAAGTGGGTGAGAAATGTGACTTAGAGAATCGCAGCAAGTCCACAGTGAGGGAGCGTGACTTGACTACAAGTGCTATTCCGTGTGTCATGACAGTATTGAAGTACTGGATTCATTAGTTGAATTCTACAGTTAACTTGTTATTGGGAAATTTCCAGATCTGGTATATGGTCAAAGTAGGTCTCTTACTAAGTGCAGATGTTCTGGTTGCTTGTGTTTGGGTTTGTTTTGGTCTTTTTTGCTGCCTTCAAGGTTTATTTTGTGGACTTGGGCTCCCTATTCTAGAAAAGTTCCTGATAGCTTTGTGTCTGGGCAACATATGTGGAATCGGGCTTCTACAGCATGAGAACATCATTCCTAGAACTGATATCTCTGTTTAGTACTCTGTCTTAAACAGTTAGAACATCAATGACAATACCCTGAAAAAGCAGAAACTTTGCCATACTGATTAGAGCTGTGTTCTGAGGTACCTCTTCTTGGGAGTACTTTGTGAAGCAATATATTTATATTTTTAAAGTTCTGTTCCTGTCTTTCATTTGTTTTCTACCTTTCTTCTCTCATCTGTTTGACATTAAAAAGCTAATAACAATATTGGCCAAAGGTTTATACAGAGCTTTTGAGGAAGAGGTTTGGAGACACCTGTGTAATGTGAGAAGAGAGCTCTCTGGATTTTATTCTAGTTCTGGCAACACATCTGTTGGAAGATAAAATTCATCCTAATAGAAGAGCTTCCTTGTCAGACTGCTTGTCATTTGAGACAACAGGAAAGAAGATGCATGATCCTTGTCCTGTGAATACATGAAACACATTCTGCCCTGAAGTCCTCTAATAAGATAGAGCTGTTTAAGGTCTTGGCAATGGCTTTTATGGCATGGACTGTCTTTTCCCGTAAGACTCAAGAGTGAATTGGCAAGGATGGCAAACTTTAAAAGTAAATAGATGGAACTAAATAAATCCTAGAAAAGAAGAGCTAGAAGAGACCAGATAATCTAAAATGATTTTTACTTTTCTGGTATCAGGTAAACTCCCCAGTGGAGACAATTTTCCTTTCTTCTAGCTTGTGCGAGCTTTACCATGGTCAGAAAAAATGAGATATCAGAGAGACAGGAGTGTGAAGAACTAGTCTTTGCTGCAAGCTACTTATCTTCCCATCTTTTGACAGTGTTGCCTAAAACAATAGCCTGTCACTTTCTCTTTAGAAGCACAGATATAGCCAAATGTTATTACAAATTGAAGGGTGTCAGGGTCCATCTTGCAACCCAGATGCCTGCTAGATTGGTCTGTCTGTGTCTCTGCTATTATTTTTTTATTGTGATATTTTTAATGTCCTGAAAAAATATCACATCCTGCCTGCCTGTTGGGAATTATCTTTGGCGGTAACTCTAGAACTGTGTATGGGATTTAGGACATGAGTTGAATCAGGCTTAGACTGGGCTAGGAACAGTTTAAACATTTCAGGAGTTTGTATGTCTGTACCCTGATTCTGCTGTATTCAGTTTTGCCTTTTCGTTGAGCCCAGTGATGTGCTACAAGAGTGTAAGTATATGCAAGGAAAAACTTGTCCTGGAAGAAACCCTTCAGCACATTTAATTTAGCAATTTTGATTCCTCCAACCTATACCCACTCATTCCTAGTCATGTCTTAAAGATTGAATTTGTCCAGTTGTTCAATATAAGTGTTACTTGAGAGAAGAAGTAAACTTGTGTTTATTTGGTTTTGCTCTGCACTCAGGAATCTCCAGTGTCTATGGTTTTCAGAAGTCATAGTGCTCAGAACTGCTACTAGACTACAAGTGAAGGTAGCACTAACTAGAGCAGAAAAACTGTCTTCTGCAACATCTTATATATCTTTCTTGCAATACCTTTTTTGTTGTTTGCTTTTACCTGACACTTCTAGCACAAATAACCAGTACCAGTTCTGCCAAGTTGCTACTTAGAAAGTTACCTTCCTACCTCACTTTGCATTTGTGCTTTTAAAGTCCCCTTTCAAAGTGTGGGAATTAACCCATTTATTGCCTTTCTTCAGGTTGATGTTTTGATGCATGTCAAACTTCATTCTTATAAATTCCAGACACATCTTTCAGGTGGTGAGAAGTCTCTCCCATCTTAATGTTGTTAGCAGAATTTTTAAATTAACTTTCATCCTTGTGGTCACTAGTCTGGTCAATATCCAGATCAGACCTTTTCAAGATCAAGACATTTTTTAAATGTTCTTTTAGCTCTGATAGCAAACTTTGATAATATCTAAAAGGTCTTTCGCTAGGCTTCACACACTGAACAGGGCTTTCAATAAATGGGTTTTTTAACTTGCTTAAGAAATCAGAATTGAAGGCATAAGCATCAGAGCCCAACCATGTCACTAGAATTAAAAGTTTCTGTGCAAGTACATAAATTTGCCAGTAGTTCCAGTGTGTTTTATTCAGAAGTTTTCAGAAAGTAATTTTTGGAAAAGTTTCTGAATGGGTCTCTAGTGCAATTTAAAATAGCTACTCAATTGGATCTTTGTAATTTAGTGTCGCCACCATTGTTTCATTTGTCATATATTCTTTAGTTTCAGATTCTCAGGTATGGATTCATGCTTAAACAACTGACTAAAGTAACTGAATAAAACTGGTATCAAATTATTTTCAAAAGGTTTTGTCGGGATTCAGTCCCCGTATCCCAAGTGTAGCTCATTTTGTGCATAATGACATTGGAGCTAAATAGCACAACCTTAATTGTTTTAGTGGACTTTGCTTTACAGAAGAAACACTGACAGCAGGTGAATGATCCCTGTGTAACACCAACTCTACCTCACAGGGAAAAATATAATTAGCCTTCTTCAGTGGTCAATAAAAAATTTTCCTTTTATCATAGTCTTGAGTTGTTTTTTTCTTTGTTCTTATCCATTAAAACCTGCTGAAAAATGTCATGTATGTCAATAAAATTGATATTTCAGCCATGTCAGGGATTTTTACACATTTTTTTAAACTGATGATGCTGATTGGTTAGTTTGAGGTTTTTTCCTCAAAACATTTTTGAGAGTACACCTTTCCCAGAATACCATGCCATCATATAGTTGGCACACAGGTCTGAAAGGCAAATAAGGATAAGTTTCTTGTTCTGATTCTTACTGAAGACCTGCATTAGTCTTCCATTTCTCAGGCAAATCAGACCGATTGGTGGTTGTTGTTTGTTCTTTGTTTACCTTTTCTCCTGATGAGTTTTCAGTGACTTCTGTTTTCCCAATACAGAACAAAAAAACTTCTAAAACTTAAGTTTTGCAGAATGATAAAGCCCTATTACTTCCAGCTCCACTTAAAATAGAAAACTGTTAGGTCTGTTGGCAAGGCACGGTGGATCTAAAAGCATTTTTGGCAAACGGATGTTTGCTTTTTACCTGAAGGAAAATAACTAGCAAGTCCATCTACTCCAGGGTATAGTGTATTTTATGAATGGTTAGATTCAAATTAGCTTGAACCAGACTTCTAGGCTTGCTAGGAGTCTTTTCCCTAAATATTTAATTCCTTCTGCCAGTTAAAATCCCAGTCTGAAAAACTATCTGTAATATGCATAAAATTGTTGCATTATCTCTTTTCTCTGGTTTTGTGAGTTGTTTTATTTTGTAGTTTAGGGGGGGAGGAGTGGTTTCCCTTCTCCAGTTTTACTGTTTTATCTTGTCTAGATTTGTGACTTGATTTGTGACTTCAGGTACATTGAAATCTAAAGCTGTTGACTTTTTAGGTCATTCTTTACAACATTCAGTTTAACTCAAATATTTCTGCGCATACCAGACTATTTAATTCAATCTGATTTTCACCAAGCCTATAAATAGACTTGTAAGAACCTGTGTCCAGGTGCAGAAGGTAAGAGCATTGCTCTCTTCCTTGGTAGAGAACTGTGCTATGGTCTCACCCCTTTGCAAATTTGCTGTTCCAGAGGAGTGACCATTTTTGAAGACCAGCTGCAGTGTGGCCTTAAAAGTAAGTGGGGGAAAGTACTATACAGTAGCCTTCAAAACAACTCTGAGTTCTTGAGTCATAGCATTAAATCCTGAGAAACTGCCCACTTCAGGYGTGAAGATTTAAACCTTAAGCAGGTGAGTAAGGACATTCAGATCACACTCTGGTTTTGTGGGTTTTCTGGTAGGGCTTTTTTTAGTAATTCTGAAGTAATTCTTTCTAGTCTATGCTATTTGCTGACCCTCGTTATCATCTGCCTTTCTTACTTGAAAGACCAGTGATGCTTTACTGAAAGATGTTAAAATGCTTGGAGAGGCTTTGCATATTTGTCTAAATTCAGCCAATTCTCTAAGTGAAAGGAGAGGCTCATTTCGAAGAATGTACCTGACTTGTCTGTTTCATTCATCAGTCATCCAAGGAATGGTATGTCTTGACTTTTTTTTTTTTTAACTTGCTAGGAAAAGGCCCCCATGTAACAGTAACTGTTTTTTAGTTCTTATATCTATGCAAATATGACATAGTTTTAAGAGAGTTGTATAAAGCCTGGGATATTGCTAAGATGTTACTGCAGATCGCCTTTCATAGGTGATGTTGAGAGGGATTGCAGAACTTGTTCTTGTACAGCTGCGTCTGGTACATGATATCACAGAATTACTGTAGAAACTAGTAGGTCTTTCAGCTGGTTTGTTCTTGGATTTCCTGCTTTTCTTCCCATCTGACTGCAGAACCCAAGGCAAAATGTGTATCTAAAATACAGGACTGGGTTTGGTTGTACACTCTGGTATCACCTTATCTCAAACTGTGACAAGCCCTGACTGTACCTTGTCAGTTTCCACCTTTTCACCCTTTGTGTCCTTTGGAGAATGGATGATGCTCATGCATCCTGAGCTGCTGTGTGGTCCCCAGCCTGCGTCATCAGGTGATTAGAACTGGAGAGTCATTTTTCATAGCACCCTTACAGCCCCAGTATTCAGTCAGAGGTTATACAGGAAAACTGTTTGTTGCAGCTGCTTGCTATCCACAAGGAGAACAGTGTGTATGAGGTTGTGTGGTTTTACACTGAGTTGATATGACTTAAGGGCTCAACCAGACAGATGTGCTGCAGTTAGTGGTCACTGATGTGTGAAAATAAAACTCTAAAGCTGAATTTGCAGAACTGATAAAGAAGATCAAGAGAAGAAACAGCTGAAGAAATTTGTTCTTCAACTTCCCAAACAGTTTCTAAATGGACTTCTTCAGAAGTTGTCATGGTTTAACCTCAGGCAGCAACTAAGCCCCACACAGCCTTTCACTCACTCCCCTCTCGGGGTAGAGGAGCCAAGAAGTAAAAGTGAAAAATGCATGGGTTGAGATAAAGACAGTTAAGTCGGGAAAGCAAAAGCCATGCACAAGCAAAGCAAACCAAGGAATTCATTCACCTCTTCCAATAGGAAGGCAGGTGTTGGGCCATCTCCAGGAAAGCAGGTCTCCATCATGCCTAACAGTGATTTCAGGAAACAAACACCATCACTTAGAACATCCCACCTTTACTTCTTTATATTTATAAATATAAAGTTTTATGTTCTGAGCATAATGCGTTACAGTTGTTACACCCTGAGCTCAGGGTAAACCAAGATTCCTTTCCTCTGGGTCGGCACAAATAGAAAATTCAACTAAAGTTTTCCCAAGACGTAAAAATAACAAAAAAATGTTTACTGGCAAAACTACAGAAAATCAGGGAACGTTGACAAAAGAGTAAATGGTACACAACATCACTTATCCCAGCATAAACTTTGCCCATTAAATATAGAAAACCTTACAGCCCATCTGATGTTATGTTCCATGAGAAGAAAGTTAGAAAAAGAAGAAAGAGAGGAAAACAAGAAGATAGGACAGATACAGAAAAACAGGCATAGCTACCAGCTCCTGGGTTCCAGCGATGTAATTCTCCAAGATGGAGGTAGGTGAAAAGAGAGAGAAGCCACGTGGTGAGGGTTTCTTAAACCCTCGGCCCAGCCCCAGGTCTGCCCCCCCCCCACGTGGGACCTCTGGTGTCTCAGCCACTCAGGGGTGGGTAAGATGACACCAAGTGCCTGCCTCCAGTGTCTCGGCCACTCAGGGGTGGGTAAGGTGACACTGAGGGGCTGTCTCCAGTGACGGGGCTGAGGGGGGGTATCGGGGTGGGGCACTGTCCCATCAGACTGGGGCCCAATCTGCCCCCTTCCCCACAATTCCAAGCTCCCCAATATGTCTCGAAACACCTTTTCCAGTGTCTGACAATGGTGTGGGAGATACCCCTTTGGTCTGTTGGGATCAGCTGTCCTGGCTGTGTCCCTTACCAACTCCTTGTGCACCCCCAGTCTCCTTGATGCTGGGTTGAGAGGCAGAAAAGGCCTTGACTCTGTTGTAAGAACTGCACTGGAGTAACTAAAATATCCCTGTCTTATCAGCATTGTTTCCATCACAAATCCAAAACATAGCCCCATACTAGCTACTGTGAAGAAAAATATCCCAGACAAAAGCAGGATAGGAGTACTCAAACATAACTGAGGGAGCAGTTGTGGAGTAATGCAAAGGAGGGTTACTCCAACAATGTTAGTTCTTCTTGCTCACTGTAGATGAGAGATGTCTGCAGCTGTCTGATTGGTGTCAAGTTAGAATCATGCTGGGACAGGAAAAAGGACTCTCTGACTGAGGAAAGATCCTGAAATATGAGGTTCAAGTGTTCATCTAGACATCCGGTGTCACCTCAGACACTATAACATATCCAGTATACATTCCTGGGGCTGGTAGCTGTGATACAGGGTCTGTAGAACACATTTATCTTTCCAGAGTGATAGCTGATGGCCAGCAGTCGTGTAAAAGACTTTAAGTGATCTAAAATGTTGCTGGGTGTCTGTGTTGAAGGATCCAAATCCCACCTAAAATGTCTTCCCGTTGCGTTTATGAGTGACCACGTGTTTTTCTGGGYTTTCAGTTTTCTATACAAAGGATGTACTTGAAACAAATGCAGTGAGATCCAAAGTCATTGTTTCAGTAATATGATTAAAGAACAAGACCCTAACACTCAAAAGTCTTTGTCCATGTGTGAGGGTATGGTTTTCCTTTTGGTGTATGTATGCTCTTTACCATGTGTATACTAAATACCTTAATTTCTACTGAAGAATATCTACTTCTTACCAAGTGTGAAAAAATTCAAATATTTCAGGAAGTATAATTTATCTGGATTGTCAGGTGAAACGTAAGTTTATTTTCTGTAACCGTAAATTATAGAATTTACARTTGGTAAATGCAACAATAGAATGCATGCATTTTTTGGCTATAGCTCACTGTGCATCTGAAGGGAAAAGCAGAAGAAGTCTCTTATGCATAGTTTGGTTTGGGGAGATGGGGAGGTTTCTGGCTTCTTTAACCAAAATATGAGTGTTTTTAAACTCTCTTCTGATCTTCTAGGTCAGTCACTAAAACACCTMTGGCTGGCGTAATTGGCTTAAATATGTGCATTGTAATATGGCTGTCTTAAAAATCCATGTCCCTGAAAATCTGGGAAATAAAGGTATGCAAGTCTTAAAGCAGGAACAGAAAGCAACTACTGTTCTAGTGCCTAACTGCAGAAGTAACTTTGTAGGCAGTTTGTCCTATGTTATATTTCTGAAAACCAAAATTCCCAAGCACATCCCTCTGCAACAATTAACATATTAGTGATGCTATTTGCCTTTGAACAACATACTGTATTTTTTTAACCTGAGGACACTTGTTATAAAAGTTACACTTGAGAATACGGTGCTTCTTCCTCATAAGCAAATCTCAGGCTGTCACTAATGCTATTTGCATTAAATAAACATATTACACCGTTCTTCCATTAAAAAGGAATTACCAGGTATGCATATAAATGTAAACATGTTTTAGTTTTTATGTCAGAGTATCTGTTACAGCAGACTCCAGAAAGTCTTGCTTATTTTACAGAAGCATTTTTCCCTTTCTCTCACTTGGCTATTCAGCTAAATTATATTTTTGCATCATCTTTCTAGCTTTTATTAAGCAGTGTAGGATTTGCTCCTGTAAGACTGTGTGAACAGGTCTGTTAGAGAAACACAAAATAAATACTTTTAGATCATCTTAGGAAGTAGGAGAGGTCTTGCTTGGGCCCTCCTGTGCTACAGTGACTCCTTCTGTGTCTTAAACCAAAATCTGTGTTCCTTTGACTGAAGGAGGAAATAAGCCAAAATGTGTTGTATATAAGGATGCTTATTTCATGTAACTCCCTTCCCCTGAAAATATCACAGAAACATTCTTGAGCTGTGATTCTGCTTTTGTATAGTTTCACAGGGGAGAGAGAAACTCTTCTGCGCCTTTTCTCCCATTTCCCTCTTGGGTGCAGCTAGAAATGAACAAACTGCTATAACTGAGAAATTGAGAAAACTTGTTTTCCAGAGAGCAGATGATAAATGATCTGTCTTCTTTTTTTATGAAGGCAAAGATAATGGAGTAGAGGTACTGTGGAGGTGAGGGGGTCCTTGCCTCAATCGAGTTCCAATCCAGCCAGCTTCTTTTAGGGGGAAAAAGAAATCTTACTAAATATAAAACTACTTCGCCGTTTCTCATCTACAAAGAAGTGAGTGGCACACACCAAAACTTTGTGAAGCTTAGGCTGATCTGATTTAAAAAGTGGTCTAATAGCTGTGACAGAACTGACTTGGACTGTTTTGTGAGTATTATCCATCACTGAACCATCTACACCAAAGTCTTCAGAGTTCTTTAAATATGCAGAAGCAGTTGAATAGTGAAATATATCAGTAGATCTGGTCACTCCTGCCCAATTTGTTTGAGGCTTGTGATAGCCCTTATTGCTTTCCCTAGCTGTCCACTTAATTGTACTGCAGTTGTCAGCATCCAGCAGTTTCCTGCTGCTTTGGACTCATGACTTGAAGAAGCAGAATATGGTTTGATTGTTTGCTGGAAATGCATGCATGGATCCATGGTTATTTTGCCAGCATAGTTGCAGGCCACAGATACACCACCTTCAGATTTCACTGTTCTAAGGGTTGCAATGGGAGCATTTTGCGAAGAAGTGAGGTGATGGAAAGGGGAAAATGGAATGTTAATTCAGTGTGACTCTGAGGGAGGGACAAGCAGACAGACAAAGAAAAACGTAGACATTTTCAGGCAGTGTTTGTGCTGAAAAAGTGAATGTGCTGTAACATGGAGCTGCAAGATGGAAAATGGAAATTTAGTGTAAGCCCACATATAGATTTGTCCTTTCTTTGTGGTATAAAATCTTATTTGTCAGAGTTTTAGGGTGGCTGCAGGTCTTTCCCTCCTTTCTAATAATACCAGAACTTTAATTGTTTTTTCTTTCTGTAAATTGAAAGCCTTGGATGGAGCAGGGAATTCCCTGGTGCTCACCTGTCAGTGGCAGGTTAGAATTAGTCAGGGCATACAGCTGAAACCTTCACCTGCCCTCTGGGGAAGGTCAGTCTTGAAAGCTGGTGGAGGATGGGAGGAAGGCAAGTCTGTATCTTGGCAGTTGAAAATGTACTCAAGCTGGAAACCCCACAAGCACACAACTTTCACAAACCACAAGCAGCAGGTTTTTGTATTGGAGTCAAGATAGAAATCAGATTGTTCTGGTTGTAAAGCTCAAAAAACTGAGTAACTTGAAGTAAGTGGATATACCATCCACAGGATGGGTGAGGAAAAGCTATATATTTAATGGGAACATAATTGAAATGGTCTGTATAAGTATTTAAACCACCTCAAAGGACTATTGCAATTTYGGCATTTCATATCAGCATTTTGTTTTTGACAAGGTGACATTGTGAAAGAAATGTATTGTAAAACACTGCTGTACCGTAGGAAAATGATTGAATGTAAATATTTCAAGATGTGGACCACTGTTCAAATGTTATCATAAATCTTTGCCATTGTTTTAGGGGATAATTCTTCATGCATATTTGAGTTGAATTGATAGAACCAGCCCCTGGAAGGGTAATCTACTTGTTATTGCCTTGCTACCACTAATACTTTAATTTTGTCTTTTCATGTATCACCTCCACCTGTATGTTATTTGTGATGATTTCAGTATTTTTTTTCATAACCAGCTGAGCAAAGTTCTGACTTTTGTTTTCAAATTAACGCAGTGTTTAATTGCTTTGTTCTATCTTGAAATGAATTTGCAAACCTTCAAGAGAATGTCTTTTTCCAGATTAATAGTTTCTTTCTTTTTTACTTATTGCAGGCTTGGTAGGCTTACAGTAGCTGCACTTCATTCCAAAGTGGAACAAAGTGAACGTGAAATGAACCGTCTGAAAAAAGCACTGGAAAGAAGTGATAAATACATAGAAGAAATAGAATGTCAGCTTTCACAGCTGAAAAATGCAGGCAAAGGCAGCCAGACAGTGAGTGCTGTTAGTGAGAGAGTACTTTCCACAGATGCTGAAGAAGGTGAGAGCAGTGAAGATGCAACATGTTTGAAAACCCAAGTTGAGGAGAAAAAAGCTTTGACTACCAGTCGAAGTCCTGACAGTCTTGAACAGCTGACAAGTGGTGGAACTTGTTTAAGCTCTTCTAGTCAAGATRGTTTGAATAGCTCAAATACCCAGTGCGCCCCGAAGAAAGAACTATTTCCAGGATGTCACAGGGTTCTCCTGGATGAAAATAGTACAAATATGGATGCCTGCTTAGAAGAGCAGTGGAATAAAATCCAGGAATGTACCCCATATAAGGATGAAGAACTTTATGATCTTCCACCACCATGCACTCCTTTTCTGTCTCTCAGTCGCCTTCAACTGAACACTCCTGATGGAAAAGAAAATGCAAGGAAACCATCAACATTCCTGAGAAAATTGAAATTTGAAGAGTTTCRTGACACTTCGGATGATTGCAGCAAAGATTCTTCCGAACACAGCACAAGCAGCTGTAATAGTGAAAAGAAGCTAAACTGTTTTACCACAGGAAAATCAGGGGTTTGGGGCACCTGCCCAACAAATTTTGCTGAGAACTTAGATTTTGATGCATCAGAGCAAAATTCAGTAGCTAGTCAGTCAGATGAGACAACAGCAAAGTCCAGTGATAAAACAAGTTCTTGCTTACCTAAGAGGTTGCATACCCTCTGCTCTTCCGAAATGAATCGCACAAGAACCTCCAGTGAGGCCTCTATGGATGCTGCCTACCTCGATAAAATTTCTGAGTTGGACTCAATGATGTCCGAGTCAGACAACAGCAAGAGTCCATGCTATAATTTCAAGTCCTCTGATCTTGACAGTTCTTCAAAGTCAACGGAGTGCTCTAAGCTTCTGAATGGAACTGAGAAGAACCTGGAAGAGATGAATGAGGAACAGAGTATGAAATGTCCAGAGACAAGCGATCTAGCAGCTGACAGAACTGGATGGAAACCTGCTATGTTTTCCAACCTCTCTCCATCTGACCTAGATATGAATGACCACTTTCCACTGTTTACAAGCCAAAATGTAGTGGCTAATGATACCAAACCTCCAAACTCTTTATTTCAAAGAGACTTTGCCCCAAGTGTACTGTTCAGTAACTCACAAAGGTTGTTTGAGGAACAAAAGTTTGGTTCCTGTTTTTTAAAGATGTCATCTGATCTGCACAGTCAGCTTAATCCTCCTTGGGTGTCTTCCTTTACAGCTGAAAGGAAAAATAAAAATGTCAGTCAGTCAACCAAGAGGAAAATTCAAAGCAGCCTTTCCAGTGCTAGTCCATCAAAAACCACCAAAAACTGATTCTGCTTGGAAATCAAACGTGACTCAAAGTCGTAAACCTGCAAATGTTTAATATTTACAGGTGAACTTAATTTTTAATGACTTCCATGCAATCTGATCCTGTCGTTTTCGACTATGTGAAAACTGAACGTTCCCTTGCCCATTACTAGCTCTTTCCTAAGGAAGAACCATTCCAGATTCTTTTCTTTGACTGGGCATTTTATTTACCTGGGGACTTGGGAGTTTTGGATGCTCTTTAAGTTTTCAAATTATGTGCTCTTCCAGTTGTGAGCCCAGCAAATGGCTCCCTTGAACAGGACAGTTTAAGTGGTCTTGTCAAATTAGTCATTTATGTAAGGATTAAAGGTTACATTTCCCATTCTTAAAGATTACATTTTGTGCATGTAAGGCAGCTACTGGCTATATATCCTATGGATTCATGAATTTGCTATAAGACAACATCAGTTTTGCCATAACACTTGCCTCCCAGAGGAAATGTTCCTGCTTGGACTGTTTCATAGCACTGTACTGTACTGAAACTCTTGTGTTAAGTGGATGTAAGGTAACAGCCTCTTTCTTTTCAGGTTTACAGCACTTCAGTTAGAAAACATTACTTCTTTAACACTGCAATTATGGCTTGTCTGTTTTTGAAGTTAAGCACAATTTTTAATTTAGTTCCCAAAAAGCATTGTTATTCTAAATGTGTTTAGTATGCCTGTATAGACCATAAAAATGGGTTTGTATGCTAATGATTTGTTTACCTAATGTGCACTGAACATCTTACATTAATACTGTACCATTTTACATTAATACTGCATGCTTTTCTATGTGAATTGAATAAAACATGTTATAAGCACTGTAATCCTTGATATTGCCTCAAATATTGAATTAGCAAAAAAAAAAAAAGAGAATGGGGAAAACTTTTTTTTTCCTAATTTGGAAAATAGATATCTAAGTTTTGTAAAGCATAAATGTGAGCTTATTCACCAAAAAAAAACCCAACCTTCCTTCCTCCTCCTTGTTAGACATGCTACCATTCCAGTGTCAGCATCGATAGAGTTGATGGAAATGGCTTTCGGCCTCTCTGGAGGTGACTCTTCCATAAAGTATTGCATAGGTCAACATAATGTGATGGCCTGCTACAGGCAGGAGACCTAATTAAGCAGCAGAGCAAAATTGGTTTCTTTGCATTATTGTGTTTTAAGTTTTTTTAAGGCCATATTTAATTACAACATGCAGGTTTTTTCTTTCTGTATAGGCCTCTGATGGCATTTCTTAGAAACAGACGTCCTGGCTTCATCAATACCTATGATATGAAAAATCCATACGCTGCCTTTTGTCCCTTTGGAAAGAGTGATAGCCACTTGGAAAATTTCAATAAACTGGCTCCTCTTTTATAGAGTTAAGTTCTGTAAGCTATTCGAACAAGAACTACATTTCACATTGTAATGTGGGCATACACAATGTGTGCAATTAATATGTTCATTCTAAACTGGGACTTTTCTTTTTTTGAGCTTTACCAAAAAATCATAATTCAAGCCATACATGCAAGGACCCTTTCCTGGTGACAGGCAGGATGGCATTGTGCTTTCATATACTGCTTTCAGTATACCATCTGAATTTTAATCTTCACAGAAAAATCTAGTTGTTCAATTTTAATACATTTTTCAGAAATTAGGGAGCTCTCAAAACCATCTGGAAATGAGCTGTTACTTGATTTGACTAGTTTTACTAAAAGTCAAAAAATGCTGTCTTGCTCTAACTCTTTGGGAGAAGAGACAAACACTTTATTAAAACATCCTTGTGTTGCAGAGCAATTCCAAATACACAGTAAGTGCGTGCTATATGTTGTGAGTTTGTTTCATTGTGGCATTGGGGAAGGGCATTTATGGGCTTCATTTTATGCTCTGATTTCTCATTTTCCACTTCCAGTTACAGAAACATGAATACAACTGATGTCATACCTGAAATCAAACTAGAATAAAGGAAAGCATTGGAGTTTTTTCATGTTACTTACTAGTCCTTTGAGCAAGAATACCACATGCAGGCTTCCTTTTTAGTATGGATATATGTGTCATGCAACTTGAATGAATAGAAGAGCCAAGCCTAAGGTTAAAAAGGTTGTATTCCTCTTGGCTTAAAATTTGGTAGTGTGATCAGTGCAATATCAACTCAAAAATTCCAACTATGTGTAATGACTAGGGTTTCTTCACTTATACCTTCCTCAGCCGTACATGGGGTTTCAGCTCTCCAGGTTGTGTTCTGTCGATGCTGTGCTTGCCTGATCTCTTTGTGCCCTAATAAAACGGCCTAAACTAGAGCTCATTGCTGTTAATTTTTGATGATAGTTACCTAGTTATGTAGTAATGGAGAACTGGAATACACAAAATCTAAAACTTAACTATCTGAATTCTTATGAAGACAATAGACATTTCAAAGTGATGTACAGATGAGATCAATGATGTCTAATGATATTTAATAGCTCATAAAATTTTTACTTTGTCTAATAATACCTACTGTACTAAATACAAGGCAATTTGCAGATTTTGACACACGAGAATGCTCTCCAGGACTATAGGGAGCTCAGGAAAGTGCGTTTGCTACCAGCCGATGTTTGTTGCTAGTGAAATCTTTTGGGTTATATGTAAGAGCAAGAATGCCAAGGTCAGGCTTTTGCTTACTTATCCACAGTTCTACCTACACAAAGTCTGGCATGTGACCTGCTTCTCCATCATTCCCTAAAGGCCCTGTGAGAGCCCGGTTCTGCCTGGTATTGCTTCCTCAGGTGAGAGGCTACCAGAACAGCTCTGCCTACCAGCACCAGATGCTGACTTGGGCTGTTTGGTTTAAAATGTGCTTTATTGACTGTTCTTAAAGTATTTTTAAAAAGGGGGCAAGGGGGACAATGCTTGACTTGTATATGCGATACAAGCTGTGCTAACTTGGGTTTCCCACCCCTCAGCCTTCTTGATTGACAACGGTTTCCCTCACCCAATAATGCCATTTCAAGGTACTTTAAACTGAGTCTGATCGTAATTCGTGCACAGCATCAAAGTCATGCCTCTGACTCCCAGCAACCATAGGCTTGAAATACAGTTTTTGCACACCTCTTTTGTGCTGTGGGTATGGTAAAAGTTGTGTAAATTTTGGACACTCCTTCTTTGCTGCTTTTTGGCATAAGACCATCCCATGTAAAGGGACTAAGGTTTCTCACTTCTTCCTTCCCAGGTCTGGATGAGAGAAAAACAGCTCTGAGTTAATTCAATATGGGGTTTCATGGTTATTCCAAGGATTGCCCCTCTGGCTACTAATCCAGGTCCAGCCCTTCCTGTGCCTTGGTCCCTTGCAGCAGTCCTCTACTGCTGTGACAAGTCACCTGCTTGCCAAGCCTGGCCTAAACGGGTGGCCTGTCTATCCTGCCTTTGTGGCCACACGTTGAGTTATTGCCTCAGTGTCCCTTAGCTCTACCTGGAAAAGACATCTTCAGTAGCTGAAGGGTGGAGGGAAAAGCACAGCCGGCAGAGGAGAAAGCCTGTGTGTGCTTTGACAGCCACAAATGTAGCAAGAGAGAGAGCAGAGGAGGATGAAACTGGGCTGACAAATAAATGTAGTTGAGTATTCCTGGTTTTTTCAGCTTTTCTCAGTAGAAAGCATTATCTCCTCTCTAAAGCTCTTGCAGGCTGTGTGGGCGCCGTTTGCTGGTTTTCAGGGAAGCCAGGCAGGCATGTAGCCAAGCTACTCGTACCTGATGCTCATGGGGACATCGGGTGCTGGTTTCAAGCCATCGGAATGTGCCGGGGGAGCCCGGGGACCGGGCACAGATGAGAAGAGTCCCTGTCCCTTTTCCGGGTCACTCTCCCCTTGGTGCATGCCTGGGAAAGCAGTGGGGACCAGCCGCAGGGCTGGGCGGCTCCGCGGCCACCCGGACCTCGCAAAATACGGTGTCAGGTATGCTTTTTTATCCTGGCCGCCTTAGAGCTGTCTCCAGATTTTGGGGACAGAAGTGTTGGTGCTGGCTGCCACCCGTATGCCGTGCCCAGAGGGTGTCGGGGGGATGCGCCAGCCCCATGCCTTCCCTTCCGGGACTCGACCTCCACCTACCTGCTCGGCCAGGATTATGGTCCCCAGCTCGGAAAAAAGGCCGGGGGAGGGCGACGTGTCCCCTGTCCGTGGGCCGCAGGCTCGCTCCTCCCCCGGTGCTGCCCTCCACGGGCTCCCCCGCCCCTCGCAAACCCTCATCGCGTTTTTTTCCCACCTTCACTGTTAACAAAACCCGGTGATTAAGACTCGAAACTAACTAAGAGTTTTTCTTCCACCTTAACCTTGCACACAATCCTTTAACAAATTAATTAATCCTAATGAATTAACACTTCATTTATTTAAACGCGCTACAGTTCATGAATTAAATTTTCATGCAGTGATTAAAGGCTGTTAAAATATGCATGATTTCGTTAAAATTTTATAATAAATCAGGGCAATGTGTTACATGACAAGGCAACTACTTCCCAGCCCCTCGGAAGGTGCTTTGATTTGCGCGGGGGGGCTGGGGGAGCCGAGCGCTCCGCTCCCTGTTTGGGCAGCCGAGCGGACCCCGGAGCGCGGTGAGACGCGGCTGGTGACCGACCCCTGCCCCCTCTGAGCCTTCTTCGTGCCTTTCTGGGGGGAGGAAGGCTGCGTTTTCCGCCCCATCGAAATGCGGCGTCCTTGCAGCGCGGGCGATCCTGGACGCGGGTGAAAGCCAGAGGCCGGTTTGCCCACGGAGCAGGGGTGGAAGGCAGCAGGGTCTGGGAGGTGTTTTGCTGGAGGGGCTTTTCCGTGTGCTTTTTAACTCCTCCGCATCACTTTGAGGAAAGAGCGAGAAACTCTACTACCAACAGGACCTGCAGTGTTTTCCACCGGACTTCTGCCTAGCTCCTCCGGTCTCCTTCCTTTCCCGAAAGGGGACGTTGTGAACTACCTTGGGACTTAAATCACCATCAAGCGTTTCAATTTTTAATATGACAACATTCTACACTTTGGCTGCAAAAGCAATTATTGCGGCTTGTACATCAGTAATTAGCAGGTCTTTGCTGATGTAAGGAAAGTCCTCATTAGGACAAGAAAATACTTTTTGTGCATTCACCCAAAGGGTTGGTTGTGTTTTGTTGTGGGTTTTGGTTTTTTTCTTGTGAAGGTTAATTTTTATCTTTAAAAGGGAAAATAGCTTTTACTCTAAATGGGATATTGACTTCCTATGAACTTCACCAGATAACACATGTACTGTAGGTTTTCTCTCAGTGCTCCCAGTGACACTCAGGGTAGGACAAATACCGCAACTACAAAATGTAAAGCTAACATTTGGTGAAATGGAAATATCCAGAAGGTCTAGAGTGAGCGGTGAAATCCACACTAGCTTTTTTTTTTTTTTTTGAGTCGGGATATATAGCAAACTATGATCAGACCTTAATGGTTAATATCATAAGCTTTAGTATATTCATCTTTGGGGAATCCTAAAAAGAGAAATCAAATACAATGGGTTACAGTAATTAATTTATAAATCGTTTCACTGTGGGAATAAGGGGTTACTTTATTGCTTTCTCGAGATAGGCAGTTCAGTCAATTAAGGCATTCTGCCTATTTCTTGCATTTGAAGCTGGAGAAAACTACGGGAGACAAGTAAATATATAGATAGATAGATAGATAGATAGATAGATAGATAGATAGATGCCTCCCTCGCTTTATTGAGTATCTCGGCCCATAAAAGTAGGGCTACAGCATGGTCGTGTCGCCAGTGAACTCACTTCTCAAAGCCTGCGAGTTTATTGCCATCAGTATTCATGAGGCTGGACGTACCCACGAGGAATAGAAATAACAGAGAACATTAAGATCAAATCTATTACCAGGCCCGCGCCATTCTGAGCCTGCCTCAAGCCGTCTGCCCGGGGAGCTGGCAGCGTGTGGCGAGGAGAGGGGGGCTACCGGGRGCTGGTGACAAGGGCTGCGGTTCCCGGTGAGCCCCGGGGAACCCCCTCGGGCAGCAGCCCCTGCACTCGGTGTGGCAAAGGGGAGCAGAAGGGCAGCGGCGGCGTCGGGACCGGCTGGGGCTCCGCAAGGAGCGGGAGTTACGGTCAGGCTGTAATTTTAATCGTTGCTTCAAAAGTTTGCGTAAAGTTAGCTCTTTCGTTCTTAAAAAAAACAAGAAGAGTCCCAAGGACTGCAAAGAAAAGTTTTTCCTCCGGGACTTGATAAGTGACAGACCAAACAGTGCCTCCCAAAAACCCGTCTTGTCCTTCTCCTCCGCTCTGCCGAAAGACCAGACGGAGGGAAAACTTGGCTGCAACTCCCTACGGAGTTGCTGCCTCCGGGGAAGCAGCGGGGAGCGGGCGAGGGCTGGCAGCAGCCGCCCCAGGAGCCGGCAGCAGCACTCCCCCCGCCGGGGTCTGGAGGCTTTCCTCCCCCGCACGCCGTCACCTCGACCCTCGGGCGGCCGCGAACCGGGAGGTTTCAATGACCGAGCGAGGAGCCCCACGTAGGGGGTGTGTCTCCAGCCGGGCGGGACTGCTTCACCCCCGAAGAGAATCCAGTAGGATGCATATCGCAAGCTGCAGAGGTAGTGTTTCCACCCCCATCCCAGCGTCCAGAAGACACCGGGRAGGTGGGACCCTTAGAACTCCTAAAGGTCCTCACCTCCGCAGCCTCCGGCTGGCGCTGAGGACGTAGGTGGTAGAAGGTCTGAATGCTCTTCCTTTCTGACCTCAAGAAATAAACCCGTGAACAGAAGGGGTCGTTTTAAAAGTACTGGCGGGAGTTGATGTTCCTCCGGCCAAGGAGAAGGTCTCGCCCAGCAGCGCCTGCCCGAGCCGAGCGTCCCCATTCCGCTGGTGGCCGCCTGCCCTGCCTGCCTGCGCTCCCTGGCTGCCGCTGCCCCGACCCAGCCCCTGCCAGCCCAGAGGTTAAAGTCTCGGCCGCAGAAGCAAAGCAAGTGCCCGGTGGTATGTGAACCAGGTCACCGCTTAGCCTAGAAATTCTCCTCTCGGCCACCTTTGCCACCGCTTGCACAATTTTCCCTCCTCTCAGCGTTTTCCTTAGGAAAACCTGATGAATTTGGCCTGATAGCATCCTGGAGAGTGGGGTTCGCGCAGAGACGCGCTGATAAGTAACCATGCATCCCAGGCGGAACGGCATCCCTTGCCTTCTTCCACTGGACGAGGACGTGATCTCGGTTATCTGCCTTCCTGCCCCGCCGGGCTCATCCCAGGAGCACTGCAGCGCGTGCCGTGAGCTGGATCTCACCACGGTCGGGAACAGCAGCCTGCTCGGCTCGGCCTTGCTCCTGGAGCAGGGCGCTTTTCAGCAACTTCGACGAAAAAGGGTGATGTCTCCCACTTCCCTTCTCGTCCCCATCTCTTCCCCAGGAGGGCTTTCCTTTACAATGCATGTAGCTTAGAAGCAGCTAGAATAATTTACGGCTTAAAAAAAAAAAAGTAAGTAAAGACACATAAAGTATGATTTGTCGATTCTGATACAATTACTTCGATAAATAAAGACAGTCCAAGCCCAGTTTAAAGTTCACTCCCTTCAGAGATGAAGTTGCATTCCACCACCCCAGGGGACACGGTAATGGATAGAGACCTGGCTCCCTCTCGCACAAGTAATTGGCAGACGTTCCCTCTTTCCTCCTGGACCGGCTGGGGAGCTCGGGAAAGGCTTATGAAGACAAATGTGGACTTCACTTGGGGTTGTGGTGTGTATGGTGTGTGCTGTGCGTGTGTGTGTGTGTTTTCCTGCGTGACCTTTCGGCTGTGTTTATGCGCATAAATAAGAGGCGTTCAGCAGAAACAGAACGATTCCGATGCACTCCCAGGCTGTCACATCCCTGATCCAAACGCCCCTCTGCCTCTCCCCGCTGCCTGCTTGCCTGAAGCCCTGCTGAAACAAACAAGGTAGCATCTGGTCGGTCACCGAGGGATGGCTCCAGCGTGCCCCAGGGGACAGGATTCACCTTGGAATTCGCTAAGGAGTTCGCTAAGGACTAATCTCACAGGCAGAGCGTAGCAGATTCACTCCTTCCATAGTTTTGCCTCCGACTTCATAAGGAAGTACAAGAAAAAATATAGTCTACTCTTAAACGGGACAGAAGTCTCGAATCACTCATAATACCAACAGTGTCACTCCTTAGCTGTTTGATTCAAAGGCAAGAGTATTCTAAGAATAAACCACAGAAAAGGGAAGGAAAGAAGAGTAAGAAACAGAGAAAAAGGGAAGGAAGGAAGGAAGGAAGGAAGGAAGGAAGGAAGGAAGGAAGGAAGGAAGGAAGGAAGGAAGGAAAAGAAAAAAGAAAGAAAGAAAAAGAAAGTAAAAGAAAGGAAAAGAAAGGAAAAAGAAAGAAAGAGAAAGAAAAGAAAGAAAGAATGAAAGAAAGAGAAAAAGAAAGAAAGAAAGAAAAGAAAGAAAGAAAGAAAGAGAAAGAAAGGAAGGAAGGAAGGAAGGAAGGAAGGAAGGAAGGAAGGAAGGAAGGAAGGAAGGAAGGAAGAGAAAAAAAGAAAGAAAGAAAGATTCTGTTTGTGATTGTTTTCTGCTTCAGGCCATGCCAGTGTAACTTGGGTTTTCCCACGGAGCAGGAGTTGGGGCTGGGCAGCAGGAGGAGATGCACAGTCTCACCTCAGCGGCGCTGCCCGTGCGAAGCGCACACGCACGCCCCGCGTGGGCGCAGTGGGAGTCACCCGCGGCGCCTGGCACAGCGATGCGTGCAATAAAACTACACGAGGTGGGGGAAAATTAAATTACACGGAAAACAATAGCCTCTGAGTGGTTCAAACCAATGTCTGCCGCCGCAGGTCTCCAGAAGCCGGTGTACAAATCTCATCAGGAGCGGCGGAGAGCGGCCGGAGGACGCCCCTTTCTGTGGCGGGGCTCCGCGGCGCGGAAGGGCAGCGCGCCTTTGTGTTTCAGTGCCGAGGGCCGGGCCGGTTCCCTCCGCCGCTCCGAGGGCAGGGAAGGGGCGCCCTGCCCCGCACCCCGCCCATCCCCGCCCCATCGGGGCGCCCCGGGCCGCGCTGGCGGCCGCGCAGCGCGCACGTGTGGCAGCCACAGGTGCCGCAGCCGCCCGGTGCTCGGTGTCGCTCGCTATAAGAGCGGCCCCGCCGCCGCCGCCCCAGCGAGACGGGCGAGGGCTGCGGGAGATGCAACAAGGCGCGGGGAGGCAAGGACCGGGGGCGGCGGGAGGAAAGGGAGGAAAAGGAGGAGGAGGAGAAGAAGAAGGAGGAGGAGGAGGAGGAGGAGGAGGAGGAGGAGGAGGAGGAGGAGGAGGAAGGGGGGGAGACAGCTGATGTCTGTCAAAGCCGGAGCCGCCGCGCTCTCGCGAGAGCCCGCCCGGCGGTAGCCACGGGATGCGGGGCTCAGGTGCGGGCAGAGCGCAGCGCAGCGCGCCCGGCGCCGGGCAGCGGCAGGCAGAGGACTGAGTGAGGGAGGGAGCGAGGGAGACGGCGGGGGCCGGAGGGAACCTTGCCGCCCGCTCGCCTACCCACCCCAGCCTCGGCCACCGCGGCAGCGGCGGCGGCGGGGGCAGGGTCCGCTGCGGCACCGCCGCCACCACCGGCTCCGCCACCGCCACCCGCCGCTGTCAGCGGCTTCCCCCGGAGGCAGGAGAAAGCCCGGAGAGCACTTTTCCCCCGACTTTAGGAGTGTTTGTGGATTTACATGCCAAGCCTTCAAGATGATGTCCATGAACAGCAAACAGCCTCATTTTGCCATGCATCCCACCCTACCTGAGCACAAATACCCCTCTCTACACTCCAGCTCGGAAGCAATAAGAAGAGCATGTCTACCAACTCCACCGGTAAGGGACAAACAGCTGCAGCTCTCTTCTTTCTTTCTCTCCCTCACACACACGCACACACTTTTMTTTCTTTCTCTCTCTCTCTCTTTTCTGTATACTGCATGTATGTGTATGTGCATTAATAAAAAAACCGCTGCGAGGCACATTTTGACAAGCGGCGCTTAATGTTTTTTTCATGTCTTCCTCTGCAATCATCTGAGCGCCTGTGATCTTTTTTGAAAGCGGTGTTCACACGAGTCTCCGACTTCATCCACTTTCTGTATTAATTTTTATGACTCGGCCTCTGAAAAAGAATGCGTTTTATGTGCTCTTGTGTTTGACACAATTCCCCAGCTGAGAGTTACAGATCCATTTCTTCTCCTCCTTTCTCTTCTCCTTTCGTTCCATTTTCCCCCTTTTAATTTATTAATTTATTTGTTCCCTTCACTCCTTCTTCCTCTCCTTTTCCTATTGCCCCTTGTTTCCTAACCTTTCTTCCCTTCGCTTCTTCTTTTCTTCTTTTGCTCCTTCTCCTTGCTTCTTCCCTCTCGCTTCTTCCCCCTGCCCGGCTCATTTTTCTACCCCACCCCTTGCGTCCCCTCACTTGTCCCGGCTGTTTCCTGCTATACTACACTTCCCCCAATCTCTTGGCTCTTCCCCCTCATCCCGTACCCCTTTACACGCTCATCCTACTGCCGGCTCCCCGCCCGTACGGTCACCCCAACTTTACCCACCTCTCTCTCCCCCCTCCCTCGACTTTCCCCCTCCTCCTCCACGACGCTCCCGCAACCCCACGCTGTCGTCTGCCCGTCCCCTTCCCCCTCCGCACTTTGCCCCCTCTCTGCCCCCTTGCCCTCCTCTCCCCGCACCCCGCTTTGTTTTGTGTCTCCTGCAGCTGCAGAGCAATATCTTCGCCAGCCTCGATGAGACCCTGCTGGCGCGGGCCGAGGCTCTGGCCGCCGTCGACATCGCCGTCTCGCAGGGCAAGAGCCACCCGTTCAAGCCCGACGCCACGTACCACACCATGAACAGCGTGCCCTGCACCTCCACCTCCACCGTGCCCCTGGCGCACCACCACCACCACCACCACCATCACCACCAGGCGCTGGAGCCCGGCGACCTCCTGGACCACATCACCTCCCCCTCCCTTGCGCTCATGCCCGGCGGAGGCGGCGGCGGAGGCGGCGGCGGCGGCGGCCACGACGGGGCGGGCGGCGGCGGCGGCGGGGCCGGCGGCGGCGGGGGCGGCGGCGGCAGCGGCGGGGGCGGCGGCGGCCTCATCTCCACCTCGGCCCACCCGCACTCGCACATGCACGGCCTGGGCCACCTCTCGCACCCGGCCGCCATGAACATGCCGTCGGGGCTGCCGCACCCGGGGCTGGTGGCCGCGCACCACGGGGCCGCGGGGCAGGTGGCCTCGGCGGCGGCGGTGGTGGGGGCGGCCGGCCTGGCCTCCATCTGCGACTCGGACACGGACCCGCGAGAGCTGGAGGCCTTCGCCGAGCGCTTCAAGCAGCGCCGCATCAAGCTGGGGGTGACCCAGGCCGACGTGGGCTCGGCGCTGGCCAACCTGAAGATCCCGGGGGTGGGCTCCCTCAGCCAGAGCACCATCTGCCGCTTCGAGTCCCTCACCCTCTCCCACAACAACATGATCGCCCTCAAACCCATCCTGCAGGCCTGGCTGGAGGAGGCCGAGGGCGCCCAGCGGGAAAAAATGAACAAGCCCGAGCTCTTCAACGGGGGCGAGAAGAAGCGCAAGCGGACTTCCATCGCCGCCCCGGAGAAGCGCTCGCTGGAGGCGTACTTCGCCGTCCAGCCCCGGCCCTCCTCCGAGAAGATCGCCGCCATCGCCGAGAAATTGGACCTCAAAAAGAACGTGGTGCGGGTTTGGTTTTGCAACCAGAGACAGAAGCAGAAAAGGATGAAATTTTCCGCCACCTACTAGGGGCGGGCGGGAGGGGCGGCCCCGGCCCCGGGGCACCGGGGGGGCCGGGCCGGGGCCGCGGGGGACGCCCACGCACCGCCACCGTCGCCTGAGACGCCGTGGGAGGCTCCTGGGGACCAAGGGACGATGTAGAAATTAAACGCGAACTACTCGGGGAGAGGGGGGGCGTGCGTGGGGGGGGGGTACGCTATCAATTATTAAAACAAAAAAGACACCGGGACACCAACGAGAAGAAGGAGGAGAGAGGAGGTAAAAACGCTCTAGAAACCCGTGGGGGTCACTTCTGCGGCCCTAGCCCCTCTCTGCCCCCCACCCCCCGACAGAAAGCGGGAGAAGGAGCAACTTAAAGCGTAAACACACACAGACACACACCAATAAATACCGTGACAGCAACAACCACAAACCGAGAAACCTAAGTCACAACTTTCTGAAGGAAAACAAAACCGACCAACAAACCCGGAAGGCGAAACTGTCRGTGATGACAATGCTACGTTTGGTTTGGGTCTCTTTTCATTACTTTCTGCTTTTATTTCTTTTTCCTGGCTTGGTAACGAATGAGGACAGCGGTGGTTTGGTGCGGGGGAACTTTTTCTTTGGTTGACTTGGGTTTGGGTTTTTTGTTTGTTTGGTTTGTTTATTTTTCTGTTGTTGTTTTTGTTTTTCCCTCGAATGCGGTTTTGAGCGAGGCTTTGGCGATGGGTCTTGTCTGTGCCGGGGGAGCGGTGCGAGCGGGGCAAGGGCCGGGGCCGGGGGAGCGGTTCCTTCGAGGCTAGGGAGCAGTCCCTTTCCTCTCCGTTRTTGCCTCAATAATCCTAGCTAGCTTAAGGAAAACAAGATAAAAAAACCCAAAAGTTACTCCACAGCCCCTTTGTTTCTCCTCCCTCGCCTGCGTGGTTTGCTTTTCCAGCTGTGTCCAAAGACAGGTCCCTCTCTCTGCAGAGATGCATCTGGAGGCAGATGCCAAACCTGCCAGAGCGGGGATGCTCTCCAAAAGATTATGATCAGACTCATTAAGGCTCGTGGTTAACTATGTTCTTTCTCCTCCCTCCCTCCCCGCGGTCCCAACAGTATGCCCCCCGGCATCCCCCTCAGATCTGCTGGATTTAGGTTAAGGTCCTCCCTTGGTTTTCTGCGAGGGCTGGAGGTTATTGCACCCGGTAGGCAAAAGAAATCACCGGTGATGGGTTTGAAATGCCATTTGTTTCTGAGGGGTGTGCATGTTGGGAACAAACACACAACAAAAAACCACTTGGGCTTAAAAGTAATTTATTATAAATAATAAACGTTATATAGAGGATGGCTTTTGGGAGAGGTGTGTGGGGTTCAGTTTGCACTATCACAGTCTCCTGGATTGGAAGCGACGATGTTATTCCGTAATAACGATGCTGGTATTACTAATAATCGTCATTGTGCGTTACCTGTCTCGCAGATTGAAAACAAACAAACAAACAAACAAAATTATCAGGGCTTGTTAGGTAAAAAGGGCAGCGATGTGCAGAAGCCGTCTCTGACTCTGGCTCTTGCCGAAAGACTGCTAAGGCTTTCAAGTAAAAAAGAATTTCTGAAAAGAAAATACCATTCTGTTTAAATCAAAACAAACAATAGACTGAAATTATGCATGACATGACCTAAAAAAAAGAAAAAAAAAGAAAAAGGGTAAAAAAAAGGAAAGGAAAAGAAAAGAGGGAAAAAAAAAGGCAAAGAAAGATCCATGATAAAGTCTCGATATTATTTATTTATTTATTTATTTATTTATCTATCTATTTATTTTGTTATTAATATTATTATTATTTTGTGTATCATTGTTTGCAGCGCAAACATTCTATGCATTTTGAAACTGAGCACTAAATAGACTAGCTTCTGGTAGAATCTTTTGTGGATGGTGTAATTTCACAGTTTAACTGCCTGTTTTCACCGAAAACACAAACGTTCTTGTCACGTTCTTGTATTTAGATTTAAAAGAGGAAAAAAAAAAGAAAAAAAAAGAGGAAAAAAAAGATAAGAAAGACGATTGTAAATATTTTCTTTAATGCACAAAACAACAACAACAAAAGGTTACAAACTGCAACCACGTGTGGATCCTGAAATGTCTCACTGAATAATCTACCTGTCCATGTATGTTTGCTGAGCTTTCTCCTTGGTTGTGTCTTTATTACTTTAATTTCTATCAGAAATATTTCTGTACGCCAAAATACAACAGGGAGATGCGTCCCAGCATACTTACAAATAAAAGAAACGTGAAAACAGAATAGTTATTATTATTATTATTATTGGGTGCATTTTAAAAAGAAAAGAAAAATATTTCCGAGACACGGCTGGTAAATTCAAGGTATGGCCGTTAGACGATAAGACTAATTCTACCAAAAAGAAAATAGTGAGAGATGTATTTTTCTGCTAAATCCAGAAATCATTACTTTGAGATAGCTCTTATGTGAAAATCGGTGCTCCGAATAAAATTAACTATATATTAGCTGCGTGTGTTTCTTGAAGTTTATTCTATAACTGCAGAATATAAATCAAAGTAAAATTTTAAGAAGGACTTCTGAAGTATTTCTTTTCAGTGTGCTGGAAAGGATTATGCACCTACAAAATATGTATAAAGAAGAAAAGCTTGGGTGGTTTCAGGTTTATATGTTGTTCTGACTGGCCTAATTGCACTTAATTATGTAACAAGATACTTTATTTTTATTTTGGGTTAATAAATATGAAAATCCTAAACTGATCTCTCCTTATGTTGTGAATGCAATTGTTCATTAGGAACGTATAGGATGCCACCTACTGCTTCAAGCGATCAAAGAACCTCTTTCTATTTTCTGATGACCTGTGACTAGATCAGATGCCAAATGTAAAAAGTTACTTAATAGCTGGGATTATTTCTTCTGTAGACATATTTTAGCCAAATCTTTTTAATTTTGCCGGTAAATCTGTGAACCAAGACACGTGATGTTCAGAAAAGAATAATACGTTCAAAAAAGCTGTGATTTTAAACAACTGTTGATGTTAAAAAATAAGCACTAAAGGTATTTTTAAAAAAACCATAGATCTCGTCCACCGGAAATTGACTTGTTTCTGTTGTTATTAACTTGAAATGTCATCAGAATTTTTAATAAATGCATTTGTAAAAATATTATTTTATAGAAAACTATTACCGGATATCATTTTTTTGGAGAGTCAGGAATGAACAAATAAAAATAATTACAAATGTTGGGTTTTCTTTTTCATCTGCCCCAAACGATCGAACTGTTGAAAGTGATACCAGATTTGTATCACTCAGTCATGACTGATGTATGTATTGAAAAGTTGAGGAGTTTGTTTTGTAATAAGTACAATCCTGATCGAGTACAAAGAAAAATCCCAATATGTTAATAAAACAGATGGTGAAAATAAAAGCTTTGCAGAGTTTCCTATTTTTCATGGTAGGAAACTGTGCAAAACCAAAACGTCCTGCTTTCCGTCAGATGAATCTGAATAGTTCATAAAACCTCGTGAGGCCTTTTTAATAAATGCCTCATTAAAAATATCGAAAGAAAGAAAATAGAGTGAGGGGGAGAGAGAGAGAGTGAAAAAGAAAAGAAAAAAAGAAAAGAAAAGAAAAGAAAGAAAGAAAGAAAGAAAGAAAGAGAGAAAGAAAAGAAAGAAAGAAAGAAAGAAAGTAAGTTTATAGGGTTTGACCTAAGGACCGTTAAAACTTTTGCATTCGAGGGAAAAAAGTAAGATAAAAGACGAAGAGGCAGAACATGCGTTCGCATTTATTCCACAACAGTATGCAGACTCTTGCATAGAGAAGAGCCATTTGTCACCAAAAAATTACAGATATTGCCCCCCACCCCCCATGTGCCAGGGGCAGAGACCGCTGCCGGGTGGCGGCTGCCACCTCTGACCACTCCTGCACTCCATCCTGTGCCCCTTGCCGGGAGCACTTCTGTGCTGTCATCCCTCGAATGGCCTTTTTCTCCTCAACCGAGGTATCTCGCTGGTTTCCCGGTGTGATTTTCCAGTCCTGAGTCCGCTAGACGCGGTTTGGCTCCCAGAATTTCTGCCTAACACTTGCTCTCCGCTTGCTTTCAATTTAGATTAGGCCATCATAAGTGAGTAACAGACACCCACTGCCACGGTCGTATTGATTTTTACTCTCCTGTGATATTAAGGCTAATTCGGTCCTGGTTCAACAAGTAAAAAGGCTCCCCAGAAGGAGAATGAAGTGTCCTACAGCACTGACTTTATGGTTTATGTGCCTCCCTCCCCACCTCCCCGTGTTCCCCCTTTCCTCCGAAGAGAAATAGATTTGTCGAAAGATAATTATTTTAACTCTGACGGACTCGAGCGCATAAAGCTTGATAGCGCCGGTGGTGCCCTGTGTTATTCTGGCATTTCCCAAACGATTTTAAATCCCTCCAGTTATTTATATCTCGCTTTTCAGCCGGCGCTATTTTTTTTAAGCTTTATTATATTTACCTGCTGATTCCAAAGCGGAGGCAAGCCTAATTGATTTTTAAAAGATCAGCAGCAGAATTCTAATCCGCTTGGGAACCTGTTTCCACCTGCCAGACGAGGGTCTGATTATCGGTAATTATGTTATTTAAGAGTTGATAAAATAGCGGGGCCCGGCGCCGCCCGGGCCCCTTCCCCAGCCGGGGCGCGGAGGGGACCCACGCGGGGAGAGCCGCGGCGCGGCGGGGCCGCCGCCATCACGTGCGCCGCTGCAAACACAATTACGGGGCCGCCGTTAATAATTCATGGGCTGAGATTTAGAAAATTAATAAAATGAATTATAACAAGAGGCTAATTAAAAACTTTAGTAATTGTTGTCAAGACAGCTTGATGGGAGGCGTGCTGCACGACACCCCCCCACCCCCCCCTTCCCCTCCTTCCCCCTTCCGCTTTTGGAAAGCTTTTCCTTTTTCCTCCTTTGCAACCCCTTCGCACCTGAAGGAGGCTCAGTTTGGGAGAAAACCAGCGGATGAATATATAGGTCAGCTGAATATACAGGTCCCAGAGATGAGACCGAGGTGGGAAAACTGCAAGCAAGTCCCTTCGCACCGTAGCAAGATAGATAGGCAGGCGGCGGGTGGGTGGGTACGTGGATGGGTGAATGAATGAAACCCAGGGCTCAAAAGTTAATTTAAAATAAGATGTCGCATATAAATCTTTGAAGAAGCAGCACTAGCAGAAGGAGCCCCTGCACAGGAGGGCCCAGCCCCGCCGCCGGGCGGACGGGCAGGGGCTGGGGGCAGGCAGGGGCGGGCAGGGGCAGGCAGCGCCCGCGGGGGCAGGCACGCACCTTCCGCCTTTGCTTCCGCACCACCGATGGCAGCGGCAGTCGGTGCGGGGCCCCCACCGCGCCTCCTTCCTCCGCGGGGGGCGGAGATGCCGCGGGATGCTCGCCGTTCCCCGCGGAGTCCCTTTCCTCCTGCTGATTTGAGATGTAACTTTGAGGAGGACTCAGCGCGGTGTTTCCGCGGGCAGAGGGGGCCAAGGAGCCCGGTCCCTGCACGGGTGCGGATTTATGGCTGTGTCACCAGTCAAGCCCTGCTCGGGAGCTCGCCGTGGCTGGTCGTCCAGGGACAGCTGCGCAAGCAAAATCTGCTTCCCAAATTGGAGTCACAGACCCTCTGGGAAAGCAGGAGTCCTCCTTTGAACTGCATTTTAACTCCTTCAGCCTGTTTACCTAAGTGTACCAAAGCATCTCTAACTCTGGGGGGAAAGTGGTTAAACACTTTATTTTTTTTTAATTTTAAAATATAAAATTAAAATTTATCAGGAAGTCGGGGTTAGGGCGAATTATTTTTAAAAACACGATGTCGTAAGACGTTAATCACTCTAAGGACTGAGTATTTGAAAGGCTTTATATAAAAATTAATTTAATAATTTTTTAACAAGACACTCGTCCCTGGTACGTTGAAGATAAATTGTAGCTTCCCACTGATTTTCACAAGCGAGTCATAAAAGACTCCGAAGTGCCTTCTCGGGTGAGAATGCCGATCAACCCTCCTGCTCGCACGGGCTGTAGCACAGGGCGAGTCCCGGTGAGGGGACAAACGACCCCGAGCCCGGTCCAGCAGCGGGAGCAGACAGACAGCTCATGCTGCAAACACCGGCGTGCGGAGACGGTTTGTCATCCCTTGCCCGGGTAGAAGAAAGCAATTTAAAATTGTAAGCCAGAGCTAAAAGATGTAAAATCTGTGGGTATGTTTTTGGTTTTGTTTTTTTTTTGGTTTTTTTACTTTATTTTAAAAAAGATGTACCTTGACAAGAGGATAGCATCGCAACATGAATACATCTTTTCATGGGCTGCGCGGAAAGAAGACGAGGCATTGATATACATAACTTAGCCCTTGATTATGGTCATTATACAAACTGAATTACTAACAAAAGTTTGGTAACTAATTATAGCTCACTAAATATCTGCCTCTCTTCACTTCAGCATAATGTATACAAACTTTTGTACACGCGGATCAGAATGAAACAAAGTGTTGACAGCATCCAGCAGTGGAAATTCACTTACACAAGACTTTTTTTTCACTGAAGTGTTGACAATAAACATTTAATGAAGGCAGAGACTTGGATGTCTCCAGACAGTGTCAGAATACTTTAAACAGACCATTAGCATGGCTTCTTCTACTTCAAACAGAGCACACTATACCATAACATTATAAAAATACAAAGTATGAAACAAATAATCTGTTTATACAGATATTTTAAGCTGTTTTCACCAGCTCTGACATCCCCTGTATTTAGTAACAGAAACTTACTCATTTCAGATTACTCGCGCTTAAAAAATGTTAAATACAGTTAATGCAATATTAATCGCCCTTTGGTGATATAAAATGCAATATTTTCAGGCAGCTATTGAGCTTTTCTAGAGGAAGAGCTGATGAAAACAGTCACAGCTGAATAGTGGAGAGAAAAAAGCTCTGTATTTATTGCTTTTGTTTGGCTTTTGGCTACAGAGACAGGAACATTCTAATGGGGTAAGGACATTTATTTTATCTGCAATCTATTGCTGCTAGAGCAGGAGTGGCAGATGGGGTTTGGTGTTATATTCACAGAGTAATTTAGAGCAAATCCTAATAACTAATAATGATTTATGTTAATTTCAATCACTTATGTGACTTTATTAAAGCACTGCTGTAAGAGGAATAGAAGGGGAGGGGGTGAGAGGAGAGACTGGAGTGAGACAAGCTGTGTCTGTCTGAAACCGAACCGCATGCTTGGAAGGTGGCTGTGGTGGGCTCCAGCGAAATTTCTGACGCCAGGAAGCAGGTTTTGCTTTAGAAACTCTCTAATGTCGGCCTTAATTTCTTAAAAGAAAATCCCCGTGTAGAACCCCGTCCACTGACGAGAGGCAAAGCAGAATAGAGAGGGAGCACGAGAAGGAGAGACCGTGCGAGGGAGACTCGTGTTATGCAAAATGTATTGATTGTGTGTGAGGAATCTGCGATGCTGATGTGCTGGGCTCCCGAAAGAATAGAGGAGGCTACCGGCGAAATAGCTAGGAAACCCCCAAATGTACATACAGGATACGAAACTTTTATTCTGGTCTGCTTCAGAGTGGTGGAGATCTACAGTTCTCTACTTACGTTGCATCGGCTTTACCACTCACTGAAAATCTCTAGGAGGATTTACCCCACGGGATTTTATATTCTTATTAGGGAAAAAGAAAATAATTATAATAAAAAAGCAGCTATGGCAATAAGCCTTACATATTTTCCCCCATATTCTTCAGTTTCATTAGCAACTGATAATACTGAAATGTGCACACACATAAACAGAGAGGTACACGTCGTTGTGTGTGCATTGAAAGAAGAGATATTTGTGAAAGCCAGGAAATCTCAAAACAGTCAGGGCTGCTCTGCATAGGATCAGTTTGATGTAAGAAAGAAGAGTACTTACAGGATTTTGAAAGGGAGGGTGCTCTTCGCTTCTGGCAATTTACTTTCCCAGGTACCTTTATGCGCTTTTCTGCCTTAAGGCATACAGTCTGAAAGTAAAACAACATCAAAGCTCCTTATTAACACTATTTTCCTGAAATCAGAAGATGAAGCTACCTGAAACGTTTAATCTAGTGTTAGCATCTATTTCCCAACAAAACAGTCAGAACAAAGTTCAGAAGAGTCAGGTCAGTTATCTACAGGAGACTAAAAGGCAAAGTGCAGAGAGTGATGTATGTTTCTATCAGAACCCTTGAAACGGATTAAATAAACCTTAGGTTTTGCAGCACTATGATCCATTCTTTTGTCTAATGTAATTGCCCGTCTGAACACCTGAACACCACGGCTGGGAACAACCTGTCTCGACCACTGCCAGGTGAGAGTTTCATAACTTTTGGATCATTTGCAGAAATGTCTTTTCTGCACTGCAAGTTGGCACTGCATTATAAATGCCACAGGATTCCACAGAAGGCAATTTTTGTGTACTCTGTGGTAAAGGATTTATATATATAGCTAAACCTTTTTTATCTAGATTAAAAAAAAAAAAAAGACAGAGGGAGAAAAATCCCTTTGTTATGTACAAGGAGTAATGTCGATGTCGCTTTCCACTTCTTCGTTCAAAAAGCGGCGCAGGACTTTCAAATCCGCCTGGGCGTGCACGCCTGCTTTTTGAACTCCAGCACGGCGGAGACGCCGCGGGCGGGCTGCGCTCAGGCGGAGCGGGGGCTGCGCGCAGGCGGAGCGACGGGCGGAGCGGAGCGGCGGCGCTTCAGCACCACGGAGAGCTCCGTCGGGCCGCGGCGGGCGGCGCGGGGCGAGGGGAGGCTGTCTGTCTGCCTGACTCGCTCTCTGTCCGTCTGCGGCGGCACAGAAGCCTGTAATATGTTAATAGCCGTAGGGTATGCCTGAGGTACCATCTCAAGCTGCTTCGCACACCATATGTCAGGCCGTTAGCCACATGGATCTATTAATCAAAGAGGGAGAGAGGGAAGAGGAGAGAGGCGGGGAGGGGGGGAAGGGAGCTTTTCATACCCCACCCTATGTTGCTGTACACTTTCTCCTTTCATTTTTCTCAGATATAAAGACCCGGAGTACCTCGAATAGGCTGCTGTAATTCTCTTTTGATCTGCTTTTTTATACCCTCGGTGTAACCAACTCGGGTCAGCTGGTAGCGATATTTAAGACAGGAGTGGGGAAATGTGTCACGTTTCCCCCGGCAAAGGATTTGGTTTTAAAGTGCTGCTCAACTTCTGTGACAAAGTGGGTCTCTGTCTGCCCCTTCAGCTTTCTCCTTGAGAAGAGTGTGTCTGAGAAGGCTTTTTCTAACGAGTCAAGCATCATCTCCCTCACAGGCAGCCAAAGCTCTGGCCATCCTCACCACTTTTACATCTGCCCTATTACCTATTGCCTCACATCATTTCTTCAAGGGAGGTTTGTCCCACATGAGATCAACAAAAGTATTGGATCCACAGAAATTACCGGGAGAAGGAGAAGAAGCAGTCTGTGTAGGAGAGTGGTGTAAAAGCCCTTGTGTACGTGAATTTTTCATGCAGCCCTCAAAGTGGGCCCACCTAAACTTCTGCCTTTCAGGCAAATAAAGATGCCTTGATGTGCCCAACGTCAAAGTTCAGTACTCGAGAACATGCACAGGCTCCCAGGTCTGGTTTCTACTCTTTGTTTGGAGGATAGGGTTTTGGGGGGGCTTTGTCTTCAGGGTTAGAATGAACCTGCTCACAGGGGCTCCTCTTAGACCTCGTTGGCCAATCTGTAGGTGACGTGTAGGGGCACAGACCAGGCAATCAACACTCCAAACTTAATTTCGAGACTGCTGGATAATTTTTTTTTCTTTCACGATGAATGAGAGGGAGCATTAAGGAGACTGAAATTCTAGATTATTATAAAAGCAGCAGCTCAGGAAAACGGCTCAGAAAAATTATTGAGTGGTGCAGGAGGGGAGGACAGGATCATTACCGTTTGCCGGGTAGATGGGGCAGGTCCCCTATCCCTGATCTCCAGGTCAGGTGACATGCATGTATGTGCTGCAAATTAAGGAAAAACTCACAAARAAGGGGAAAGAATGCAGGCTACATCAGGGACAAGTAACACAAGGATAAGCTTCAGCTTTTTTCAGACTTACATAAAAAGCACAAGATCCTCTAGCTGGCTGAAATTCCCTCTGTTGATATAGGGCATCACAGAGAGGCAAGTTAGAGAGAAGAAGTGCTTGAGACTATTTCTGCAATTGCAGACACCTACTGATATGTGTTATATGGTACAGTGCATAGGTTATGTTGAAGTCAGTCTTTAAGACTTACTTTCAACTTATTTTCTAACATTTTTCCCCTTTCGGTGGTTGGAAAAATAATGAGTGCATCTGTTCTTAGATCTAAAGCTGGTACCCATCTTCTGGAACATTTGCTTTAATACAGATTGCATTAAACCTGCAAAAATATGAATGCTTTTCTAAGCAATGCTTTACATAAAGACAGAGGTAAATGCACGGGCTGGGTGTCACTTGATTCTGCATTTCCACCTAGCAAAAAGGCTCTTATTGCCTTTAAATTTTGGTGCACACACCACCCATCATTTTCTTCCTCTATTTAAAAGGTAACCCATATATCTGTCGTTTTAGGTTTCCAAAGACTCGTAACTTAATTCCTTCAGGCTATTCATCAGCACAGTAATTAAACTAGCAAATGGATGTAAATAAAGTGAAATTGGTTTCATGACAGATGAGCCAAAGAGGCCTCTGACATGAAACAAGCCAGGACAATAATTATTTCTGCACCGGGCTATATGGGGAACTCCATCTGGATTTATTAGGTGCTGCAAGTTATTTGCTGGGAGAAGGCAAGACAGGAGGACTCACTTTAATTTGACTGGATTTTTTTCCCCCTTTTTGCATCCTAACTAGGTTACCGAGACAAAAATCTGGAATTAACTGTGGCAGTACTCTGAGAAGCCTCTACCCAATGTAAAAACTTGGCAGTGAAAATTAGTAGTAGAAGAAAGGCTTATTAAACAATTTCTTCCCAAATGCTAAATAAGAGAAAATGTACATTAAAACTCTTCCCTCGAACTACTCCCTATTAAAAAACAATCCAGATCACCGTGACAGCCAGTGTAGGCTTCTCTTTTCTACAAACATACATAYGAAACAGTGCAGGCAATAGAAGGAAGGCAAATTTGGAGAGCTTGAGAATTCTGAAGAGCTTCTCTTAAAAAATAAATAAATTATAATCTCAGCTAAATGGTGTCTGTTAAGATCACCCTGCTCTCTCTTCTCTGTCAAGGAAAAGTTTATTGCTGAGGAGAAGAGGGGAGCAGAGAAAGGGACTACAAAAGGGAGGGTATGGATTCTGCAAGGCTCTCAACTGTAATTGGAGCCATCAGGTCCAGCTTGGAGTGGAAGTAATATACAGAATAAATAAAAAAAGGGCTCTCGCAGCAGGTGCAGATTAGTCCCTTTTCCCCTGAAAAGATTAGAAACTGACTGCTTTATGCTTAAACGTACTCTCAATTATTTAAGCGCCCCTTCGTGATTAGCAAGTAAAAGTAACGCTCCAAAGCGCTGGAGAAATGAAGCAAGAATAACATCGCTTTCGCCCAGCTCACGCAGGCTTTCTAGCACACGGCTTGCTCCCTGCCGGCTGACAGCGCTCAGACCGGGGAACTCGCTTAGGAACACACACCTGTAGGGTGGGGAGGCGGAGGGGGGGAAAGAGAGAGGGAGGGGAAAAGGAGAGAGGGGGCAGGTTCAGCATGGTAAAAATTCCGCTGTCGAGGCTGTGCAGGATGCAGCCCAATCTGGTTTCACAGGCGACTGGGATCCGTGGAAAGATTTTCACAGGAATGCTCAACCCTCAACACCTTTTCCACCGGGAAGGGGAGAAACTCCCCCAACCTGACACCAAAATCCCAAACACAACCCTTCCCCTCCCCCCCCCCTCCCTTCCCCTGGTCCCCCCTCCCGGAACCATTCTCTTTGAATGGGCTGGAAATGAACCGAAGATGCCTGTGTTTGCATACGGCAGTTTGATCAGAATTCACATCTATCTGCAATCAAATCAGAGGCGTTTTCCAGCCTTCCTCATAGAAGGGACTGTGGTAACTGCAAAGCCGARGAGAGATCCTAAAGGGACTGAAATCCCCTTATGTCTGAAGCTGTCCCTTTTAACACACACCAGACTAATTATTTAAAAGTTCTTGTAAAATTAGAAAACATAGCCCAGTCCTTTAATTAGAATACACTGTGAATAGGGACAGCATATGGAGGGGAATGTCAAGAAGAGGGTGCCAGGGGCAGATCCTAGGAAATCTGTATTCATTTCTGCCTCCTATTTGTTCAGTAATCTCTACCATCATAACTAAATCTTGGAGCACTGATGTAGTTCGAGTTGTTGTTGACTCAACGTCAAAATTCAATCACTGGGGGTTTTGCATCAGCCGGGCCACTTATTTGTCTAATAAATCCGTCATTTTGTAAGAAAAATATTTGAGCAGCCGTACTTGACCTCTTGGTATCCACAAGCCACATTTATTTCTACCAGTTTACAAATGCAAAATGGAGATGATCATCTTAATGCCTCGAGGTACTGTGTTGATTTCTGATTGGATTTTAGATGGAAATGTCTATTTTAAATACCTCGTGATTAAATTGTACATATAATAGAATTCATGCCTCTTGAATCAAATCCTGGTTTGCGAACCCCGAATTTATTTTAAAGGAAATATTATTTAAACATAAATTGTTTTCTTAAATGATTAGTGACACCCCCCCGCTGTAAGGTTTTATTATAGCCGGGCATCTTTCTTTGAAAAACTTATTTTTATCCTGGAGGGTTCGTATGTGATAGAAAGGTGTCAGACAGGGGCTGGGGGGAAGTGCTGCCGTTTGAGAGCGCTGCCTGGCCCGTGCCATCCCGCGCTGGATGATTTGCTGCCTGTTTATACGCATAATTCTTCCGAAAAGGGGGCCACGCTGCATAAGTTTAATTGGAGTTGGGGGAAAATAACTTTCACGAGAGCTTTTGGGTCGGAGGAGGGAGATGGGGACGGCAGGAGATGGTGACGGAAGCAGATCAGTGCCAGGAGAAGGGAGGTTTGGGAGCCTTCCGTTGCGCGGGAGGCCGGCTCCAGGCGCCGGCGGGTGCCCAGGAGGCCCGCGGGGGCTGCCCGCGCCCCCAGCCCGGGCCCTGCCGCACTGCCCCCGCCCCCCCGCGGAGTCCCGCTCCTTCCTCGCCCAAGGAAGTCCCACCGCCCCGAGCCCCGCCTTTCCCGGCCAGCGGGGAGCTCTGGCGGAAGCCGTTTTTGGGGAGGGGTGGGGGACGGCTTGTCTCCTTCAGTAAACGCCCCCCCCCCCCCCACACCCTCGCTTTTCTGGCTCCCGCCCCTCGAGTTTTCCCCTTGGGCGGCTGTCGGGGTCTTTCCGTCTCCATGGAAATCTAAGGGGCGGCTGTCAGCCTGGGCAGCGGTCATTATTCCCGCATTAAAGCCAGCTATCGATTGGTTCCCCAGCACCCACTCGCGCCGGGACCACTAAGGGCCACGCTGGAGCCGCCTGCCCCGGGGCACTCGCCCAGGAGCATCCCCTGACAGTCACCCCCTGCGAGCTCCTGCAGGAATGCCCGATGCAAGGAAGGGGGGAAAAGGGAAATATTTCAGCATATTGGAAATATTAATGTTGGCTTGTAGGAATTAATGTAATGGGTCATGGTTATTAACAACTTATAAAGGCTTAAATCAATATAAATTAATTTAATTATGATTTCTAATTGCATTATGCATGATCAATTTGAAACACTACATTAAAGATAATTAGAGCAGGGTGCTAGTCACTAATCACTTCCCTAATAGCTTAATGAAAAGGAATGCCATGTATTACCTGTGGGGTGGACCCATGAACTAATATAAATGCTTATTTTCCAATAGAAAATAATTGTACCTTTTAATAGACATTTTAATCACTTTATTGTAAGCACAAAATGGATTTGGACTTTTTACACGGCCTTGGTTAAATTTTACTGGTGTTGATTGAAGTGCTGATGTATTACAAGTCCATCTATTGATGACCCGAAGGAAGACTAACTTTTATGTAAAAGTATCATGCTGTCCTCAGAAGCTAGTGCCAAGAGGTCACAGTAGATGGAGGTCCTAGTTTAGCATAATGGGTTTAACATTTCCATGACATCATCAGGGAATCTGAAAAGGAGTCTAAGGATAATCAGAATGGTCATTCAGAAGCAGAGTAAATATTTTATGAGGATATATAGAAGACAGGAAAGAAGGTTGTCAGAAAGGTGAATCTCTACTTCTTCATGCTCTATGAAGAAGATTTTTCACTTGGTACCAATTTTGATTGAAAACTCGTGTATTGTTAATACAAAAATAAAGGCAGATCATGACCCTTAGAGAGGTGAATCCCAATTCGCTTTTAGTGGGTGATCTAAATATATTTGTATTCATGGCTGTCTTTAAGGGTTACAGCTTATTTGTCTCTTACTTTTCTTATATAAATACATCCTTAATTGGTTGTTTATTTGCCCTCCATATTGTCACTTACTCAGGGATCTGTTCCTACTTTAACAATCAAAATTCAATTATTGTTAAAATTAAAAGCAACCAACATAAATTAATACCTTGTAAATGGACACAGTGAGGCAGATTAATTGAAAAYGCTTTCCCTGTGATTAGCTTTATTTTCCTATCTTTGCTGGATAACTGAAGCAGTACTTGCAGCACACATCTTGGTTAGACTCATTATATAATTCATAGTTTTCAGAGAAGTAATGTGTAATTAGGGAAACTGAGATTTGAGGAGAACAGTAAAGAACAGTAGAATATAATACCCACATTTGTCACAGCAAGACCTGTTTAAAGTTTTCCTTCTTTTAAGGCTTGATTGAGACCTAGAAGCTTTGGGACTCCTGACGATAACACTATCTGAATAAAAAGGAGAAGTGAAAAGGAGAGCTTAAATGTCACMCAAGGAGTATAGCCCTTTAAGGCTAAGTTATGAGAAACATACTGATTTTAGTAGTGAACCATGACTGCAGACGACTCTGTGGATGGAAGGATTACAGGGACATTCAGCAGTTCTTTTTCATAAAGATTCCTGTTTAAAAGTGCATAGCAGAATAACTGTCCCCCCACTCCACCAAGTCCTGCAGAGGGAAGGTAGAGGCAGAAATAAGCTTACTTTGCATAAGAATTTCTAAATATTTCAGTGAAGTGGGACAAACTGCAGGATGAATCTGGTCATCCCCTTTGTTGTTCACAGTTTGAAATGATGTGGCCTCATACTGCCAAGATCCAGGGACATGATCTGAAAGCAATTTATCGAAAGGTTTTAAAAAGTACTGTTCTCCAATCTGAAACTTGCTGTTTTTCTTAACAAAAAAGCAAAAACAAAAATAAAAACACACACACCCCCCCCCCCAACACCAAACCGAAAAAAAACAACTTCACAGAGGCCCTTGGTTCCCACAAGGACGGTTCTTATACATTGGAATAGCARTAAATATATATGGCATCTAACACAACAAACTAAGGATGGGATATCAACATGGCCAAAAATATCCAGGTGACAAATGCCTGATAAATACCGGTGGAGACACACTCTTGTGGCTTCTGTGTCACTTCAGCTATGGTAGCTATTCCAGCTGTTGTGACTTTCTTGCCTCCTGACCTCTGCTCTAAACAAAATGATTTCCATGACTCAATCTTGGGTCACGAGTGAGGAGTCTCTGAGCACGAGTCTTCTGTAGCCAAAGAGCTCACAAGGAGAAAAGGAGCCCAGCAGATTTCACAAATCAGCTCAAGGGCTAAACCTTGTATGTAAATTCATCTTGTGATATGCCTTGGTCTTCTCTGCCACGAATAAATATTGCACCAGCCTACATTTTTCCATTCTGCACCAAAGTTGGAGAAGTCTTATCTATAAAAGGGTGCAAGTGAGGTATTAGCTTATCCATCTGCTCTGAGAATATTGATTTTCCTCTTTTATTTATTTTTTTTCTTTCGTAAAGTACAAGCATAAAGAAAATCTTTGCTTGTGCAGGGGACCCTTGGTTAGAAAAGCCTCACCTGTACGTTGTTTGAGTGACTGGATTGAGAGCTACATGGACTCTGTGTTTTATGCTGTTTTTTTCATATAACAATAGGTTTTAGATGGCACTGCAAACCAAGGATAGGGCATGAGCACTGTTTGTATGCCAGGGAAAGGAACGACAATATGTGAGATACAGTGACAACTGAAGCATACATTTTGCTTTGTAGCTACAGAACTATCCCGTGCTCCTCTCTCTAAACTAAATCCAGTCATTAACAAAACAAATACCTTAGTGGTTCAAACACACCTTTGCATCCTTTTGGGAAGCTTCTGAATGATTGGCATATTTGCAACCGTGGCAATTCACCAGAGCATTAAGATCCATTTTTGTAAATTTTTGCCCAAGCTTATTTGTTGAATGCAAAATTGATTTTTTCCTTACCTAAAATTAAATAAAAGGACAATTTTAATTCATTTTAATAGTTATTTTTGTGGTTTATATTTATTTAAATACTCTATATTTTTAAAAAAATACGTTTGCTGCCCAGCATTTCAAGGCTTCCCCGTTTCTGATTGATGGATTTTTTTGCAAAATTCGCTGACAGCCACAGGCAAATATGTTAGTAGAAATTTTAACATGGAGTTTGTTTTTTAAAGCTTCAAAACTAAACCTGGAGGCTTTAGATTTCAATAGTAGAACTAAGAACATTTTGATCAGTGGCTATTTTAGTGCTATACAGGTAAGATAATTGTGTCTGATCAGGTTGTCATTGTGATCTTGGTAGTGAGCTGTCCCACTCGGTGTGAATATGCTGGGTTCCAATGCCATATTTTTTAAAAATTTAAACTGTTCAAAGATTGTGTCACAATATCAGCTAATTGGACACTGGGTACCATGATTTTTTGAAAATGCACAGGGTAGTGCTAGAGAAGTTTTTAAGTAATATGAAACAAGGGAAGGTCTTTCCTGCATCCATGGGAGACTGACGAGGATGATGCTCTTAGCATGTCATTAAATATTAATAATAGAGAGAGGTTGGACTTATTTTTATTCTCTAAAACATTGTTAATAAGTCTCAGTCTGGCATTGAAAACATTAGGCACATTGCTGTGTGTCTCACCTTTTTAACCCTGTTTGCATGTTTAAGTAAACACATCTAAAGGTTTTTTTGTGATTAGTGACAAAAAAAATGTGTATGTTAAATCGGTGCTGGGCTCAGCAGAGGAGCACATTCTGGTTCAAATTCATCTGTCGCAAACTGAGTAAATCGTGATAGACACCAACTCTTTTATCTGTGTTTGAACTGCATGTGGTTTGGTTGTCCATAATAACGGACAGGAATGTGGAGCTTAAAGTTATCCACAAAAAAAATGTAGAAACATTAAAAAAATAAACTGGATTAGGAAACAGATGAATATAATGACCTTCCTTACTCTCAATCATATGCTGCCAGATAAGTGTTTGAGTCTGAAAAATTGCACTAATGAAGCTATTTGAAGGCTTTTGTGGACAACTGCTTACTCTTTGAAGATTAAATGAATGATGTTGATGTGATTAATCTTAGTACAGGGAGTGATGCAGCAGCCAGAAAATACCTTGGTGATTTTCATAATTAAACTGAATCAACATTTCAAAGAAATGCCAGTGTTATCACTTGTATATTAGAATTACATTCATTAGACAGAAGAAACAAATAATTTGAGCAAACAAGATTTTCCTTTTGGTGTACTGAGACTTCTGTCATGTCTCAGAGTATCTTACTATAAATCATCATTACTGTTTAATTTTATCCTTGCTTTTTCAGTTACTTTTTTTCTGTTTATTTTTTCTTAACCATCCTAATGATTCACTGTTACTTGCTTCCTGATTACTTATTTCAGTATTAAATAGTCTTTCCTGATTTTCCAGTTAAAATTGCCTGCCCACGGAAGGATTTCAAATCATTGTCACTGAAAAATAATATGAGTAGTTGCTGGTTTATGTGGATAAGGGACTCAGGCATCCCAATGATCTCTAGCTTTACAAGGGCTTGTCTGTAAAGGATAGGAAAAGCCACAGAATATAGGAATGTCAATGGACTCTACAGAAGATTAAGAACACAAATAGCTGTTCACAGTGATCTGTGGAAATAACAGTTTGGGTCAGATCCTGCATAACTAACTAATTTCCTGAGAATCTTATATATTTTGGTAGGACTGCCCAAAGTCATATTTGTTAGCGGTTGCTGAAGTGGCAGAATCTGGATTCACATAATTGAGCCACCTTAAGTGGTCTTTAAGACTGCAGGTTTAAAATATTTGAATAATACATACACACTATTTTGTAACGTTAGGAACCTAGGGTATTATATGTTTCCCAATAAATATTCACAGACACATAGGTGGACACACATATGCACATATGTACTCAGACAGTGAACTTGCCAACCTGCTAAACAGTTTTGGTAGGATAAAAACAATGAGCACAAAAATACAGTCAGTTGCTTCTTTAATGCAAATCAAAGTGAGGGTGTAGGGTTAATGATTTATGCATCAATACAAATTCACTGTATTACTTTTCCTATCCCCACTTCAGATTAGTGGAAAGGTTGCTCTGTGACTTTTTGTAACCTTGATATTTACAGTGTACCTCTAGTTGTTGCACAATCTTTCCTTTCACAGTTGCTTTATATAAAAAGAAAATAAAATGACTTCTTTACGTAGTGGATAAAAACCTAGCTTTTCACCTTGAGGACCTCAATTTTAGTTCGTTCCATAATCTGAAGCGAAATGAGTTTGATGGTCTCCACACAATCTCAAATGGGCAATAATCACCCCCACCAAGTGGCAGTTTTCTTTGATATTCATTTTAAAAGCTGCACATGGACATGGAATGCCCAAGGAAAAGGTTTCTGTGTTACTGTCTAGATATGACATAAAGAAAACCCTCCGTCTCCCCATCTGACCTTCATTCCCCTCACCTAACCCTGTCTTTCTGCATAGAATACTCCATTTACCTGAGCTCATTCTTCCCATCCTGCCTCTCATGTCTTTGTACAAGAAATATTGTATTTGCTGTCATCCTATATATCATTTTGTCTGTATTTTGTACCTTCTTTATCCTGTGGTGTGCCCTTAGGTTTGGCACTGCTCGGCACTGTGCTTTGTGTATAACTTAGTAGCTGTTCCTTACTATAGGAATAAATGTGATTGCCACAACTACTAAGGTATATGCAGGGCGCAGACCCCAAGGTACCTGCTATAATTAATGGTCTGAATGTGAATCTGATGCACATCTGTCATGCTGGGTGGCAGCTCTGTATTTATCAGTTATCACTGAGTGAATGTTGTGACCAAAAAAAACAGTCAACAGGCTGTACGTTCATCTCACCTACCTTTAACCATAAAAGAGACAAATTGTGTAGCCTAAGATAACAGTTAGATTTCTGCAATTGTTCATGAATAGAGAGGTAGGCATTTCTGAATGGAGATTTATTTCACCTGAAGACAACTGACTGTGATAGCAGAGTGGAATAGCTCTCCAGAGGTGCCTATCCTTTCCATGGTACTAGCACAGACAGAAAGCCTCAGCTGATTAACCAGTCTTGGAGAGCTGTACATCCTCACCTCAGTCTTCGTGGTCCAGATCTACATGACTTTCAGGTGTGTCTTAACAGAGCATGGGAATATAGGGAGTCTGTTCATTCAGGAATTTGTTTGGGCTGCAGGTGTGTGAACATGAGAATGACTCTAGTAATTAATGTGGAAAGAACAACAGCAGATTGGTAGGTTGGGTTGGAAATTTTCATTGCCTTCTCAGACATCCAGGTTGATTTATTTGCCTTAAATGGGACTGTAGAGGGGAGAGAAAAGGTGGATAAAGAGAGGAAGTGCCCTCTACTCCCTAGAGTCTATAGCAAAATGTATTTTGTATGACTGCATCTTTAACTGTTTTTTTAATTTTTGTTACTTACTTCTACTCTTAAAAATTAATGCAGATGGCATCCCTCATGTTATTTCAGATATTTTAAATACAGTCTGCCTTCTTTTCCTCTTCCCCTTCTCACCCCTGAACTTGACTTAGGGCTGCATGATCCTGGCAGAAAGCCTAGGTAAGATCAATGGCTGAGCGCAGCGCAGTGCACGTGCTGCCAATGTGAGGGCACTGGTCCTGGTCAGGATGGTGCTGCRCCATCGGGCCTGAGAGTCAGAGGTCATTATCTGGCAGAGGTACAGACAGGAAAGGAAAAGTAGCTGAGATAGTTATCCATGATAGGCAGCTCCCACAGAGAGGTAGCAAGGAAGCAATAACAGAGAGTGGGTGTAAGAGCAGTGTTAATTTTCTGTTATACTATGCTAGCTACACGGATATCATCAATTCCTTTTGTGTAGATACAGTTATACTGATTTCTTCCTTTGGGACAGAACAATTAATTAGGGTGAGATTCCCTTCAGCTGGCTTAAGACATTCGAAAAATAGGCATTGAACCTGAACTGTTTGTTCAAGGTCTCTTTGGAGTCAGTGTAAAGATATAACACCTCATGGGAATTCAGTCCACCTCTGAACAAGTATCTCATGCAGGATAGATGAATCACTCCTTGGAGGTACCTATATCTCTTCATTTTTAGAGGGTTACAGCTAGGGAGAATCAATCCTTTTCCTCCTGTAAAATATTTATGTGATTTCAATAGTCATCTGACCATAAAAAAGCAGGAGTATATTGTACAACACGGATGTGTTGTACATTACGCCAGTATACGTACATGTGCAATCATATGGCTCCAGGAGCCAGCAGCAGTACAGGGTCTTAAACATGTTCCTTTAGGAGAGCAACAATACCAAAATAGTTTCAGTGGAGAAAAATTAAATGCAAAATCTGTTTCTTCTGTTGGAGATTTCCAGTTCATTAATGTTGTTGGAAGCTGGGAAGACTACGTTTTCAGACTTATAGATGGATTGGAGAGGGTGGCATTTGTAGGTGAGCCTTTATTAAACCCTGAGAGACTGCTACTGTAAACAGGAGTTATAATGACTATTTGGTTGAACCATATTATTTGTAAAAAATATTTAGTAACCATGGATAGAAAGAGTTTTGACAATAAAAGCAATGAAAATATCTTCAGAAACACCTTAAAAAGGACTTAAAGTTTAAAAACAAGAACATGTTCCTACCCATCATACATGCTCATAAAAACAAGGAAAAGGGTAATAAGGAATATCTTTTACTTAACTTTCCCTATATAATGAACATTCATATTAAACAAGAAAGATAAAACATATAAACCTTAATTTTGAGCTAGTTATTCTTGAGGTTCCTTTATGTATCACTTTTATGTATAATATACATTTTTATTTCTACCTACTTTTAAAGGCATGAAAAAATAATACACCCAAAAATATTGTTTTATAACTGGTTTGTGATAAAATATCTATAGTAGCTGTTTATCCATAATAATGTTGTATATTTAACACAAAGATGAAAAAAGTACAACACTGTTGGCTTAAGGTAAAACTATGTGTTTTTATGGTTTACATTTCAGTATTAATAATTAATGAGTATACAGATGATTTTGTTTCCCTTTTAAAAGAGCTTTCTAGGATAGTTACATTTCAAAATTACTAAAGAGCTAGTTTTTAGGTGTTTAACTGCAAAATGGTTTCAATGAAATACAGACAGCTTTGGTTTTTATAAGAACGGTCATTAATCAGTCACACTAAGTGGTACCGATGAAAATTTTTCTATTCCAGACCTTCCAATGCCTTTCATAAGTGATGATGTGGAAGTCTCAGACAGAACAGTGATGTGATTCTGTTCATTGGGTCAGGAGACTCAAAGATCTTTGTTACGTTTCTTCCTGCGGTGCTGAGTGCTGCTGGGGAGGTGGTAGGATAACCAAGATATTTATATTGTGTGTTGGACTTGCAGACGAACCAGGACCTCTATACTTGACTTACCAAGGCCAGGCGTGATATCTTATGCTGTCTGGAATGTCACTAGATGCTATATTTAGCAAAAAGAGTCCCTCACTGACCTAAGGAGACATTGATTTTATGAAGAGATGGCTTGCACCCTTGAAGTTGCCTTTGTCAATGATAAAGGGAATCTGGACTGACTTGTCCAGTCATGGGCATTTAAGCTGTAGAAGTAAAGTTAGGTGAGCTGAATTTTACTTTTGAGATCCAAGTCCAAAACCTGCTTCTCCAATCTTCTGCTCAGTTGCCAGTTCATTCTGGGGGGCCCATAAAATATTTAAGTTTCTAATTCCTATTCTTCCCCTGAATTTCATAGAAAAGCTGGGTAACTAAATTAGTGTTTAGGACCATAAATTGATAGATTTCCAGCTCCAAAGCCAACAGTGTATTTATGCCATACCATCTAAACAAGGGGCCTTAATGCCTTACAGGTGTTAAGTATGTCTATTAAAACACAATTGGAGTTCATCCTGCTGTTTTCTCTAAGGTCTTATCATTAGGATACTTGTTTAAGATTTGAGTTTGGGACTTGGTTCAGCTTGAGATGACTTGAAGCTCATCTACTACATCTCAAGGAATATCCTATTTATTACACTCTCAGGTCAGCAGGGATTAAAGGCCTTGTGTTCTCTCCTGTTAGAGATGGACAAATGCGTAACACTGGTTAGTCATTGGTCACAGTCACCAAGACTGCAAAGAAATGCTAGCTTGGGTGGGATGCTTTTTGGGAATGCATGAGAGTCTGGTCTCTTCTTTTGGTAGTGTTTATAAATTGTACTCAGTAATTATATAAAACAAAATAGACACATTTTCCTTAAAAAATATTGGTTAGCTCACTTTATTAGTTACCTTCCTTCAGTAGAGAAATCTTCCCACCAGGCTTGAGTTATACATAGTTCCTTAGGTCTCCCTTCCCTCTCTTTCAATGAATCTTTATTGTAAGGAGTTATTCCATTATAGGTGACTGTAGCTGTCACATGAAACCTGCTCTTTCAAGAAGTTATCCTCAGTTAAGTACACTGGATTTTTGCTGTATTTGGTCACCTGAATAGTTTTCTGAACTCTGGTGTCTGTATTAGCTGAAGGCTGGATCCAGTTCTCCACTTGTTGGCTCCAAGTGGTGTCTCAGACACAGATGGGGACTCTTGCATATGACATAGACCCAGAGGTACACCCATCTCCATTCACTTGCACACCTCCCTAACCACTGTACACATACACACAGACCTATAAACTTAGACTGCTGCAGTCTGGTGGTGAAGTTTTACTTGGTTCAATTCAGTTGTCCATGAATAAGCCCCTAGTGCTATTTCAAACACCCCAGCTTTATCTGTCTGCAGACCTGGTGGACATGACACAGCAACTAAGTACACCTGGAGTGTCAGCTAAAGGGCAGCTGAGGTCTACCCTGCACACATTTACAACTCTGGATGCCTATGTATAGGCAACTGGGTGAATCTCCTAACATCAATGACTGAACTACAGAGGGAGACAATGATGTAGCCAAATTCTGTGGCTGATGTTTCATAACTGCTATCTTTACATGAGTCTTCTCCTGGTAGGCAAACTCTCTGGGCTGCTCTTTGGTGCCTGACTCTCTCCACTAATCAATTAGGAAGCCTAAGCATCCAATTTAGGCAGTCTGTGACTGCCTAATTAGTATTGTCAATTTTCCTAACTCCTAAAAGAGAATTAGTAGATGATATAACTCCTTGAGTCTGTGCCCAAGTAGCCAGCATTTCATTATTGAAATTATCCAAGACTCTAAAATCTGTTTCTGGACAATCTGATAACTGCCTAAATCCTGATGCACTAGATATGTAACACATGCCTATACAGTCTTTGGATTTTACATCATTTTATCCAACAAATTTATTGTATATGTAAGATGATAGAAACAAATTTAACTCCTGATGTACCTTGCCAAATTCTGTGCCCCTGTAGATGAATGGGGGATGCCAGCCTCAGGATTTTTTGCATAAAAGTACAGTAGAGCATATGCTTTCAGTTTAGTGTGAACTTGTTTTCATTTAAAGGTAGAAAATTCTGATTCAATTAATTCTATTTTGTTAAGGATTTGAAACTGCATCTCTCACCAAAATGTTCTAAGCATCAGGCGAGTAGACTTTCTGGGGTTGGCTGCTCACAGCCTCTCCTTGTGAGATGTGATGTTCCACTTCACAGAGAGTGATTAAATATTCATTAAGCTAGTGAAAGAACAAGCTTCTCAGAAGACAGAAAGAGTCTGGTACTTAAGGCAGTCACCTGGGAAAAAGGGAGATCTGGATTCCAGTCACTGCTGTAATGATTACTTAGTATTAAATACATACACTGGTTCACGAACTGGAACCCAGATTCTTTTTTCTCGTGGGGAAGGGGGTTGACTATCAAGTACTTCTCACTTTCTGTCTGTTCCAGTGATTACTTAATTATCCAGGAAAGCTGTGGCTGGGGAGAACAAGCACTTCTCTAGGAGGTGGGAGATTGTAGTTCCATGTGGCAAAGAAAACTAAGTGTGCATTTCTTAGGCCCTTTTATTATCCAAAAGCGAGAAGAGGAACTCCCTTTCATTAGGCAGTAAAGTGCTGTAACTCATGACTTTAGAATCATGGAATCCCAAGTGGAAGACCGCATGTCCTCTAATTCAAAAGTAAGTTACAGCATAGGGAGAAGGTTTAAGGCATATGCTTAATCTCAACATTTGCTAAAGTGCTTCCCTGCCTAGCACATCTTTGTGGATTCCATATTTTCAAACAATCTGTAGGGAAACAGACATCTAACTCAGGACCGCAGATTTTGCTGCAAAAGTACATCTGTTGGATAGGTGCTACAATATTTAACTAAAATCCCTTGCAGATCTGTTCTTTTAGGTAAAATTCTCAAAGATCTTTTGCGTTGCTTTCATAATTCCTGTTGAAGTCAGTGTCGATTTTACCATGGACTTAAGAATGGGCAGACCTGTGCCAGCAGAGATGTCTTTTATGCCTCATTTTCCCCATGCAATTTCAAAAGGAAAAAGATTAGACTATATAACCTGCTAAACACGTTTCCAGAATCATTTAATTCTTGATACAAAGACAATGGGTTTCTTTCTTTGATTTGTTTTTTTAAACATTATGTTTCTATGCTGACAAATATAAATTTATGTACAATGATGTGAATAATTTGAACTTCTAATATGCCTCATGGAGACGTGTGGCTCTGATTCATCAACAGACGACCTAGGAAGTTTCAGGAGTTTGCTGCATGGGGTCAATCTGAGCATATTCATCAAGTTAAGTCTATGAACTCTCTGACTCAGGACGAGAATTACCCATATCTGCTCAAGAAAAGATTTTGAAAACTTCTGGCATTAGGCAGTAAGAGAAAGAACAGCAAAATAAATATTGACTTGCTTATAGAACATGTCAAAAAAGAATTAGAAAAACCAGCCAGACAAATCTTTTCCATGTCACAATATGAACTAGAGGTAAATTTTCACCTGGAAAGATGAACAGTTGGTTTTCCTTGCCTCAGAAAGAAGATGGAAGAAGTGGTTCAGGAAAAAGAGGGGACTAGACTGATAAAGATAAATTGAAGTAGACCTTAAATAACCCCTTCTTATGTTTTGTATTTTTTCCTTTCTTTCTCTCTCTCGCTCCTTCCTGCCTACCGTTAATCCTTTATTGTTTCCTTTTCTCTTTGATTTCTTCCCTCTTTCACTTCTGCTATTTTTGCTTCCTTCCAGCACTCTCATTCCTCTCTCCAACCACGGGCATTCCAGACTCACTTGCACAGAATAATCCTCAGAATCATCCTTAAATGAAGGATTTGGCTGCAAACTCACTCACAGCTGCTTCTTTCCATCCCAATAGAACAAAATATTTATCCAGAAAGGCATGATAGGGAAGCTAGGATCCTCTGTCTCTGAAAATACAGTCTTTGAACTTTTCAGCCAGAGGAAGTTTTCTGTTGGCTATCACTTATGAAAAACTGTTGGCTTTGTTCATTTTTGTTCTTATTCGCTAAAGTTCAACAACCTAAAAGAAATACCTAGGCCTTGATCCTTGAATCTACTGAAAGCGCAAAGGAGAAAGAGGGGACTAGAAAGGAAAACTATTAAGTTATACTAAGCTAGTGTGTGCTCTTCCAGACTGAAAGAAAGCAAGATTAAGGATGAGATGTGGATAGGAGGAGGCAAGAGATACAGAAATTCTCCCTAAAGCCTCTGTACTTGTCTGCTGCTAATAATCTTTTTTAGCTTCAACGTGCCGGCAGCTCTCTGCACTGCCTGCCTTTCTAAAAAATAAAAGGATAGAAGACATTTTAAAGAATTCCGAATTTAGCCATGTTAAGAAAAAAGAAGTGAAGAAATGAGAAGCCAGCAAGCAAGTGGGTTCCTTGGCGTGGGTCAGAAGCACTGGAGCAGATGGCTCACTCTGAGGGGGCAGCTGACACTATTTTGGCCGGTGTTCCACTCCTGCCCTGGCATCTGAGATTCATGTTCCAATTAGTCCCTAAACTGGGAAGTACTCAGGTTTGCTGCTAGGTCATATTTAATTAAAATTTAGAAGATTCTTGGAACACATGGGGAAGCTCATAAAATAATTTTACTTGTAACTATTTTACTATTATCCCCATTCCTCTTTCTTCACTAAGCCTTCTTCTTCTAACTAAGCAAAGCCTGATCCCCACCACATGACATGTTCATGGTAATTTTAAAGGAGTGACTCTAAATTAATTTATGAATGCCAGACTGTTCATGTATTAAGAAGTGTGCAGCCAATGCAATTGTATGGAAGAAAAATCCATCACGAGCTTTAAAACACCAGAGACACCACTTCTGTTTCTACATTTCTGTTTCAGTTTCTGGCACTCAGCCTAGCGTCCAAAGAGGAGCTACTGATCCTCTCCACTGTCACTAGGACAGACAGTCAATAAAGTCTCTCTGTCAAAAAAGTTGCTTGAGTGTCAGCAGGCTGAGTAGGGCGTCCTGTTCTGGCATAAAGAGTGGACAAAGAAAGAAAATTAGACACTTAATTAGGAATTCATGAGAGACTTCATGCTGATTTCTGTGATGTCAATGGCAATCAGTAGGAAAGGGGCAACAAGGGGCAATTATGTATCTGATTGCTTTCTCTTAAGTACTTGTATATCAGAGCTTCAATTAGCAACAAAACTGGGTGTTTAAAGCTCTTCATGAAGAAGAAAAGCAAGTATTCCACAGATTTCTCAGTCTGAGGATAAGAATTTATAGGTACGCATGCCCTGATTGTGCCCTTTGGACCAACTTCAGAAGGAAAGGTGTGAACAACCACACTGAATATGCACCTACAGAGTAGAGGATCTTCTCAGGGTGAGACCGCAGACTGGGGTGCACTTAGAACCGGCTGTTCCACACCTGGGTGGGTAGTTCAAGACCAGAATTATTGTATAACCAGGTTAAGTGATTTAACCACTAGACTAGTGTGTCATAGTTGAGAATCACAGTGGTATCAAACTCAGAAGAGCCCAAGAGAATAAAAGGCAATCTGAACAGGTCTAGCAAATCCGGATCTTCTGGGGACTTCTCTCTCCTATTAACATTCTGGAGTGCTGATAGACACAAAGCTGTATTCTAAAAAGTCATCCCAGTCAGAAAAAAAAAAAAAGAAAAAAAAAGAAAAGACAATAAAGAATGTGATACTACACCTAGCAGTGCTATACTGCCATACTACCTTATAAGCATTAAAAAAACCCCCACATTTACCATTTGCTGTTAAATCTAAACATTCTAAATCTAAACAATTGAAGTCTATGAAGCCTATCTTGGGACTGCATGAAGTTTATTTTTCTTCTGGTAATTTTCCTAATAGCACTTTAAGGCATTAGTCACTATAGCCTAGTCAGAGCTCCTGATACTCCGGAGACACTCCTGAAAGGCTGAAAAATTCTGAATAGTTTTTATGGCAGAAAAAAAGGGAGGACATATAGACAACTGTAGTTTTACAGGCCATTTCTAAGAAAACAAAGTTTACAGGACATGCCAGCCAATCACCTCTTCTAGATACCTTTAAAGTCACTGGTTTTGAGAAAAGATTTGCTGAAATGCCATCACCACCCCCTCCACCAATTCAGAATCCTTTCAGAATTCACCCTGCCAAGTACTACTCAGCAATGAAATTAAAAACAAATTACTTAATTTCTAAGATGTGACAAGAATTACAGTGTATGTTACTGAAGCTCTTAATTTTGAGAGTGAAAACCAGGTCCTGCAGTTCATCATCTCAGAGAAAATGAAACTGTAAATGGTATAAAAGTAGCCAGACAGTAGAATTTGGGAAGTATTAATTTGTGGACTGTCCACTTTGGCATAATATCCTGTCTTTATGCTATTTGTAAGTGAAAGGAAGAAAAGAAAATTCAAGCTAGAATTAAAGAGATGTGGTTTCAATATACACTTGCTATTTTTGTACACAGTTAGATGGTTATCTGCATTGACCATCTAGATACTGTAAGAAGAAGTGGACAAGAGGGAAAAATTAGAGACTACTGTTGTTTTTCACAGCCTCAAGAATCTATAAACCTGCTGATGTAGATCTTTAGGACTTTTTTCTCCCTTTTTCTTTGTACTTTTCCTGACCTAAATGCATTTGCACTGGACTTTAAGATTCAGCACATCTGTCTGCTACATTTTTTTTTTGCTAGGAGCCTCCAGAGCCCTCTCTTTGCTTTCTCTTTGTTATCAACCACAACAGAAACCACGTGCAAGTTTAGTTCTCTTGCAGTTCATCTCACTGTCAACAGCAGTTTTCTTTAGTTCTCTCTACCACCATGCTCCTGGCACAGCTGGTATTGAGTCCACATCCACTAGATTCAATGTCAGAGAGACTCTCGTCCTGACATGGGTGTGTCAATGTGACATGTTTAAAGAAACCAGAGTGTAAAGCTATGTTTTAATTGCAAGTTCTTACATGGAAGACACTGGCTTGCTTTAATTTCCTCTAGTGGGTTTATACCTAGAAGAAAATACTTACCAGTTTATACCAAGAATGTAGGAATGTAACAGACAAAATATATTCATTTTATGGAGGCTGGGTCAAAGGCAGCTCATTTCTGTTAAAATATTTTGGAACTGATGGTATCCAAAGGAAATGGAAACATTTATGTCTTTACTGAATTAGGACGGGATTAGCATTGCATGCTTCAATCAGAGGTAATTGCTTAGACTCCTTTTACAGGCAACAAACAACAACAAAAATATGCTTCTGGGGAGTGATACTTCTCTTCCGAAAGTAGATGTCTAAACATGCCATATGAATCGAGATCTACAAATGTCTAGTGCTCCCCTTTGCCTAAATATCTAGAGAACTAATTTATATGTAAATGTCAGCATACAAAACATCTCAGGCTGGCCGAGAGGAACCTCACCCATGTTGTATTCCTTCAGGCACAGATTCAGGAAAATCACTAACAATACACATCTAAAATATATGGAGGTACTACAGCACTCTCGTCAACTGGACCTTCTAGTACAAAATTCACATACCCAGCTTTGTTAAGCCCACACGTCCACTGCTGAGATCCTCTAGAACAAATTACTTTTTGAAAAAGATGTTGGAGACATCCAAAATGAAGTGAGAGGTTTAGTTCCTTGTGAAGTGTCACGGATAGTCAGAAGCAGTCTGACCAATTCTGCTGCTACAAGGTTAGATGGTATTTTAGTTATATAACACTATGTGACCCATATATTTATTTGGTTGTTTTTTGTGGAAAATGTAAAAAAGAGGAAACTATATGAAACCTTTAATATTAACACAGTTGTATTTAAGCAGTAAATAAATACTTTTTGGAAGAAAGAATTTTAGGAGAAACATTTTTCTTATGGTCTTTTGTATTTTAGTGCATTACTTTTATGGCTGCTTTGAGATTGCTTTTAATTTAGTCTGTACTTTGTGTATATCGAGCAATAGAAAACATTTCTTTCAAGAAAATGCTCAAATTAGAAGGAAAAAGAACACAAACTACTCAGTTTATTTCCTCTGCTTTCACGTGTGCCATACGTTGAAAAATACTGAAGTGATGGTGTATGTCTGATTGCCTCTATCTCCATGGCTTGGGGAACACAGTTTGTTTTGAAAGGACCTATCTTTGCTTGCTCATTGCATTGTCCTCTTGATTTTCTTTGTCACCCTCTTTTTTTTTTCATTCTCTTCTGACGAACTAGAAATTGATTTCTTTCTAAGTAGGATGGTTATTTCTGTGCTGTTTAGCAAAGTATTTAATTTGATACCCGATTTAAAAAAAAAAATTCTTTCTGTTGTTGGTTTGCCTTTACTATGTATTGCTTTAATGATTCTTGGTAGGCTTCCTATGCATTGATTAATACAAATAAATAAAATGTCAGTATTTATGGTAAGAAGGAACAAGCATACATATATTTCCTGTATATTAGTAATCTGACTCTTTTGTTCTCTTTCTCCCTCTAAACACAATTACATCACAAAATTGATTTTGCTCCTTTCCAATGCAGAGCTACAGTGAAACAAAAAACCCCAACCTCTACAATTAATGGGAATCCTAATTACTTCTTACAGGTGAGAAACTTTTGGAAGGAAAAATTAATTTTTTTTTCAGTCTGCACTGCATGAGTATTATGTATTATTAATGCAATAACTGTTCTTGCCACATGTAATCCAAACAAATAATTGTGATAATCTGAAAAAAATGGTCAAACCCATTATTTGGTGGGAAAACTTATGAAATATTTTCTCCTTTCTTTTGTGAGGAACTCTCTTTTGCTACTCAGAATAAAATAGATATCTAAAGTAAAGAGCAGCAAGACATAATATCTCATCAACTGAAATGAAAAATCTCATTTAACTAATCACACACTTCTATTATATTTGCATTATACCAAAGTGCATCAGTTCATCTAATCTAAGACTGGGGGAAGGGAGATAAAAATAGGTGATGAAAGAAGAAAAGTTATTCACTTAATTCCCTTGCCAGGCAAGTTTTTAAGATGCTGTCATATACTGTGAGAATAACCGGACTGCAAAGCCAACTATGGGCGGGATAGAAGTGGATATCTTCATGATGACTGATCCTGAGGACACTACACAAGCTACTGCCTCATCCAGAATAAATTTTCTGTATGTTAGATCATAATCATGACCAAAAGGGTTTCTCAGCTGGCTGATAGATATTTATCTTTGCAGACCCCTGTATCAGGACACAATGCTTCTTTTGCGGGTATTTGCATCATTATTGACAGATGAATTCAGATGAATTTGTGACTTCTTTGTTGGGGATCTGCTGTCCTCAAAATTCCAAAATAGCTAGCAATAGCTGTGAATATAAGCAACATTGTCCTTTTCTACTACCTTCATTTAGGGTTCTCTCCTGTTAAACATCCAGGAGCACTTGGTGGTGCTGGCTTGACCTGCCAAGATACTTTTTCCTTTAATTAAAATATCTGCTTTAACAAATAATCTGTCAAATAACTACATTAGTCAGACTGGTAGAGAAAAGTTATGGCAGGAAGAGAGTAAGAAAATAGAGACAAGTATTTAGTAGAAAATCACAGTTAATGAATGTTTGGAATCAGACTTCAGAAATTCACAATAAAAATACAACTGCAATCTGTAGTACTAAAAAAAAATATCAATCAGTAGAACTGGTTGCAAAATGAAGTTTTCATTTCACAGGAATTTTCACATTTCAGAATGCACTTGTCTTTAAAATGTGTGAAATGCTGAAATCTCAAATTATTTCCTGTCGTAGAAAGCCTGCAACATTTTTTATTTGGTAACTTCAAATAATCTTATTACAAATAATTACTTTGATAAAGCCAAACTTTTTTATTTATGAGAAGCATAATATTATCATCTGAAACAGGTATAACAATGTTCAAAACTCCATTTTGATTTTGATCTACTCAGAATCATCTAGGGGGTCGCAAAAGAAATTTTTTAATGAAATAACTCAGAACAGCACCCTGAAAAATGTTTAGAACACCTTTTAACTGACACTGTATACGCAGCAATCGAACGAGAGAGGAGTGCTTCCTAGATACGATAGCATACATCCACAACTTCAATTATGGATTGCATGTTTCAGATACCCCTCCATGGCAGTACTCACAATCCAGCGGAGCTAGCAATATAAATCACAGGGCATAATGTAATGGAAAGGCAACTTGATAGAAAAACATCCTGCAATTTTAGCAAACAGCATGTGCACAGTGTTGGTTTATGGCGTAGAGGGTGTTCAGTAAAAGCTGATTAGCTTCTACACAAGCTGCAGAAGCCTACTGAGTTTGACATGACATTTCTCCTGAGCCACAAGTGCCGTTTCAGAGGACTTTGGCAACAAGAAATGGCCAACCTTAGCTTTCATGTTGTGAATTGGGTATGGATTGGGCCAATTGACCATCCGGCTAATGAGTGCTTAGATTTGGTCTAAGTAGGGAGACTCACTAAATGGTCCCGAGAAGAGAGCATGGGAGGATTCTCCCAAAGACCGCTATATCCAAAGTCACATCTGTTTGACAAACAATCCCTGTGGTAAACTCTCACACATCTCATTTCTCTTTCCTCCTAAAGTTTTTCTCAAATTCTCATGTTATGTTAAATGCTGAACTTGTCAGGCACTCAGGAAACAAACCACCACCATCATAAAACAAAGGGACAGGCTGTCGATGAAACACAGCAAAGGAACCACATCTCCCTACAGTTACTGTGATGAGGCTTTAGGGGATGCAGTGGATGACTGTGATGTTCACAGTGTGATATTTTCTACTGGCAGTCAATAAGAAAAATTGGATTAATATTTTAACAAATTTCAGTGCAAAGATTTTACCTTCCCAAGGGCCTCTAGGCTTCCTCTCCCAGAGTGAAATAGCATGTGACAGTGACATTCTACCTGAAACCTTTGCATGAAAGGTAACAGAGCTTCAGAAAAGAGGCCATGCTACTCAGCAGTCAGAGGATTGTGGTACTCTCCCTGAAGTTGTGGATTCAAATTCCTTTAAGCAACAGAGGGACTTAACCTCAGTGTTGCACAACATGGGTAACCACTTCGCTGAGATTCACCATTATTCATTTTTCTGCCAGTATTTCATAGGGAGCCTAGCCTTTTAAATATGTTAGAGGTATGAAATGGATACTGCACAGCTGTGAGACACTTCTGGAATGGGAAAAAGAAGAAAGTTAGTGTTCTTGGGCAACCTTGAATGCCAGCAACTGGGAGCATGGTGGGTGTAAAGGCCTTTCAGGATCAACCAGGATTTAAACAGATGCTAAAGAAATAGCTTTTGGATTTAAATGTATAAAATAGTCGTTAAACACTTCAGTGTCATCTAAATTCCTTTGTGGATCTCTCTCTTACTCCCTCTATCATTCTTTTTTGTTCACATGTGTCCTTGTGACCAGATTTAAATATCACTATTCTCTATAAAAGAGATCACAGCATGCTCGCTTTGAGGACACTTGCCTGTCTTTTGTGCATAATGTATGTGCTGCTCAGTCACAATTCGATAGTGGAGCTGTAATACAGACCACAGATTGCAGGTTTCTGTTCCTATGCCACCCTGCAAAATCAGCAGTTGCAAGGTGCTCTACACTGACTGTCAATATTGCTCTTAGTTTCATTCACTTTAACACTGACTTTGCCATGCTTTTCTGAATAAATTGACCATTGGAAAGAAAAAGGGAAAAAAAGGAAAAGAAAAAAACTGCATACTGAAATTCACAGGTGTGCTCATCCATTTTGAATGCCAGTGATAAAACTGGAAAATAAAGTGATTCTTACTGCAGACCCTGCTTGGAATGGTTAACAAGAGTTTGTGAACAGCTTCAGTGCTTGACRCATTTAATAAAAACAACTGGAAATCTTCGTACCCAGATTTAGGTAAATCCAGTCCTTGATGGCTGCAATCAGAATTGTGTGTTTAATCTGAATATGCTTCAAGTCACTGCTCAAAGTTRCCCTTATATAAGAATACCACTTCCAATTTCCTTTTCTAATAGGTATAGAATTTTTTTCTAGTGTCTGGAACCATAAGATCTCTTGGGCAACTTCTGAGCAAATAATGTTTTCTATGTCAGCGTCTCTGCCCAATTTAGTTTTCCAGTGAAGTCCACAATTTTTTATACGGATTTTGTTAATGGTACTTTGTCTGAAAAGATTATCTTGCCCCCCAAAAGCTTTGCAGCTCTATTTTGCTTCACTTTAGATTTCAAGCCAGTCATTTGTCGAATGATTTGCATTTTGTAGGATTGGTCTTGACACACCTTTCTGATAGATTTTTCCTCAAACATGAGAGTTCTTATGGAAATGACACTTGGCTTTATGCACTTTCCATTTCTTATCCCTGACAGTCTGTTCAACTCATACAAGCCGGCACGTTCTCAGTCTGTGACRCCCAACTGAGATTATCATCTTTCTACAACTTGTTAATGTCAGTGGCATTTAGAAGTCTCTGCACTGAGCTATGAAATAATTCAGATGCAGAGAGAATCCCCAAAATAGGCATTTGAAAAGAGCGCCTGCAGACAAATAATGTTAAAAATCCACTATCGTGAATCTTCCCATTTAAGGGGATTTTGCCAAACAGATCTGAAGCTCCCAAAATAAGAGCACCGGCCAGGTTTCTTGGGATGGCTGGGCTAGTTAAGATGACATAATACTTCCAGCATAATGTTGGTTCTTAATTCCAGATGCTTTACCTGTGATCACAGAAACCCAATTTCACTCCTCCCTTCCCATACCCTTTAAAAAGTATATATTCATTATGTGGTTCTTCAGTTTTCTACTTACTGCCCTTGACGTGATGTACTGCCACTTATTCTTCAGCCTTATTCTATCCCAATGGTTCTCTAAAAGCTGTCCATTTGTTGTAAACCAGACTTTATGAAAAAAAGCAAGCTTTGACTCTGTTCCACTCTACCCCTTTTATGACACTACAGTGGTGAAAAGGCAGCAGAGATTCATAGGATATGGAGTATATGTCCTTAGGAGTTTGCTCAAGAAAAGGCAACTTAGCTTCAAGTACTTTTAAAGTTTTCTTTTTCATCGCCTTTTTTTAATCATACTGGAGAACCTGCTTTTGTAAATTCAGCTTTTTATGTTAAGCCTCTGGAGTGAACATAAAATCGCAACCTGCATTCACTGGGCACCAAATTTTACAGATGGTRTAGCAATGTTTGAAATGGGAGGGTGATAATTTAGTTCCACAGCTACTTCAAGCATGTAAGAGGAARTGTATATTGACAAGTGGACAAAATATTTAAAATTTTATAGCTGGTTTCTTGTAACAGGTAAGATGCTACTTTAGGTATTTTATCACCCCAAATAGTGGGTGTGTGATGACTGCAGATGCCCTCCCACACTTAATATATTTCAGAGTGCTCGCCTGAATGTCTCTTCTGGTAGGTGTGTAGCTTCAGGGTTATACTCAGCACCATCTGTGACCATGAAGTATAGACAATATTAAATAACAGCACGCTTGAAAAATTGAGTTTTTTATTCTTGCAACATAACCAACATGAATGTTAGGCACATTACAAAGAATTTTGTTTTGTTTAAATTCTAACTGACTGGTATTTTTCCTGAAACAACATTATGCCAATTGATACTGTCTAATATCAGAAACCCCCAAATAAACCTTGAAATTTCTTGAGGTATATCTGCATTAGGCAATCAGATTTATCTGACTGCCACTAATTGCAGCTGTTACTGCTGAGTGAGGCAGTACCATGCAGAACAAATACAAGCTTTGGTCCTGGAAACAATATACCCATATTACAGCACTATGGCACTTTAAACAAGAAATCTTCCTCCTCTGCAGGGCTAATTAGTTCAGTTCAGCATTTCATTCCTGTGATCATAGTGTTTCATGTCATAGGGCTATCAAGTATTATGTGTTGGTCTCTATACTGTAAACATAAGCAGTCAATAACTAGGCTATTATTTATTAACAAGGTACAGAGTACTAAATTCAAGGAGATTTCCTGTCAGGTTCAACTCTCTTCAGGTTTTCTATTGTTGGAAGCACCTTTCACTTGAGGTTTTATTGCTTAGTCTGTGTTTCAGTGGTGTGTTGGAGTGTGTCGTGGGCTAAGTTCCCTGTTGTTAGTAAGCCTTGTTCTTCTTTCTGCTCCTAGCTGGGCAACACTGCAGCTCACCTTATACCACTGCAGATGCGCAGTGGGTCTTCAGTGACCTGGCTAATCTCCTCAGTCCTTTGAAAACTATCCTGTCATAACACAGCAACAACATCAACAAGTATTTAGCTTCTGTCAGAATCAGTCTGACAAGTGCCAGGTTAGCGAGAAGGAGAGAGAAGGAGTGTGTAGCTGTTACCCGAGAAGAAGAAAGGTAAAAACAGCAAGGGGTGACTGAAAACTTCCCCTTTTTGGGGGCAGCTGTTAGATGAGGCCAATTTCTGCAGAAGCCATGACCTAAGCAGGCAAATTAGGTGAATCCCAGACTAAAAATCTCCATGATTGTGCAAAGCCTAAATCTGCAAAAGCCATGGTCCTGTGCTGCTATCCTCTCTTTTGTGGTAGTCAGATGCAAGTTCATCTCAGCAAGGTCCAAACAGCTCTTCTGGAGTTCATAGCTCCTGAGTTATGAGTGCATTAAATCAGACCATCAGATGAACCATTTAAAAGAAAATAAGCCTGAAAGTCACTCAAATTTTTGAATAAATGGACAAAATTTTCCATACTGTATGAGCAACTGAAAAGTTACTGTGTGGGAAATGCTTTCCACCATAGAATCATAGAATAATTTACATTGGAAAAGACCTCTAAGATCATCGAGTCCAACCATCAACTGACACTGTGAGGTCCACCCCTAACCTTGTCCCTAAGCACCACATCTATATGTCTCTTGAACCCTTTCAGGGACGGGGATTCCACCACATCATTGGTCAACCATTGCTTGAGGAACTTTTGGTGCATAATTTTTTCCTAATATCCAATCTAAACGTCACTTGATGCAACTTGATATAATTTCCTCCTGTCCTGTGACTTATCTGGGAGAAGAAACTGACTCATGTGGTCTCCCTACCATGGAGACAAAAGGAAAGGGATTAGACGCACTGAGTGCCCAGGTCTGGAGATGTAACTATGGATGACTTTCCTAATATAAGAAGAATGATAGGAGGGTATTTCTGTGATAAGAACTGGAAATTTGGGGAATTTATTAAAGACTAACCCCTATACATTAAATGGTGGCCTTGTCTAAAAAGCTGTATTTTTATCTCTGACTGTGAGTAACTGTAGTATTTAGTGTATATAAATATTTGATGATTAACTTTGGTTAACAGCTATGGTATCTCTGTTCATATCATAAATTCAAGCTCTGAAGCAATAGCTTGGACAAAACACTAAGGACTCAATTGTGCCTTGAAGGCACATCACCACATTGGGGATAATGCAGAGGCACATCACCTCGTCAGGAGCTCCAAGAGGGGCTGTGCCTCAGGCATGCACTCTGCCTCCTGCAGTTCCTGGGGAATGCAGCTAATGCACTCCATTTACAGAGGCTGCAGCATGTACTCCAAAGGCAGGCAGCTATCCKGGCCTCAGAAGACCTGGAGCTTGAGACCCTTCAGCCCCATGAACCCTCCTCRCTTTCTGTGAAACCACTGCACTAGCAAAGGTCCAAGCAGCAATTTTGAAGGAGCCACCATGAAGTCAAATTGTTGTCTCTCCTCTGTATTTAGCATACATGAGTGCTGTTTGTGGCAACTCCTCAGAAATCCAGCTGGCAGACTATAGAGGTATCTCAAAAGCACATATATATACTATTGGGAGAGGTTCATCATTCTGTACCTCATGTGACAAGCATCTGTCTAGTGTAGGAGAGGTGTTTCTTTGCAGCCAGCCTGAAAGAGAAAATGATGATGTGTCTTAAGATTGAGCTGGTCTCCATAGCGTCCCAGGATTTCAGCTTGGGTTCAGTATAGAGGCTGATGGCAATAATACCCACCAAGAAGAGGACAAGGACTAGGATGAAGTCTGCTTCTCACCAGCAAAGTGGTTAGCACAGAAGTTCATCCTCTTCTATTCTGCAGGCCTGAACACATAGTCCCGATCTACACCCCTGAAAATAGCATGCAATAATCATACAGTTGATGTTATGGAGGGGTGACTTGACTTAAAAATTATTTTTTTAATGGAATAAAAGTTTGTATGTGAAGAGGACTTTCATCAYTTGTGTAACGCAGTAGGAGACTGGCTAATGTAAGAAATAATATGGATATTATGGATGGATAAAATTGGAACTCATTATTTGCTTGCTGTTTAAAATGTGTCAAGGATGTCAAACACTCAATTTTTTCCCCCGTTCATAGCGTGCTTCCTTTTAGTCCTTGTTCTGTGAGCTCTTCATATATGCACGAGGTTTTATGTTGCTGCAATTTTGTGTGTCTGTGAGAGTGATCTGGTTGTGGGTGTGAGACTTCAGTGGATTACTGTGGTTACATTATCCTGACAGATAATTGCATAGGTCATTCTTAAATCCATTCTCCCCTAGGCTATCTATTCTTCCGTTTATTATCCTCGTTGTTAGAAAGTGACTAATGACTCAGTTGAATTTATGGTAACAACCTAAACCCATTCCTTTTTCCACAGAACACTGCAGAGAACAGATTATTTGTTCTCTTTAAGATCATTTCACCTTTTAAAAAAATACTGAGAATGCCAACCCACCCCCTCTTAGGACTTCTCTAGCCTGAACAACCTGATTATGTCAATCTGTCCATGTAGTCCCTGTTTTCTCTCACTCTGATCATCGTTGTGCTTTGAGCTCCTTCCAGATGTTGTGCATTTTCACAGAAGTGCACTGACCACTGTAATGTAGCTGAAGAGCCACCAATGCCGAATAAACAGGATTGACTTGGGCTGTACACTGTCTATCATCACATTCCTCTTTATCATGAAATTCGTCATGTCACCTGTCCAGGATTTGGTGTGGTAGATAAGGCTGTAGAAAGAACAGCACTTTTAGGTAGGAGCCCAACTAACAGGGGAAGACTCATTGAAAATCTGATGACAGAATACAAGTTTGGGTGAAAGGGATCACAGGTTCATCATACTGAGAACAGGAAGGAGGGAGAACAGCAGAGTAGGCATAATGGACTTCAGAAAAGCACTCTTCAACAGCTGAGGGAACTGGTAAGTAGGGTCCCTTGGGAAGATAATATAAAGGATAAAGGAATTCAGGAGACCTGGCAGTTATTGAAAGAGACTGTATTAAAGGCACAAAGCAAAGAATTCTGATGTGAAGGAGAGCTTGGAAGAGACAATGCGGCTGAATCAGGAACTCTTTAAGGACTAAAGAATGAAAAAAAAAAGGAGATATATTAAAAGTGGAAACAAGGACAGCTGAATAAGGATGTGCGTGGAGGATAATAGCACAAGCATGTAGGGATGAACTCAGAAAGGCTAAAATGCAAAATGACTTACAAGTAGCAAGGGAGATGAAAGGCAAGCAGACACGGTTCTAGAAATACATTARGGAGGGAATACAGGGAAAACAACAAAAAGTATCGTATCAGTACTGAAGAGGAAAGGGAAGGAAAGTAAATAACAGAAGGCACAGAGAAAGGACACTATATTCTTTTTTTTTTCCTGCTTCCAAATTAACAAAACTAAATTAAGAGGTGTTAGAATAACATGAAAGAATGCACCCTCAAATTCATAGGATGCTAGCTGAAACAGCTGCAGAGCTATCACTTTTTGGAATTAATGAAAGCTAAATGAAGACTGGAAGACGGAAACTTAGGACAGGTCTAAATCAGCAAGTAGAGCAGCACAGGAGGGGCTATGGAGAGGCAGAGTTGGTGAAGACCTTAAGTCCGCACAGCGCCTCTCTTCAAACTGACTTTCATTTGGTCCCACACAGCATGTATAGTGGGCTTTTGATGGGTGTTTTCCAGTTTAGTTTAATCCAGGAGGAACTCATGAGATTCAGTGTGAACTAAAGCATGAGGACTATTGGGAGGTTTACTTCAGAGGCATGTGTTTGATTTGAACTGAAATGGTAACGTTGGTGTACCCACTTAGAACTAAGCTGGGGTAAAATGAGGGAAATAGTGATAAGTCTGCCTGTCTTCAATAGCAAGCCATTCTAACCTCATTTTTAATGGAAAAAGAGAAAAAAATCAGTACTTGGTGTAATGAAAGGTTGTAAGTATGTGACATAATTTAGCTTTAGATCAGTCTGAACATTCTCATGTGGGACTTTCATAAGCAAATCAGAAAAATAACTGAATAAAATCACTGTTACATTCGTGTGTGAGAGGTAGAAAACTTTGCTCAAGATAAATTATGAGCTTTATCGTGAGGAAAGCATTTCAAAATGGATCCTCAGAAGTCTGTACTGAGCAGGATTTGGATTAATGACTTGGGTTATGGAAGTGAAACGACATTTGTATGTTTTGTTCATGACACTAAATTTAGGACTTTTGTGAGAAGGGAAACAAGACCTAATTGTATTAGATCAGAATTCAAAATGCTCTTGCTATATTAAAGATATATTTGTCCCCAAATCAACATGATGGATTTGAGTAAGAATCTCCAGAAAAAAAAAAAAGAAAGAGTTCAAGAGCACACAAGCAACATGGAGAATATCTAGTCAGGCAGTAGCACTGCAGAAACAAAGCAGGGTTGGAAATCAGCTCTGGTGAAAAAGAGCAAATGTCATTCTGAGATGTGTGGAGTGTCATATATAAGATAGGGAGATAAGCATTTTACATTGCAGGTGAGGCCTCAGGGGAACTCTGTGCTTAATTTTGGGTTCCACATTTAAACAAAGATGTTGACAAAATGCAAGCATCCAGCTGAGCACAAGAATAATATGACATTTCAGAAACTTAAGATCTAAAGAAAGGTTGCATAAATCAATCATGCCTAGGTGAAAAAAAAAAGGAAGTGAGGACAAAGGAAGTACATGAACACGTGGGTAAGTTGCCTCTCCACTGTGGTCTACCCAGAAAAACCGCAGGGCAGTGGGAGTAATTGGCAATGTCTCTCTTTAATCAGATACTTGGTGATACCAAACCAGCAGCTGTAGATTGACTTAAAATAAAGGGTTTTTTGCTAAGCAAATTAAACAAGAAAACAAGGTTTATTCTAGAAACACAAAAGGTTACAGAAGTACGAAGTTAGAATTAACTGCCAGCCCTATATGAATGTCTTGGAATTCTCTTGGGAATCTCAGTTAGCACTAGCTAGCACCTATATTTGGGGATCTGAACTGACACCTGAAAATATATGGTTTTACTGTCATGTGAAATGTTATGGCAAAAAGATTAGAATAAATTTTTATTGCATCTAGGAAAGAGCAGTGATTCTGGTCACAGAATGAAATGCATCTCAAACAGACACATAGAATAGGCAGTGAACATATGCCCAGTCACTATTATTTAATATATTACTTCCTTGTTCTTGCTGTGGTACAACATCGTCTTCAAACACCTCAGAAGGAAATCCACTTGATTCATTATAGGCACATTTTTATGGGGACAGGGATTTGKCCCAGTGCACTGCGAAAGAGTGAGTTTTAATGTGAGAGTGTGTGAAAGAAATGTTGATGACACAGGCAATATAGAGTTTGCTGAGCTTAAATATGATATATATCCTTATATGTGATACACTATCAAATGGATAAGACAGAGGAGGAGTTGAGAAAGGGAGATCCATGACCAAATCAATAGCAAAAAATTGTGCACTGAGACTTACATGTACTGAAGAAAAGTAGGGAAACAGGCAATATATGTGAAAGTTACATATCCTATGAGATCTTAAAAAGAGTGGACTTTACATGTAAAATTGTTAAAGTCACCCTCTAACAAAGCTTGAACCCATGGCTTCTGTAATCTCTTGATCTAAGAAATACAAGCACAAGTATTTGAGTGATTTTGTCATTCTGTGAACCACCATCATGCACATGCATGTATTCCTTTTATAGGCATCTTTATAGACTATTTTAAACAACTGTACAAAAATAAACAAAAATTTCATGAAAGTGCACTATTATTTTTCAAATCCAGTGTGAAGGAGGAAGTAATGAGACATATTTGATCTGATTATCAAGCATATTACTAAAATGGTTGTAAGGCTTTATTCATAAATGTCATTTAAAAATTATTTCCTATGAGTATAAATGCCTGTGAAATTACTGTTTTCACTTAGTATCTTTTAGTATTAATTAAAGAGAATATTAACATAAGAAAAATGAGATAGTTCTCATAGTAGTAGCAGAAGTTTGGTGATTTACCAACATTTCAGTAAATGATACCAATAATTGAAAGTATAGTGCTGCTTAACTTAATGTGCTTCTACATGTTTTATTTAAGGTTTTACCATGAAATAAGCCTCACATGAGAAGAAGAAAAATCTAGATCTCCAAATTCAAGCTACTAGTATCATTTACTCAATGAAATATATCAATCCAGAAAGTCAGCTTCCACTAATGTGCTCATTGCAACATTATTGGTGGTAATATACTTAATTAGTGAATTTTATATAAGATTTATTTTATTCACAGAAACTTGGTTTGATAAAATCCTTCATTGCAATTCGTTTAATAGGTAGACTATAGAAACTACATTAATATTACATCCATGAGCAAAGAGATTACCCCACAGTTAATGACTCCCTTGGGTTGCCCTTTTCTGACAAAGGCACAGAGCCAAAAAAATTCTAATTTTTTTCCTTCCCTCTGAAATAAAGAAACATTGCTATGTAAAAACCCAAGTGTTGGTGTTTTTTATAACATTTGGGTTGTGAAAAAATGAGAAGTGACAAAATATACTAAGTCTGAAACAAACGTGGCTCTGCTTTTTATTGACAAAAATCTGGTTTAGGGTAAACAAACTACTCCAAAGGCTGTTGATATGCCCGGCAAATGACTCAGAAAACCCTTAGAAGATATTGGGGTCAGAGGAAGAATTTAGGATCTTAAAGGGATCTGCAAGGAAAATTTTTAAGTCAGTATTGTCTCTTGGCGTATTACTTGTGTGCATGGCAGCAGTGACACCTGCACACCAGTGTTCCAACAGTTTTCAYAATGTGGTTCAGAAGATCTTGTATTTTTTTGCTTTGATTCTGCCTTTACTTCACAAGGGCTGAAGTATCACACAGGCAATACCTGTTATGACAACACAACTTTCTTACCACTGTTCTAACACTTTTGTGGGGCAGGAGGAGGCAATTTGGATCATTGCCTGCTGCAGATCTAGACCAACAGCTGAACATGAGTCCTGCAGAGAGAAAAGGGAGGAGCAGTTTGAAAAGAGTACACTTGGTGGTCTTCCAGAAAGGCTTGAAATATACTCTCATCAAGCCACATTATTTCAGGCAAGCAGATAAACTGTTGAGTGCAATAAAAGATTTCAGTAGAAAAGAAGAATTGAGAACTATACTGGTTTTGGGAATCTGCCTACTTTTAGGGATATCAATACAAAAGCACACAGAGATGATGCCATAACAGGAGACCAATAGGCATTTTTTGCTATCAGAAGGCAATTCATCCCATTCTAAGATGTCTAGATAGAAGAGATGAATTTCTTTCTGCAAGTACTTATTGTCCTTCACTCACTGTGGCAACAGGTTAAACAAAATATCTAACTTTTAATAAGAAATCCTGGCCCTACAGTCTGAGAACGTGTGTTTTGTACTGACAAGAAACATATCTTAACAATATTTCATATTCAGCCTCTTCGAATTTCTTTTCTTTGCTCTCTAGTTCCCAGATCTGCCTGAGGAACATTTTTATTCTCACAGACTTGGCTTATCCTTACAAACCCAACTGGGCCCAGGCTCAGACTTGAGGAGTGATACTGGTTAGTCCCTGCCAGCCATGGTTGTGGATTTGGCCCGTGCTGACCTGTTCTTCTCTGTCGCTTCCTGGGCATGGTTTGGGGCCTTGAGCAGGAGCTTTTCACTTGAAATCAGCACGGCACCCTGGATGAAAGTCTGAATGCAAACTGTGCCATGCAAAGGCAGGCACTAAAACCAGGATCTGTCCTGGTTTTACTTAGTTTTATACATACAGTTTCTGAACCACATTTGCTTCCCTCTTGCTGGAAAGGATGGTAAAAGGCACTTAGCCTTTTTCTACAGAAAAGAATAACATTATCTTTTTTTTATTTCCTTCTGTTTCATATTTTAGCTCATAGAAGAACACTAAAAAATCCCTGTTGCTTTATAATAGACTCATAATAAGTGGCTTTTGCAATTGTTTAAGTATCTCAGCTTCACTCCTGGGTTAATCAATTGCAGCATATGGTTATTTCTTCATGTACTGCTGCAGCAGAGTGGATCATTTGCCGTATAAAAAGCCCAGCCAAACTGTGTCTGCTGCTCTGGTTCTAGACATCAGCTTCTTTTATGGTTGTGTTTTCCATGACTGTGGAACAAGAATCATAACGTATTTTGTGATCATGGGAATACAGAAAATGGGAGTAAAATGCATAGTGACCTACTTTTAAGAAAATAATTGGAGCATATCACATATGTTTGTAACATAGAAAGCATATTAATATTTATGAGGAAGTACCTTTACTTTTGAGATAAATTTTAAAAAATATTTTGATTTTTTTCATGGACCATGTCTCTGATTTAAAAATAAACTATGTAAATTCTAATTAAACTATTTCTAATTTTAAAAATTTGCTTCAGATTAGCTGTAATATGTTTCACTGAGAGTTAGGGGTCTCATCTAATTTCTTCCATAATATCTTGATGAAAAGCAAAAAAATTAAAGAAGCCTGAAACTATCAAAAATTGTATTTTCCATAATTTTTCATTTTAATGTCTTCAAAACCTTTAAAATAGTCATGATTTGAGTTCCATAGTCAAAACATTTCCTTTGTAAAGAAACATGAATCAGAATATAATTTTTAAACTTAGCCATGTTTATATGCATAAGTGATTATTGCATAAGGAGATTAATAATAAATCACAGAGAGATTTATAAATAAGTTATCCATGGGAAACTGAGCTAGTCCTGCCAATTTACTCCTTTACTTTGTACACATTGGATTGTCATTAAACTATTTAATTATAAGCTATTTAGTGTTTAATTCCATATATTGCGATTTTATGAATTTGGGTAATAGATATGGTGAGCTGCACAGCTACTGCTCACCAGCCTGCGTGGCAATAGCTGTGCTTAGGAGACTCTCTGGAGTTTATCCACCTCAGCAGATATATATATATGTACACATTATCTATCTATCTATCTATGGGTGTGTGCGTGTGTATAGAGTTGCATGCTTATTGTCAATCAGATTCTTGCCTTGACTTGGGCTGAAGTTGCAACAACTCTCAAGTCCACAGCTACACTGATTAGGACTACCATTTGTCAGCTACTATTGGCAACTTCATTAGATTTCTACACTGAAAATAATACATTTTTTTACTATAAATTGAATGTGATGTGCCCCGATTATGTGGATGGATGTGGTGGCAATTGCTAAGGTGATCATATGTGATCTCTTGCTAAAGTTGTTATCCATCAGCATTAGGTCTAAATCAAAATAATATTTCTACCTGTTTTTGTGAGTGTTTATTGGCCAAGTGCTCATCTTGCTCATTTCTCTGAAGGTATTTTTTACTACGAAAGCTTAAAACTAGAAAAAAAATTAAAATTAAGAAATTCGGTGTTATGCAAATCACACCACACAGCTGTTTTATGATCCTACCAGTTTGAAAGAGAGGGAGAGAGGCTCTTTTGAATCTAATCTTACATAGTCCATCTGTTGCAGCATATGACAAGAAGTCAAGCATCTGAACTTTTAGGAGCTGTTATGGATCCTTGACATGGATCTGGCTCTCATCATCATGCAGCCGATGTTGATACTTCCACTGATTGCACTGATCGACTGTTGTGTCATATTATCCTTGGCCTTTCCGACTCCCTCACTTCAGGGGATATCAACATTAGTAATCGTCAGGCAGGGCTCAATTGATTATTTTGAGAATTTTCTCTGGCTATTGACCATAATGGAAAAAAATTGTGCCTCTGAATTATTCAAAATGAAAACATACACAGAAGAAATCAATAAGGCACATCTGATATTAAAGACAAATTAAAGCAGGCAGTATAACGTGTCTTGGGGCACCTGCTACATACAAAGAAGAAAGCATTTTAGAGGTAAAGAAGACTATTTTCCTCCTTTCCTTTCATTCTTTTGCAAGTAGTATATTTTAGCTGTCAAAATTAACATCTTTATGAATTAGGACATTAAGGGTTTCTTTTCAACTTGTCCTTTGCAAATGTTAGAATTTAACTTCAGACTCTAGCACCATAATTTCTCCTTTGTATCCCCACAGTCTTTTTAACTTAAGTGTAACATGCCATGCTGGAGGGATGAAATTATAGAAAAATGTTCAGGTCAGAAAAATCACATTAACAAATATCTGTAGTTAGGCACTAAGCCTCTGCAGAATTTGAAAGCATTAGAGATTAAACTAGTGAAGAAAAATGTGCCTCTCTGTAAAATATCTAACATGTTAGCAGTAGGAAAATGTTCCCTATATGAATCACAGATATGATTTTTTAAAATCTGTGGAAGAGGGTTGGCTTGGTTTTTTGGGGCAGTATTACTGAAGAGTCGTGTAAGTTTTTACACTRAATTTCTTATTCAAGACAAACTACATGTAGAACAGTGATGTGGATGTCATGTAGCATCTCTAGTTTCCCGTTGGTAAGATTCAGGATTTGGAATCATTAGAATACTCTCTGATTGTAAATCTGCTATGAATGTGGTAAATTTCTGATCAAGGACTGCAGAAAAAGTGTTTCATGTCTGTGATTGGAAGCAATCATGAGAAAACAGCATAGCACTTGTGTGACAATGGGCAGCATTAATACCCAAGTTGAACATTTCTAGCACTCACTTGGAAATCTTTACCAAGTAGGACCTGATTCCTTGCTCCCTCAGTTCACGGAAAGATAATTTTTTTTGGTATTATCCCACTGTCTTCTTTATAGTAAATTTTCATTTACATGGAATTGAAATATCAAAAAAAATATAAAAAAGAAGTGTCAGTAATGTAATAATGTCTTCTAAGGAATTGAAACCCTTTGCTAAAAGTCTGAAAGAGGGGCAATCACTGCTGCAATAATTAATGCTCACAGGAAGGAGAGTCATACCCAGCATGATGCAACAACCACCGGGAATGACAGCATTGATGGCTGAGTGGTCTTTCAAAAAATTCACACAACTGGAATTTGTTTCCACTCTTCATTGAAATTCATACAGGCGGTTGATCCCTATAAAACTAAATGGGTTTTTATTGAGGCTTTTGGGGGATGGACTAAAATATGTAAGGACACAAAGCTGCTGTGTAAAAGGAGAAACCTGAATGATTTCTGCTATTAGTTTGTCTTTTACCGGAAAATGTGAATAGGCTTAAGCTGTTAATACCAGTACATTTTTACTGCAAGAGGTAAGATTTCCAAAAATATAAATTATTGAGAGATGCAGATAAAATATTTAAAACTACTTAATGTGTTAGGTGCCCAGGTTCTCTTGATCTCAATGGAAAATAGGCACCTAGGCTGCTTAGCTGTTCAGAAAAATTATTCTGGTATCCCATCCTCCCATGTAAACATCTAAATACAGCTGAAGGTCTGGCTAAAAATGCTCAATGAACTGTGGACGGACTATACAGCGTGGCTGGGGTTCTTGTCTAATTTTACACACTAGTCAGAAGTTTAGGAATGTTTTTAAAACAGAAGAATTCAGTGCCCTCAGAGATAATTATAAGATATGCAGGAAAACTCCATAGGATTATCAGATATGATACAGGACCTGGAGAAAACTTATTCACTCCTGAAACTGCAGGTTGAGAGTAGAGGGAAGAGTCTGTGTTGCTTCAAATAGGACCAGATGTGGATATTCAGCATGGGAGTCTTAATGTAATTTGTATGGCTCTGCTCACGTTTTCCAGATCACAGAGTATTTCTGAGGTCCTGAATGTGGCAGTGACCATGTGGTGTGGCATCTCGTCCTTGTCAGGGTTTGACAAGGAAATGTGACCACTGGTTGAACAAGAACTGTGGAGAACCACCACAGGTAATTCTGAGCACGGCCCAGGGCACTTGTCCAAATATCTTCACTGGCACAACTCAAAACTGACATTGATAAAATGTGAGAAACATGAGAATAAATATGCCTTGGAAAGGTGGACTGGGTTTCACACTTACATTGCAAAGGCTGAGTTTTGCACTAAGCTGGTGCTTATTAAAACCACGAACTGGCTGATATGGCTGGCTGTAATACTGGCTGATGTTGAACCATGGATAAAAGAAAGTTCAGAAGGGTTCTGCTTGTGCAGAAGATGGTATTGCATATTGGCAATGGGTGGTTGCCAGTTCAGTCTTCATGTTTCTTGAAGCTGCTTTTTTTGCTTATTTCTTTGTCAAACATGTAATCATGCATTATGACATGGCATCCCTGTGACAAACTGCTTAAAATCTTTGCCACTATGTTTAACATACACACACAAAAAAACTGTCTCTGTTTTCAACTTTGCCCAACACTTTGGATGCTGTTTTTCTAATAGGATTGAACTTTTTGCTCCTGAAATGGAGGAAAAAGTATCACATTATCCTGGCTTGACTCAGTGACAGGGAATTACTAAAATTCCTGTTGTGTAAATGAGAATTCTGACTGTAGAACCAAATATGGTTCAACTTGAAAGAGTCTATGAAACTAGGGGGAACTACTTAGCAAAACGTCTTTTGAAAATATTTAATGCAATTTCAAGCAATAGAATTTTTTTTTTTCTGCTCAATTCTGCTGGAGATCTTCTGTTGCTTGGGTAGATCCAGATGAGTACAGCAAGGCTGGATCTTTTACAGAGATGAAACGCTAGATATTGTCCCAATGACTACTGACAGACTCATCTGTGGCAACACCAGATTCAAGATTTAGGTTATTGGACTGGTATGAAGGCTTTCTGCATCACAAACTCAGTGCACCTACATGTGCAAAATGTGTCTGCATTCTCTGTGTCAAAACTTGCTATCTGACAGTTCTTCGCACAAAGAGGTTTTTTGTCAATACATGTTTCTTCTCAGGAGGTGTGTTCCTCTGTGAGACAATAAGATGTGAATAAAGCTACAGCAATATTCACAAAGAGTTGCAAGCATTGGAAAAATGAAATAAATGTGAAAGAATGTAAAAGAGCAATGGTGCATATAAGCAAGGTCCTGACTAAAAGAGCTAAGGGATTCAGTGCTTGGCTATTTGCAATTCCAGTTTGTGCTATTGTCAAAGCACAGAGGTGTTGAAGAAGTTCTTTAATCTGTGGTGGCAGGATATGAAAACCAAGTAAGAACAGGTCAAAGCAGAAAGTGACTGTGGCAGGAGTGACCTTGGTAGTTTGATTCAGGCTTCTCTTTCAGAGTGACCAAGTAGACCTTGTTGAAACAACCTCCAAAATAATTTTAGAGATAGTTGACTTTGTCTGGCAATATGGCTAAGCCTATGTGCAGATTTGGTTCCCTCTGTCCTACACAGTCCTCCAGCTCAAGCCCTATGCAAAGCATGCAACATATAGTTCCACATCATGCTATGAAAAAATGRTCTTTCCAGGCTGAGATGTGCTGTTTTGGGCAGTCTGAGCCAAAATAACCCAGAAGTATAATTATCATGTGCAAGGGTCTCAAGGCATGGAGCGAGGTCGAGATGTCATGAACTGTGAAGGTGGCCAGCTGGCCTTAAGGGACATATTCCTTAGCAGAACAGATGCAGCCATTCTGTGCCACATAGCCTAAGGGGCAGGATGGTTCCTGGGAGCRGCTATACTGAGCTACGTATTTGTGGCATATGTTGTCTACATTCTTGCAGAGGAAATGGGAAGAACCGTTGAAGTCTTGAGAACATTGTACAACACATCTATCTCATGACTGAACTCCAWCAAATTTCATATTTTTCTCTATCGTTTTTGCCTATATTATCTGAGAAGTGTCTGTCCCCATATGTTTATGGGATTTAAAACCCACAGGAAAGGCCCAGAATACTCATATTCTCTTTCCCAAATAAGCATTACCTTATATGCTAGAAAAAGAATCAACAGCTCTCCTTCTGTTTTCTCCAGAATAAAAACTTAACTCTAACTAGGAACCTATACTCAGAGCTGACTTCAACATTTAAATGCCTAATGGATGTGTGTATCCTTTCTAGTCTGAACATATGCACTTAATATAGAAGCTTAAGGTTGCCTCCTTCTCCATGGTATTTCTCACTCAATGATCTGACTCAGTGGCCTATTGTACATGTGCATGTTTTTAGGCACCTGTTTATTCCTGCGTACTGGATAAGCAGCAAGACTTGCTAGAAGTTACAACTTCAATGTTAATCTTATACCGTGTTTGTGATTTGAACCTGTAAGTTTGCTATCGAGCTATTTTGAATAGTGTAAAGCTCATAAATTTTAGACCGCAAAAATAGATTAGGTGATAGACTTMTTTTCCCTTTTTGTTGCATGTCTAAGTTATAGTAAACAAAATATAAACTGTGTGGGGAAGTGTCAGATGATGAGCAGCATTCACACTGTACACTTCTGAAAGCTGGGTGTGGAGGCTGTGGAAGTGCATCCTTGCTTCTTTACTGCTGAACAGTCTGTACTGGCAAGGGTCAGAGGCAAAATAGGAGAGTATTATGTCTGAAGTAAAGCAGCCATTGCAAATGTTCCTAATGGACCTGCAGAACTGCAAAACCATGAAGTGTCCAAAGAACTGGAATAAAAGGTCTGTGGAGTATAGTTGTTGTAAGAAGTACAGTTTTAATTTTTTCAGTCTAAGTTCTTACATTGGCACTCTCCACCACCTTGTCTTTCACAGAAAACAACTATACACCACAGGCCTTTTATACCAGTTAATAGACTTGTCTTGTTGTGTTTTCCCAAGTTAAAAGCTCATTCTATTAATTTCAGTATAAGTCTATTTTCAGTGATTTCTCAGGAAGTGATACAAAAACATTTTACAGAGAACAGGAGGGATGGAACATTTTAAAGAAATTTATTCAAAACTATTTCAGAACTGACTGTTTGAAATGCTTTGGAAAGATGTTGGAGTATTGGTACATAGAGATTTTCCTGTTGAATGAGAAGAGATTTTGGATGGCTGCTTTACTATAGTACTACAGACAACATCTAGTTACAACGCAGGAGTAATGGCCTACACCAAGGACATAAACTGTGTGTTGCAAGCCTATAAGCAAGGTGCTTGAAGATGAAAAGTGAACTCAAGACCTGCATGGTTTTTCTGTGAAGATTTTCTCATACAGTGTAGATCTTTTTGCCAGCATGACCACCAAGCTGATTAGAGGAATGGAGTGAATTTGGTTTGTTCAGCCTGGAAAAGGCTGCGGAGTGATCTAATTGCAGCTTTCCAGTACCTGAAAGGAGCCTACAAGAAAGATGGAGAAAGACTTTTTTACAAGAGCATGTAGTGACAGGACAAGAGGGAATGGATTYGAACCGAAAGCAAGCAGGTTTCGATTAGATATTTGAAAGAAATTCTTTATTGTGAGGGTGGTGAGGCACTGGAATGGGTTGCCCAGAGAAGCTGTGGATGCCTCATCCCTGAAGGTGTTCACGGTCAGGCTGGATGGGGCTCTGAGAAACCTGGTCTACTGGGAGGTGTCCCTGCACATGACGGTAGAGTTGGAACTAGATGATCCTTCAGGTTCTTCCCACCCAGGCCATTCTATGATTCTATGGGTATTTGCAGTCTGCAAATGCCTCAATATCCTGCTCCTAGGAAGGAGCTCATGAGTTTTACAGAGCTTTATGTTTTCATAAGAAAAACAATCTATTACAAAACCAGGTGCCATTAGAACAAATCACATCGAAGATATTTTCCATCCATGAGTTACAACAGGGTTCTAGAGCAGTTAGAAGCGACTAATACAGTGCTGATGCTTGTAGAAAATTTAAAAAGGCAATTTGTTAATTAAACATGAACATTCCTATCTTCAGAAAAGAAATAATATTTGGGGAATATTTTGTTGCTATTGACTATTTAACAGTTCAGGAATATCCCATTTAGCAATCTGTAATTGCTAAAAAGCTGTTGTCGAACACAATTGAGGAAAAAATGAACTAAACTGAATAAACATAAACGATACTTCTCTTTAACAGACGGCATAAACAGTCCAGAGTGAAGGGAACCTCCTAGTCCCAGCAGTTACACAGATGTATTACTAAAATGTCAAAAGCAGATGAGAAGTAAAATTGATCTTGGAAAGAAACCAAAGGATGGCATCATCAGTTTAGTGATTCCAATTTACAGTCTAATGTGGAAATGATGAAAAGAATCATACAAGCACAAAAGCAGAAGTGGTTGCAATGAAGACAAATAAGTAACGAGAAATTTCCTGAATTTGAAATGGTTTAAGTTCATATGCCATTAATTTTGATTATGACTTCTTTTCTGAAACCAGAGAAAATGAAGACATGTGGCTGTGCCTTATTCATTTCCACTCCAACATTCTCATACCTCTGTATACCGAAATACATCATTGCTAGGTTCCACAGTTCCTTTAAAAAAGTTGAGCTAGGCAATGTATCTACTGATTCAAAACCCACCAGTTTACTAAAATAATTAGTTTTAAATGAACATTATGCTTATGTGGCTTTTCATGACATCCTTCAAAGCTGCATATAAAAGTTTATATTATGAACTAACTACTCTCTGTCCTATGATTAAAGGGCACGTGATGACCTCATGAACCACCCTTTAGACTTCCAGTGCTTCTGGCTTTAATATTCTGTGCTATATTCACAGAGCTCTTCTACAGATGCTAAGCGTTCAATCCTGAAGGCTCCACTTCATCATCAGGTAATTAGTATTTTCATTAACTTGCTTATTGTCAAGGAAAATGAGCCTTGATCATCTAATTTTTCCTCAATGAGTTGAATATTGTAATATATCTATAATTAATGTGTTTTATGCCACAAACGTGTAATGGAGTGGAAATCTGAGCCTGCTCCCAGCAGTCACTGTCAGTAAATGTTTGATGAATAAACAGAGACTTTCTAATGGGAAATGGTGGYGACTTTTATAAGCAGACACAATAAAGACTTTATTAACATACTTAAGAAGCATTCTGGGAAATAGAATTGAATGCATTATTACTGTAGGCTCCTTTTGTGAAAAGTAAATTTTACTGTCCCCATAACAAATGTTTGCTTGTTTGATGTAACTTGTAGTGTCATTCTTTTATGGAGCATCTTTCAGTGTAAATCTGTGATACATTTTAAAGCTACATATTCCCTATAGGTCTATGATCTTAAAAAAAAAATCCCTCTGAAATTTGTATAAACTAATCACTTAAACACCTGGCTGTGATGGAAAAAGAAATAGAAAGGAAAGAAAAAACAACACTAGGCAGATATTTGAAAACTCAAATTAAAATGAAAATCTCTCTAAAATAAAAATGTAATGTAAGTGTTCAGAGAATGAAGGGAAGTTGGGGTGGAATGGCAGATCATTTGCAATGCTACATCTGCTATAAATAAAACTAAATATGTATTTAAAATGTATTAATTAACAACTCCATATGTAACAACAAATGCCATAATAACGAGATAGGAGTGTCTCTGAGATAGTCAGGAACGCATTTAGCTTCTTGACTGGCTTCAGAATGGAAACTAAAACTGTACTGGCTCAGTTTTCAGAGGGGTCGTGTACACAGCCCGTGCTACAGTCAGTAGTGACTACAAACTGTAAAAACATGGCCTTCAGGAAAAAGGAAAGCTTTTCCCCTTTTAATTTTTTTTTACAAGCTGGCATGGTGTTCTCCTTCCCAGAACACACAGTATCTGGGGATCAACAGCTTGCCTAAGCAAGAAAAACACTTGAATCCCATCTACTGCTTTTACTTTGCTAAGTGCAAATTCTGCGTCCTGATTTGCATGCAATTCAGAAGCTTTCTGTGGCATTGATGTAATGTGATGGAGAGGCCAGCAATAAAAAGAGTGGAAGAGAAAGGGAGAAAGAATAGACGGTAGGAAGCAAAGAGAAGTTTCTCTTAAAAGAAAATTTGACAGGACAATTGTGAGAGTAAGCAGGATGGCCTGTGGTTATTGCCTCTCTCTACATCCCCGTCATGGGAGCTTCAAATACTCCCCACTTTGAGCCACCAGCATCAACCACCAGTGCTTCCAGTGAGCAGCTTTGATACTCAAAGCCCCTGCCTGCATGACTGGTGAGGCACAAGGACAGGCTGGGAAAGGTTCCCATGCTGCCTGTGCTCCCATGAGCAGTCCAGAGACAGCTGGCAGGGTCAAACTCCAGAGTATGCTCTGGGACAGGAGCTGTGGATATAACCATGGGGAGTTGGCTCTGTTTCACACATCTCAATGCGAACTTGTCCCCTGTACTTCACGAAGAGGACTCAGCATGCCTAGGGTGTGTTGCATCTGTCCTATGTTAGATGTCTACCATAAGATTTCTGAATCAAGCGGTAATGAATTATTTCAACTTCCCTGTTTGAAGGCAAAAGTTTTAATTTTATGTTCTACTAAGATACTTTAACTATTATGATAAAATTGTACATTGTTTAGAGAAAAAATGTGATGGACCACATATTGTTATTAAAGAACTCCCATAAATCAAAATATATGACATATTTTAGTGCTCTCTGGTATCATAAAAAGACCAGCAGTGGTCTAATTTTCAGAATGTTGGAGAAAAGAGAGGTATGGTTCTTCTAATGCACCAAAACCAGTTAAGTAAGATTTTGTGACATTTCTGTCTTCAAGCCAGTGCCTTGGGTGGAATCTGGATTGTTTTGAAAATATAGGGAGTTCTGGCAGTGTTTTTCACTGCAGCCAGGATTATATTTGTTTTCTCCAGTTCTGGTAAGTGGCAGAGTACTGAACAATAGAGGAAACATCTTAGAATTCTCCCAGTGCTTTCCTTTAACTAAAAGATTATTATTTTGTATCTGAAATGCAAGAAGGCAAGAAAGCATTTTGCAGGGAAATGTTTACTATTACCATAACAGATAAAGTTCAGTTACATCGCTTTTTTCCCACAAGAACTAGCCAAATTGAAGACATCAGACCATTGAACATCAGCAGCACAAAGTGGGAGCACAGTGCTGTTCTGCATTATGCTGCTATTGATCTCAATATCTACACCTTTTTTTCTAGTTAACATTATCATTACAAAACTAATATTTGATCTGGTCTTCTAATAAGAGATACACATATTTCTATAGACTTCATTGATCTTACATCTATTTCTGGAACTACCTGATATTTGGTAAGATTTATCTTTGGATAAGATATTTGAATCTTTACAAGAAAAGATTATTGAAAGTGCAAGTTAATGTATTTTATGAAAAATATTAATTATAAATAAATGAAACAAACATGGCAATGAAAAACCAAAGTAATATGCTGTTTTCTATTTCAATACAAAAGGATAAAGAAGAAAAAAGAGGCTGGCAAAATAAGGCATATAAAGGCCAGATATCCATGTCCTGAGGCCGCTAGACTTCCCTAATGGACTACAGAATGTGTAAAATAATTAATCATGTGGAGAAGGTGTTGCCAGGGTTAGAGATAGGGTCTTGAGCTTTTAATGGAAATGCTCTGTGATTGGGCTGGGAGAAAAACTTCTGTAGTTAGAAAAGGAGGGCATCTGTCATACTTAATTCATAATGGTTTAGGAGCACAATAAAATATGAGACATGGTTCAGCACTTCTATTTTGTGGGGTATTAAAACTATATATAATACAGGAATGGTACAAATATACAGTGAACCACTCTCCATGGAAGTGTTCACAAATATCAGTAGGACGAATGCTTAAAAGGTTAAACTTAGACTCTCTGGGGTCAGATTTGTTCCCTCACTAGCAATACATCTATCTCCCTGACTAATCTTTCTGTATATACTTTAAAAAGGACCCATTATCTTTTCTACCTGCCTGTTTCATGCATTGCTGAGATAGAATGAAAATGGGTCATTTTATTTACATCTTTTTTAGAGGACTGAACACAAGGATCTACCCTAAAATAAAGAAATAAAGAAATAAAGAAATAAATAAAAGACTACTAGTATTAACATGCAAGTTTTACAGACAATGAATGGTATTAAGACTGAAGAACTTCAAAGGAAAACACAGTTAAGGTTACTTATGAAATTTCTATCTGTCCCTCTGGTGGGGACACCTTATGGTACAGTCTTTAGTAATGTGATCTGGAACCTAATTTTTTCCACAGGATGCCATCCTCATTTATTGTATGGAATAAACAGTGTTAATTATTTGAGCATTTCCTTTAATTTTTTTTGTATCACTATAGGAGAAGTTAATCTAATTCTAGTTTTTCTGTGCTGTTTCAATCACTCTTCCAAAGCTTTGAGAGTCTAACCATCTGTGTTTCGTTAACAGCTTGAACATTGTGCAGTATGAAGGGGTGCTACTCTGGCATCCCACAAATTGAACTGAGAAGCTTCAAACTGGATGCTCAGAAAATGAGAGGATAATCCACTGAAAATCATACAGTTTGAGATTCTTAGTCAACAAAAGAATAATAATTAGCCAACAGGCTTGAAAAAAATGAGATATATTTAACTGGGCAGGAGATTTGTTAGAGAGACCATAGGAAACTTTTAAAGGTTCTCATCTGAATTACTTGATGCTGGTCAAATACATATAGTAAAGAAAAATTAGTTCAAACTGAAATCGTGACACAGAGAGAATGAGTTAGTTACACACTTCTCAATTGTCTTTGCACTTGTGGAGTATATGTTTGGAATCAGTAATACAAGGCTTGAAGTCTGCCCAAAAGGAATTATCAAATAAATGTTTCAATAATCAATAAATATTTGATATTTCCAGTACAACTAATCCTATCTATTGGATTCAATATATCCAATTATACTCTAAAGAATCTAAATTATGTCAGTATTCATAATTTTGAGGGGTTTTATTATAGAATTGGTTTGATTCCACTCATAAAAACTAAATTTTACTTTATGCAGCTAAAGAGAAAAAGAATTAACAGGGGAAACATAAACATACCAACATATCACAGTAAACCTATGCCTATTATTCATAGAAACATAGAAAGGCTTGGGTTGGAAGGGATCTTAAAGATCATCTAGCTCCCCCCTTCTCTACCAAGCACAGGAATGCCACCTGCTAGACCAGGTGGCTCACAATTCCATTCAACCTGGCCTTGAACACTTCCAGAGGTGGGACATTCACAACTTCTCTGGGCAACTTGTTCGTGTGCCTCACTACCGAGTTTCCTCACTAGGAGAGGAAAAAATCATTCCCATGTAGCCAAATTTAGGATGACATAGAGTGTCAAGTTGCACCAATTGGACCAAAAGGACATATGAGAGGAATTGATAACAGGACACAAAAGTATTGTTAATGTTGATTTCCAGCTTGGGCATGAAGTTCCTCCCATTCACCACTACCATCTGAATAGGACTACAGGAGTCCTAATCCAATGCAGCAACTCACATCCCTCTATGAGCAAGACAGACTCTTGTAGACGTCGACAAACACTGGAGCCTCAGAGCCTGTACCTTTCTGCTGACTTCGGATGATCTCTGTATGAAACAAGGGACTGACTGGCTGCCACGGAAACATCTGGAAAATCTGTGAGGTTTGCACTGGGAGGAAAGAGGAGGTGCAAAATATAAAGGATTTGTATTTGACGGGGCTTGAACTCTAATAGAAAGTAAAAAGGGCTGGACTTCTGCCCACGCCAGTTAATGGGCATTTTGACATTCGTTTCAGGAGCTGTAGTGTCAGGCCCCTGTGAATTAACACGGGCTGGAGCATGGGAGAGAAGTAAATAGGCTGCCCAGAGCAGTAAAACTCTTTGTGCCTAAGGGTATGACTGTGCTGTGATTTGGAGTGTGTATACATATTCACACTCCCTTTAATCTTGATACTACTGGGTACTACTCAGGGTGACTAAGAGTGTGACAGCAAATACTCCGGTGTGGGCAGCACAAGCCAACGAGCACCCAGGCACTTTCTCAAGCAGATGCTGTCCCCTGAAGCTTGTGTGTCTGCAGTTTTACTCAAACCTAGCTGTATCTCCTCCAACCTCCATTCCATGAAGCACTGCAGGCATGATGTAAGTATTTGGAGGGGGCGTTAGATGAGGGGTTTTTCAATATCTCTACCATATGGCTGCAGAGAAGGTAGCTGATTTTAGAGCAGGAAGCCGGTGCCACAATGCTCAGTTTCCAATACATTGATGATGCAACTAAACTATGTCATAACAGAACACCTAGGTGTGAGTGCACGTGCAACTGTGTTTACTTGAATTCTTAACAAAATAAATACATAAAGGAGAAGCTGAAGGTGCATGAAAGCACTGACGGACCCTTAAGTGAAATGAGTTAGGCTGGTATGAGGGGGAAGGAGGCTGAGTGTCTGAACATCACAGCTGTGGCCCAGTGATAGACAGGCGGAGGCAGTGGAGGCGAGAAGAATGGTCATATGATGGTAGTTGAAGTGTCAAGGGGGTACAATTTATTGAAAAGCAGATCACAAAGGGGAAAACCCTTCTTGCATATTATTAGGGCTATTGATTGATTTATATAGTGCATTTCTTAAGCAAAGCTCTTTATAGAAATACAAACTATTAAAGCTGAGTGAATAACTCACAATGAATAATTTATCCCCTGAATTTAACCTTTCTTTCTGCTCATGAAATAGCCACAAAGAGATCACTATTTCCTTAATTATTCAGTGAATTTTTTAATGAACCTTTAAGCAGTATGAACTCATCACCAAGAATGTTCTCGTAATACAAGGTAACCAAGGATTCTTTGGGTGCTGATTGTTTAGAGACAACCAAACTTGTGGCTAGAAAAATCCTGTGGACTATCCTATGCAAATCTGGTGGCTTGTAGTTCGTGCCTACAACACAGCACAGGGCTATGCAGTGATGGCTGAGCACTCTCTGAATAGGCACCATTTTAGGACAGAAAGCAGGAGAGCTGTGGCAATGTGGGACTCAAACCCTGCTATCTATCCCTGAGTAGAAAGAGCCTCAACGTGGCAAAAGACACTCTGCAATCAGTTGAGGATGCTGACAAGTGTGTGTACACGGAGCTCCAGGATCTTATGGAGATGTGGGAGCCCTCCGGAGTGCCTTCACAGTGGTGTGCAGCTCAGGAGCACCTAGAGATACTCCCTGTACACCTCAAGCCTGAGCCTGTACACCTATGCACCTGAGTACTGGGTGGTTTTTTAATCAAAGTCTGAATTTACTGTGATTCAGCATAATATTTTTCCCTGCCAGAATGGGTATGTAAAGCTCTGAATTTCAAAGCTGTGCTACTCTCAAATTTCTCTTCCATGAATATTCAGGTAAGTACCATTCAAGTCTATTTTCCAATATGTTTTTTCCAGGATGAATTAAATCCATAAATATTGGCAGTAAGTGAACATGAAAGAGAGGACTGCAAATTGTGATAAAATACGTGGAGTTGTTGTGCACTAAGCCCTTGACCCCCAGAATATATCTCCTGGAATTGTTCTGCTTCATTATATTAAACATCAGTCATCCTTGAGGAAAAAGGGAGAAAAGCAGCAACAGGAATAACAGAAGCACTATCCAATAGTTTGGAAAGAAGACTATGTCTTCTGAGGTTTGACTATGAAATATAAGGAGAGGTGGGTATCAGCTTGTTCTAACGTAAAGTCTCTAATGCAGCCATCATTCTTGGAAGCTAGGGGCAGAGTCTAAAGTTATGTGTAAATGCTCTCCATCCCACACTTTAGCTCTTTTCCTTTCAGGTTATGCCACAGGACTTTTTAAAACTGTTTCACAATTAAAGTTTCATGCTGCACAGATGGAGAAAAATGAACTTCCAGCATAGCTCTGTGTTCTGGCAATGGACAATCCTTTTTTAATTACAGAACAAACTTCGAGATATTTTCTCTACTGCTGTATTCTAAGGCAGTAGCAAACAAGACTAAGGAGCAATGCATTTTGCAGCTGCTACTGAGTATCTTAGTACTTCACGGTGTTAATACCCTCAACAGGGCAACAGATTAATAATTCACCTGTAACAACACACTGCAGTCTTTAAATGGAGTAATTTGAAACAAGATATCAACAAATATCTATAGATTTTTTTTTTTTTAAAAAATGAGATCTTGATTTGACATAAGGAAATAAAAAATGCTGCTTTCAGATCTCTCCTGAGCTTCCAGATGGAGATCAGACTGTCTGAGTCTTTATTTGTCTTTATTGACTCTTTTTGAATTTGGGAGTATAATTTTACTGAAAGATGGCATTAAATACTCCGACTTCTGGTTTCTGTCAGTCCTTTTGCCAGCTCTTTTGGAGTGATTTCCCAGTGGTTAGGTCTATATCTCAAAGCAGCCATGAGGTACACACATGAGCTTCTTCCAGAGGGAAGAAAACCAGAGTAGCTCTTGTATTGTACATCCCAGGACCAAGCTGGAGAGGGTCCAATGCAAGTCCCTTTCCCAGGGTGAATATGAAGTGAATTTCAGGTTCTCAGCAAGAACTGTTTTGATCTCTAAATCCATTCCTATTTGTCCACACTAATCAATAACGTAGATATAGGCTCATTTAAGGAAAAGGCCTATTACCTAACAATTTCAGTTTGAGGCAGTTGGGATATCCATGTTGAAAATATGTAATCAGAGATAAAACACTGTTCTGACTTTCTCATGAAGTTTAAACCTCTTATGTCAGATTGTTATTAACTTTTAAGAAAGTAACAATGTTATATAATTTTCCTAAAACACTGTGCTAATTATGATAATGTGTCATTCTCATCTTAGCAAGCTAAACAGTCTCTCTACCTTTATAATATTTAAATAGAGTTAGATCATTCTGGATAGCAGATCACTGTGCACTTCAGAAGTTTAACAAATATTATGAGCATAAGTGTGCATCTCAAATGTATATTTATATTGTAGTGCATAGAGTAATGTGTCTTCTGGGTCCTATTGTAAACAAGCTGTCAAGCTTAACTGGGTTAGCCTGTAAAAATATCTTTCCATAAATAAATTGAAAAAAAACCCCAACCTAACAGTCAAGAAGCCTCTTCTAATGGGCTTGATCAGAAAACAAGGAGAAAAAATATAATAACACAATAACATAGTCCTGTGCAGATTGCTTCTCAAAATGTCAGTATTTGTAACTTAGGGATATAGTCAGCTTTTGGCTACCTTTTTTTGTTCTCTGCTTGATGGTGTGGAAAATTCCATATTCAATTATGTCCAGTCACGCCCAGTTTGTTATTTGTCTGTTCTAGTTCACTCATGTCCTGGCAACTTAGATATGACTAAAATTATCCTCAGAGAGATCAAGAGTGCATTTCCCTGCAATGCGTTCAGTGCTGCAGCAGCAGAACAGAATGATGACAGACAGAAGTGGCTTTTACAGACAGCCCAGTACCTGAGGAGGATTAGAAGTACTACACAAGAGCCAGAGATTATTCATGGTGAAATTATAACAATGTTAACAGAGATCAAATATAATTTATTTTGGTTCCTCTTCTGAGCATGAAACCTCTGTTGCTGTGGCTGTTTGTCTCTTCTCTGTCACCCTCTTTGATCTACTTTGTTTTCTCATACAAATACTGTATGTAATTATGACATTCATGCCAACATTTAAAATAAAATCACTCCTGTTTTGAGGAGGGTTACATAGTAGTACTACCAGCTTTCTCGTAAACCCAGAATAAAATGCTCTGACATCTTAACAGATGAAGAAATAATTTATTATATAAAACTTATTCTAGAACTTGCTAATTAAGATAATGAACTGCTTCCATTAAGAACTCTAGTTTAGCTATTCATTCTTTTAAGGAATGAAATTATCTGGGTTTTAATCATTGGAATGAAAATTCTTTTTTTTTTTTTAATCCACAAAATATTTTGTTTTCTGGAAGTTTCTGATGAGGAAGGCAATGTAAAAGAGACAGTTATCTTTTCTCCCTTTTCAAAAGGGATCTAAAATTGAGTAAATAATGATAAAAAATTAAAAACTCCTCTCCAGTGGAAACAGCCTTCAATGAAGTGACAAGCATTTGAAAACTTATAATTACTTATTTTTAAGATTTCTCAGATTGCTTTAGTATGTATTAGATTGTTTAGAAACAGACAAGTTTCTGTCCATGTATCTCTCTTTAGCATGAACTTGTACTAAGATAAAGTTTTGCACCCTCCTCTGCAATCAATGCTGGCTGCTTAATTGCCTTCATCTTGGGTAGCCACCAATGCTAACACTTAACTCTAAAGGAACCAGCATGCCATCATTCAGATCTAATAGATGCCTCTGAAGGAAATATGCAGAAATTTGGGTCATTGTAGAAAAGAACTACAGGGACTCAGCTATTTTGGTAACAAACAATAAACTATAACCAAAAAATACATGAGAGAATGAGACTGAGGTTTTCACACCCATCTGTATTCTTGAATGTAAACTGGAATGCTAAAAATTGCTGTTGCTTTATTTATAAGAACCAAGTTACTTAATGACATAAAATCACACTTCTTTCAAGTTCTTAGTATTACGGCTTAAAAGCTCTGTACAGAACAAGAGGCTTCAAAAAACATTCTTTTCCTTCTGGCATTGGTTGAGAATCAACACAAAGCTTCACAAGTGATACCGAAAGAACCTATACTTTGGACTGATGCTATTCACATCTTCTGGAAGACTCCTGCAGGCATCAGCAGCACAACTTTTACCAAAGTGGTGATGTTGTGTATTGCTGTATAATGCAAGTCAGAATTAATTCTAAATAATTTTGTATCACTTTTGTTGTCCAGTCCTATCCCTGGCTCCCCAAAAATTTGTCAACCATTACTAAACTCTTCCCCATTAGTCTCTATTCTATGAATGAACAGGTGTTTGGAAAAAAAAAATTTGAATATCACAACTTTGCTAAATGCAAATATCAAGCTCCTATCCCCTTCATTAGCTGAATGTAATTTTTTCTGCCAGTTCAATATATCAGTTATGCCCTGATGTATTAATGCCATTTGACCATGTTTACTTGGTAATTGGAAGAGGAGTTCATCTGCAGTGCCAAGACTCATGAAACATTGGGGCAATGTCTCCACTCTGGTTGCTGGTCTTTAGATGTTTCCAGAATACAAATGGTTTTCCTGCAGGCTACTCTCCCCATGTCCCCAGTTTGCATTGCCCCTGTCTAAGCAGGAAGTTCTTTGCCTCTCACCTGTTTTTAAGCACTGGCTGATGACTTCACCCGCTGTTAGTTTTACAGTGGCTATATCTCTATCCAGGCCACCTAATACAGGCAGGCTGGGAAACTCTGCTGTCTTMTCTCTGCCTTTCTAATTTCTGAGTGATTTCTTGGTGCACATTTTGAAGGCTACAACTGCAAGCATGTTCTTTTTATTGTCCCCTGTTATCAGTTTTGATGTAAGTACCTTTGTATTTCTCCACCCCACATACATCTCCCTGGCAACAATATATTGGTGATGCATGTGAGTGAAGAAAGGAATTACGATTAGGATAAAAACCTTTCCCGATTGTTTCTTTTTCCCTTGTTGAAATTTGCAGTCTTTAACTGACACTTTCATAATATATTTTATAAGATTTGATACCACTCTTTCCTTTTGCTGCCTCTGAATCTTTTCTTCTTTCCTTGTCCTGTGTTTACACTTGATAAAGCGGATACTGCTCCACATGGAACCTGCTACTTTTGTTCCAGAACACTAGGGATGTGACCTTAAAATTAAGCCTAGAAAAAGTGGAACAAACTAAAACTGGTTAGAGAAGAAGGGTTCCAGACTATTACAGAGCAATTAATATTGAATAGCACCGGACCCATGCTGACATATTAACAATAAAAAGGAATCATCTCTGGAAGCAAAGATGGTAAGTCACAGAGGGCATATATAAGTGCAGCCTCAGAGCTATAAAAGCCAGACTGACATTTATCACTCTGTGCATATTGGAGCTGTCATGTTGGTCCTCCGATGATCGTGTTACTACCTTCAAGACATTTTTTTAGATATGAAGCCAAGATTAGAGAGGGAATGAGAGAGAGAGAGGTTTGCTAATAAGTATTGGGTGAAAGCCACAAAAAGGAATTAGCATTTATATTATTTATTGTCCCTTTTTCATCAACCCATACCCCCCTTCTTACTAATTTTTTCCTCCCTTGAATTTTTCTAACCTTGCACTAGAAGATCCTTGTACATTAAACCTAGTTCAGCTTCAGAATGGATTCAAATCAGTTTGACTAAATACTATATTCAGTGAACGACAAATTGTATAGCTTCACAAATTATTATTTGTGCTAAAAGCTATTATGTAAATATATTGGCTTATATAAGCTTAAGTAGGATGACACAGGAATGCAAAGATAGGGCATACATACAGATCTATTGAAATGATACCCTGTGAGCATCTCCTCTAATAGAAAACTGCATATTCTCACTTGGAGGGCAGAAAAGAACCATATGTCTATTTTAGTGGTTATGTCCTGAAATGATGCACTTATTCCTTTTATAATATTTTGAAATAAATACATATGGGACCGGTCAGATGTCAACAGTAGCACTGAAAGGAGTATGAATTAGTCACACTGGCACACAAGGCCCTGGAACAATGAACACTGCTCTGGAAGACCCTTGAATGCAAGCCTATTTGCCTCTTAATCCAAATGAATAATTAATGATAATTATCATGCTGCAGTTATTATCTGTGATAATAATATATCCGTAAGGTGAATAAATTCAATCTGCTACTATGCAGAAATGGCAACTCATAATATTCTTAAGAAATACAGATATAATTATCAGTATTAACGGTCAAGGAAAAAAAAAAGGAGAGTTTTATATAAAGAATTACAGCAAAAGGTCTAAAGTTTTGCAAGAATGAATTAGATTGCATTATGTTTATTCTTTAGCTGTCATTTCTGTGGTACCAATTGGCAATCTGTTAGGAGTTTATTTTTCTAAGACCCATTTAGTAAGAGCTGAAATGCGCATTTTTTCATTGCAATCTATCAATAACTTTTCCATCGGTCTGCTGATAGAGAAGAGCAGGCTCAGGATCTCAAAAGCATCCATATGCAAATAGATCCATTTATGTAGTTAACTATGCTGGCAATTTTCCTCAGCTACAGAAACTTTAAAGTATTAAAGCAAAACTCAACAAAACCAAATAAAGCATTAAAAGGTCAAATACACATTTGAAGCTTGTACAAGCCCAGCCACAACATTTATTTTTGAAAGCACTGTAGGTGAGCTGTCAGCTAGGCAGAATAGTAGGCAATCATATTTAATCCGATCTCCCTCATCGGGCTTGTTGTGACAAAGGAAAATGGAAGGGGGATGGGTGTACAGGAGCAAGAGGTAGCAGCTACCCTCTCCTTTCTGAAATTGTTTTTATATCTTTATTTTGGCTACTGAGATTTTCAGTCATATAATTTAAAGACATTAAAGTCTACTTAAGTTGAATTAAATTAATGATCGAGAAAAAGCTTTGAAATTCAAAGTTCATGCAGACCTTTAACTCACACCAGGAAGGTTTGGTTTTTCCCTCCTTCTTTTCATCCTATGGTTCAAGAAATGGTTTACTCAGGGGAAAGATAATGAGATGTAGAATTTTTCACCTCTAGGTCATTGCTTCAAATCTGGCACAGGTTGGTAGGAACCAAAATTCATTATCTTCTACTTATGGTTCAGCAGCCTATGCGAAATGGGTTGTTGGTCTCTTGGTCTAGTTTTCAGTGGGCAAATGTCCATTCAATAACGAACACTAATTAGTATCGGAATAAGGCTGAAAGTTGTATTTCTATCATAATATCCAGGGATTATTGTGACAATCTCTCAAAACTCTGGCATTTTAGGGGACTACCTTCCAGGAATGGGGTTTAATTCTTTCATGATTGTCGCTATGATTCACCCATTTTTAGTTTATTTTCTGAATAATTAGGCAAAAGAAATTGCCTTTTTTTCACTCCCTTTTTCATCAGAAAACAACAGATTTCCCTCAAAGTGGATCCTGACAGGTGACAAGAATAATAACGTGTAAGAGTCAGTAAAAGAATGCATTATTAATCACCCTGGGTTTCATTTAGGCCGTCAGCTCAGTGGGTGAGCTCTGTAGAAAGAAGAGTGGAGATATTRTCATTATTATTTACTTGTCCACGTAGGAGTCACGAACCAGGACATCATTGTATTAAGCAATGTGCAAACACAGAGGAGAGAGCTGGTCCCTGCCCTAAGGAGCATACAATTTTAACATGAAAGAAGAAACAGTGGATAGTTACAGGTAGATGGACATAGATGGAGGAATACTGAGAGGTGATTATGCTATGCCTGCCAGCTTAATGCTTTTTTTAAACAACAGCATGATATTTATAGTAATGAAGTGATAAAACACAATTTCAAGATTTTTTTGTTTCACAGAAAAAAAGAGGAAATCTGGAAAGGAGAATTAGTAAAGGAAAAGTTGTATTTGCAGATGTTAAGGCAACCATGAAGAGCAGCTTGGGGGGAAAAAAGCTTATTTGAAAATGAACCAAAAGGACAACCAGTCCTGACACTGGTTATGCAGCCAATAATCAATAGAAAATCGAAAATAGTAAAATATGGAAAGGGTGATTAGTGTTTGCAGGTTGCTATAATATCTACTGTGTCAAGCAAGAAAAGAGACAAGAGGAGAAGGAAAGGAAATATTACAAAAGCACTGAGCTGGCAGATGGTCTTTGCTGCAGAAATCCAACAGCATCAACAATGTTCATAAATGGTGGAGAAAACAGCATTACGGTAAGATAGATAGAAGGTGATAAAGGACTTGATCTGTGTGTGTGTATTGGTGGGTATGAGGGAAATAACTGAGTGAGAGAATGCAGACAAATTCAACTTGAAAAGGCATGGCCAAAAGTCTTAGAAAACTTAGGCAAGGTCTGCATAGGGTCTACAATACATGTGTTATTAATTTATTTATTTTTTATAATATGCTTGTACTGATGGAAGAAGAAAATATGATCCAGTGATCCAGAAAGGTGTTATTGGGATGTATTTGTTGGAAGATAGTTAAGGAACTTGCTTAGCCCTTTTAACTTGCAAAGAAGCTAGGGATCCACAAGCATGTAGAAGTCCATCAAGCGGAGTTTCTTGTGAAGTGAAAAAGGTGGTCTAAGTTAGAGAAGGTATGCCTTTGAACACCTGTAATTAATTTTCTTATATGAATAGTATAAATATAAAGGAAGAAGAGCCATTTTGTAACTCCTTCCTGTATGGGTAAGAAATTTGATATGTATTTATAGAGGATGTGACAAAAGCATGAACAGAAAGGAAGACTAGTAGAAGACAATATCATGAAAAGCGAGCAGACAATCTTATGTAAAGAAAAGGCCAAATAGCTGCTTAAAAGATGGCAGATATGCCAAAGAGAACGAACAAGAATGGCCAGGAAGAAGGTTTGAGAGTGCCTGGCAAGAACAGCTTCCACATAGGGCAGAGGGCAAAAGGCTGTGTTGGAGAGGGTATGGGTTGAAAAGGGAGGGGAAGAATTACCAATTCTTATTGTAAATAAGCTATTTGATGAATTTACAATGAAATAGAGCAGGGAGTTAAGGCTGTGCTTGGAGAGGAACGAAAGGTCAAAGGTGACATCTTCTAAGACTGAAGCATCTAAAGCATATTGTACCATGAGGGACAAGTCAAAACAGAGTGTGAAGGTAAGGAGAAGAGTAAAAGAGAGGCTGTGTGTGGGAACAAAGGATGTGAGGAGTTGGAATAGAACAGGGTCATGAGGATGGAATTTGGAGGAGAGAGCAAAGTAGAAACATCAATGTCTATGACAGAAAACAGTGTAACCTCTGTAAAAGGAGGAGGAAAATGGAAATGCATGCCAAGGTGAGGGAGGAAGGTCATGACTTGTGCTGACTATGATTTCTTAGAAGCAGAGCAAATTTCTAGCAGAAACAAAAGTAAAGATAGGAAAAAGGGGAGATTTGAGATATAAATTAAAAGTGGTGAAAAGTCACATGGGGATTCAGTTAAGCTAGAGCAGAGTCTCTAGGAAGCCATCAAAGAGGAAAGGATGAATTTGYGTTGGAGCTTGACAAGAGACATTGAATATGGTTCAAGAAAAAGAATGGATAATGTGTATGTTGGTGGTGAGCCAGGAAAAGAGAATAGATTAGTGGAACTTGAACTGGAAAAGAAGAGCCAAAAGCTCCAAAGTGGAGGAGAGTAACACAAAACGTGTAGGGAAGAAGGCCTCCTGTTGTACCTTCAGCAGCGACTCAGCTGTACAAAGTGAGAGCCGCCATCTTGCTCGACGTTAACTGATGATAACGAAAGGTCGGTTTTGATTCCTCAGGCTTTAAAATTAATTTGCTAGATACTGGGCAAAAGACAGACGGATAAAGCTCATTTGTCCACTTCCTTTTCAGGCAACACAAACATACCTACTGCAGGACAACTCCCATCTCATTATCAGCCCAAACAAATCCCTTGTCAATTCAGTCGCTCCACGGATGATACTGCTCACCTCAGAGCACAACATAAACTGTACTGCTTTATTATTTCATTATAATCTGTACTGCAAACTACACAGTAAATATATGCATTTTGATTTCCTTTTCTTGGAATCATTAAAATCTCTTTTACAGGTGGTTATAAAATGTTACATATAAAAACTGTCAGGATAGCAGTTTTGGACTTGTTCACCACTTTCTAGACATGCACAGTAGATTCAGCCTTAGAAACTATTTACATGATTTTTTTTTTTCCCTATTAATCCTTGCTTCTTGCATCTATCACAGTTTTAAACAATCTTTCAGGTAAATCCTGAAGGTATGCTATCCCCATAAAGGGGATTTTAAAAATTACTATTTAATATTTTATTTTTATTAATAATTTATTATTATTTATCTATACTTAAAAGTACGTTTGAGGTATGCTTAGCACCTGTTTTTTTGTAATGAGAACTAACTCACAGTCAATGCAAATGATGATGCAATAGACTATGAGTCTTCACATAATACCAAGTGAGGAGGAAACAATCAAGATTGATGCACCYACGGATGTAGTAGGCAGGTGTCAGCGGTTAATTTCAATGATTAATTTTAGTGCACTAAAACTGAGTAGTGTCAGGAGTCCTATAGAGAATCAGGGTGAGTTCATCTCACTAAGTCTCCTAGGCAACTTTTGCGGTTTTCAGTGGGACAGCATTTATCTTTGTTCACTGTATCACCATCATGTTTTATTCAAGCTTGCTATTGTCATGTCCAAACTAGCAATAAACGTTTAATTTTCATTAAAGTAGCTAAGAAATAAATAGTTTCTATAAGCAATTTTTTAGTTTGATGCATTTAAGTAAATACAGCATCTTAACAGTCTTACATCCTACTAAACTTCCAGTCCTGGTAAGTTTTTTGTCTTCTACTATTGCTATGTTACTTATTGACTTAGTGACAGACAGTTTAGAAGCAACACGGACATGTTCATGGGTAACTCTAAAGAAGGAACAGAATCTGTGCTAGAAAGAGATTCCAATCAAAGCGCTGTGCAAGAATGGAGTTCATCCAGATTCAGAGGTGATCTGCTCAGCCAGGATGCAGTTTGATCAGTCTGCTCAGTCATCGTCATCTCAACCATGCCAGTGTCGTGCTGCATTCCTCACGGGTAAGAGGAAAGAGCTGTGGTGGCACGTATGTGAGAGGACTGTGGGTGCAAGACTCTGAGAGCAGAGGCTGCAAGCAGGGAAACAGAAAGTTTGAAAAAGTGAAATGGGCCATGGGGAAATGTGGAAAGTAAGTAAATATTAGTTTTAAGAGAGAAGAGGTATAGGAAAATCTGCAGGAAGTCAAGTTTAGCAGTTGTATCATATGTGAAAAAAAATTGTCATGTTTTTCCTCTCCTCTTGCCTTGAAGATCTTTCTGAATACATCTGTTTTCACTCTAGGTACCTAGATCCCAGCTTGGAAAAGCACTTCAGCCCATGCTTGACTTAGCAAATGAGTTGTATGCAATTCTTAATTGACTTGAGGATCTAAATGAGTCTCAAGGTATGCTTAATATTAAACCTATGCACATATGCTGTGCTGAGTTAGAGGCTAAATGATGTGAAGGGCTCTGCCATGCAGACCAGAGAAAAGTGAGAGTTATCCGCAGATAACAGAGTATGAAATGTTAACTACTTACACAGAGACTGCCTTTGAGGCTATGCTRTGATGCAAGCATTACTGTTATAGGTAGAAATAGTCAATAGAATCATAGAAAGGCTTGTGTTGGAAGGGACCTTAAAGATCACCAGTTCCAGCTCCCCCCAACTATGGGCAGGGGTGCCACCCACTAGATCAGGTTGCTCAGTACTGCATCCAACCAGGCCTTGAACACTGCCAGGGATGGGGCATCCAGAACTTCTCCAGGCAACCTGTTCCAGTGCCTCACCACCCTCTCAGTGAAGAATTTCTTCCTCACATCTAATCTAAAATTCTCACTGTTTAGTTTAAAACCATTCCCCCTTGTCCTATCACTATCTGTGCATGTAAAAAGTCACTGTACCTCATTTTTATAAATTGCCTTTAAGTACTGGAAGGCCAGAGCACACAATACATGGACTTGCATTTTCTCATGAAAACATAGCTGCTCCAAAGTGATTTAACAGCAGCTGCTGTTAACTACTGAGAGAAAATCCTGATATTACCTCTTTCAAAAGTACTCTTTCTATAATATTGTACGTACAGGAACTAGTAATTTTCAAACAGTAAAGCACTGGGATTTATTGGTAGGATATTCTTACAAAACACAACTGATGGAAATGCCTATTCAAATTGAAATATCAATAATAATCCTGAATCCACTGTTCTGTTCATTCCCAAGAAAAGATACACAATATCCTTCTTTGAAAACCTTTGTGTCTGTCTTCAGATGAAATTGTCAGCAGATGAAATTCACCTGTGGGAATGTGGAATGACCAAGACCCTCCATCTACTTCTGCCCTGAATTCTGCTTCGAAAGGAAGAATAGCCTAAAATATATATATATAAAATTCTTATGTGCTCTTAAACTTCTACACCTCTCTACACTGGAACATACCACTTTCTAGACGTGTTTCTGAAACCCACAATATCAACATCTTTCTCTTGATAAAAATGGCCTTTTTATTCATTACTTGTGTCTCCATGACAATAGGTGCTGGTTTGATCATAATGGAGAATGAGTGTGTTCTTCTTTATGCTTAAGTATTCAGGATACTTATCAGCCTAGCAAAGCTCCTCAGCTCGGACCTGAGGAAAATAGCTTGTCTCATAAGATAAGAGATTGGTTCTGTCTTTATGGCATGTCTGCCTTTAGCCTATATCTCCCGCAAAGTAGGATTACTCTGCAACTTCAATAACAAGTTTTCAGTAGCTCTGTAGTCAGCATTTTGAAAGTTTTGATATTTGTTGAGCATTGCATTATACTTTGGCACTTAGATGACTATTACAGGCAAATGATTTCCTGTCCAATACAGAGTCACCTGTTCAAAAGTCTAGGTATTCAGAGGAATAAACAGCTACTTTATTTATTACTTCTAAAATGATGAAGTGCTTATCACTTTGAAGTGAACATTTTTGTTTTATTAAAAACAAGTTAGAAACTTTATTCCATGGTGAATTATATATAGATATCAAGAGCAGTCTGGGAAGAAATGGTTTTAATAATTTTCGTTCATTCCGGCCAGTGAGGCCTATTGTTATGCATTTATGTGATTTTCAATTGTTACCTCTGACCAGAGGTCCTTCAGCAGCCATCATTATCCCATGCCAACTGCCCCCTTCATTTGCCTACTGACAACCAGCTTCCTTTCCTAAAATGGTTAGAATAATTCGAACAGTTGTCTGGATTTTAGGACTGGTCTGTGCCCATCAAAATACCAGAGAGATAGGCAAGAAAACAGGGCCCAGAACAGTATCAGTAACCCCAAAATATTGAAATAAATTCCATTTTCTGGTCTCACGAGACCACATTCAGGATTGTGTCTGCTAATCTGTGCTGTAATGTAAAAACACAACAGTCTGTATTGTGATAACAGCAGAACCCTGCACACAGAAATTTTCCAAAGCAAGTAAAATATCCTTTTGGTTGAATTATGTCTATCTGTAAACAGAAACATTTGATATGACCTATTTCAAAATTATTATGTTTTGTGTTTGTGCTCATATCAGTGTCAATGGTTTAAATGATAACGAACATCTAAAATTAAAGGAGAATTAGATGAATACTGTACATGAAACGCTGTACAGCTATTTTAAAATTAATACTGGCGTAGGACTTAAGAGTGCTTTTTTTCCCCCTAGATACTTGCTCTCAGGGAATCAGATGGCAAATCTGCAAAATTTTAAAGACAGAGAGGGCAACCATCCATGCCCTTCTATCACTTTAGTCCCTTCCTTACTTGTAAAGACTCTTCCAGCTTTACAAGACTAATCTCACATGGCTAACGATTGAGAACAAATGAATTGCATCTTTCATAGCTACAGGTTGCTATCATTAAAAAAAACCAAAAAAYCCCTGAATTGTGAAGACATCATTTGCCCACTAATTTTGTGATTTTCATAACTGCTATTATCCCTCTGCCTAATTTAAGTTCTCTGATGGTTTGGTGAAATCCTAACTTGCACAAATGAGCAAATGCACAAATATTGTAGTCTGGGTCATTCCCAAGTATGTGCAGTATTGAATAAAGACATGTTTCCTGCAAGACTCAGAACAAATGAACATCCATGACCCATTTGCATACTCAACATTTCATTTCTTCCAGTGAAATGCCACTTCCTCGGTCCCAGCAGTTTTACCGCTGAATATCTAGCACATAAGAATTCCTTAGTGGGAGAAATTGTATACCTTGATAAAGAACATTTGCAAATGAAATACCTTTGTTAAATTATAGCATCAGAATAACATATTTTTTAATACAGAAATTGCCTCAGAATATAGGATTTAAAACTGTAGTAATTGTCACAAATCAAAGAGATATCTCAGTGTTATAAAAAGTCTCTTTCAATAAAGAATAAACATAAATCTATCTTCTTATATTCTCAAAGTATGATTCATCTCACTTTATTAGCTCTCGTAACGTAGACATTTAGTCTTATGTGGGCTATATCTGCAGTTGGTGGATTGAATGTAGAGTTTGCTAGAGGGTGACCTGATCCTTCCTCAGGTACGTGTCTAGGGTAAACAGGATGAATTACTAAATGCTGTCTCTCTCTGCTGATTACTGATGGATGTTATAATATTAGCTTACACTAGACATCTTTTTTAGTGGCTTAAGTTAGAAGGAAAGAATCCCATGCTACACATATTATGAATCTCAGCCATTTCAATTATTTTACCCAAGATACTTCATGAAGGTCAAGTTTTAAACTTCCACAAGTAGTTGCACTCCCTTGTTGGAGATGGAAACAAGATGGATGTATGTGCTTGATGAAACTAAACATTGCCAACAGTTTTTGTAAACTCATGAATCACATGGGTCTTTAAAGTATAGGGTTAAAGTGTTTCTGATTGGGAGGATATATAATCTACTTTGGTGTTTTGTGCCTATGTACTATGGGCAGAACGGATATCACTACAGTAAAATAAATGATTTCTGTCCGTTACAATGAACTATTATCAGTTCCCTATAAATTCATCAAATTCTAACAGTGATCTGAAATCTTTGGGCCAAAATTYTGGGATGCTACTCACATAAAACTGTTCAGCTGTTTCTAAAAGTGGAAGTTATTACTGCAAGCAAACAATCACTACTATAAATAATGCTAGAAAAATAAATATTTGTGGCCCATTCCTTTAGAAGCTCCAATGTTGCCATGGTTTTAGAACATGAAGTCTGCCCTGCTCTGCCAGGGAGAGGGGCTGAGCAGAGTTTGGGTAAACCTAAACCAACTTAGTCAAGGGGTGCATTGACAGATACTTGTGCTAGCAAGATAAGGAAACTGTAATCAGGAAATTGTGAAAATGTGCTAAAACGGAGAGGAGATTGCATAGACCTGACAAAGGTGTGGGGTTAAAACTGACAGTCTACACAGACAATGGTGTTGGAGCAAGAAGCTCAGGTGAGGCGATTTTGTCCAAAGTGGGTTGAGAAAAAACATGGTAAAGAAAAGACTGTCTGAGTAATTAAGATCAGGGAGCTAGAATTACCTATGGAAAGAGAATGGGATTGAAAAAAAGTGTTGGATTACAACTGTGATAGCCACACGATACGACTATGGCTCACTGAGCAACAAGATGAGGGCTGCCAACTCAGAGAAAAGAAGCAAGGTATCTGGAGAGAGACAGAGAAGGAACAAGACTAGCCTGTAATGAACATGCCTTTCCAAAACTGAGCCAAATCATCTTTTTTGCTACTAGAAAATGTCTGCAAAACTAACAACAGAAAAAGACTCTGGGTACACTGACAGAGGAGAAATTCAAGTAGTGTACAATTCAGTGAGATCTGTCTTTCCAGCCGATCAAAGAGAAGGTTAAAAGAACCTGGAGATAGACACATTCAGATGCACCATACATTTTTAATACTGAAAGTTAATATCCATTATTATTTATGGAGAAATATCACAAATTTTCTATCAGGGAGGAACATTCAAATGGAAACATCCGTATTTTTCAAGTTTCAAAAAGAAACAGTTGGAGAAATTCCTATGGCCTGTGTCATTTCAGGCAGGTTTCCTTCTCTTTTAATCTGTAAATGCCCTCTCCAGACCCCTGTTCTAGTCCAAATAGAAAAGAACAAATTCCTGCCATTATTAGTTGGTTACCGAAAGGTTTCAATGGCTCCTGGTTGATTCTTGGGCTGTTTATAAGGAATAATTTTCAGAAAAAGGTCTACAACAATTTAATGAAATTGCATCCGCACAGGGAGTTGAAACATGGCTTCTCAGTCATCAGTCACAAACTCATTTTATTAACTGTCTAATCAAATTTTCTTAGTGCTTCAAAGTAACCTAATTTTAGTTAGCAATATAGATACATATTATACATTTATGTTCCACAAAACATGGAAAAAGAAATTGCTCAGGCTGAGTAGACATGACCTGTTTTGATGAAAGAAATTTACACTTTTTCTATATTTTATACTGCTTTTTTTTTTTGCCGTATTGTACTTTTTATTGTTCTAGGATGCTTTGTTACAGATGGAGGAATAAAATTGTAGAATAAATAAATTAATTGATCACAATGATAAAACCGAAAAAGAAAACCCACCTTTCACCTATTAGCTTCAGCTCTAAATAGTAGAGAGAAAGTATTTTATCTAACCCAGCTGATGCATGTATAAAGTAGAAGTTATTATTTTTAAGGGTTGGAATGCATTCATATATATAAGTATGTAAGAGTAGAACTTGGAGATTCTGATAAATCAAAGGAATTCTATACACCTACATTTAATTCCTATGATATTCTACAGGTCTATAACAAAACTGATTAAATCTATTAACAGATTTTTTTTTAACACAGTATCCATATATAAAGACCATTGAAATATATTGACTAACTGATTTAACTTTATCAAAGTGATTTCTATCTGTAGAGTAAATCTTTCTCTTACAAAAAAAAATCTCTACTTGTTAAGGTAGTGTTCCCAAGCACACAGAACATGTTAAAGTGAAATATTATCTCCAGACAATATGAAGCAAATGCTCTGGATGTTGTGACCATCCCTGTCCCAATTATTGTAATAGGGAAGACTTCTAAATTTCTTCTAGCAGCTAAGTAGTCTGAGCTCACTTTTCGGAGTTATGCCTCTCCACAGGGACTTCAGAAAGAAAGGAAGATATGTTTTACCTAATTTAGGTTTTTCAGGAGGTTTCTAAAGCCTGAAGAACTCAACACTTTGTGGAAACATTTCTGGATCATCTGTGCTAAAAGTTCATTCTTTCCAAGAAGATTTCATCAAGGTAAGAGATTTCTCTTACTCTCCTTTTATCCAGTTTCCTATGACTTATGTGGAGTAACAAGCTAAGTTCCTCCTTTTCTGACTGAAGCATATATTATAACCTGTAGAACACCACTTGTTTTTAATAGGCTTTTCCTCTGGGTTCAATGTAATTCCCACCAATGTCAGTAGGAGTGATGTGAACATATGGTTAGAGAAGGCCTGAGAGAGGGCAGCAATTCTCATGCCAAGTGAACAAAATTTTGCACCACATTTCAAGCGTTTTGTGGGTTGGGTGCTGCCAGAGATGCTGCCTGAACAGCACTGTTTGCAGTATTTTGACATTGCATGGAGATACCCTGGAAACACAGGCAAGCAATTCAGCATTGACGAAGGGTGAAACCTTAGAGACTGTGCAAGTTTTCAGCAGAAGGATGAGATTTAGCTGAACTAATTTTCTCATCATCTGACAGGCTGCTTGAACATGATTGCTTCATTTGTGCATAGGAATCAGAACGTCTCTCCTTCTCCCCTTTAAGTTCTATTGGTACTAGTATGAGAAGAGTGACTTCTGTGTCAAAATAAGAAATGTGGATTTCCAGACTGAAGTTTACAGTTTATGAAAGGTCCTGGATGACTTCTTATGTCACTGTCTTCTATTCTTGAAAGAAAAATTACCTTTTTTTTTTCTTCTCCAGCAGTATGTTCCCCTTAAAATTGCCAGAATCCTTTGAAACCAGAAGGTGCTTGTTAAAGCTCTGTAATCTCTCTGTTGGGCCGTCCAGTATCTGGTGGTTTTTTTTTCAGACTGACTGAATGTTATCCAGGATATTTAAATTTGCAGGATTCAATATATGCTCTGTAGTGCTGGAGCCTTTTAGTTTTTAAACATAGGAAGATTTCAAGAACACAAGAAACAGGGATGTTTGCTGTCCCAACTATGGCCTCATTACTGAACTGGGGAAACACAGACCTATCATTCAGGCAGAAAAACACTGAGATAAAAAGAATAAAATCCTACCATGAAGGAATAGCATAAGGGGTAAGTGAAGAATATATTTTAGAATTTAGACATTTATCCATAACTGTCAGGGTAGTCATGTCACCATCAAAGTCTTTGCGTCTAACCCATAACAGTTTAAACCTTGAGATTTGAATACCATTCTCATCTGGAATAGTATGGGGTTTATACTTAAGGTCAAAGTTCTTTGAAAAGTTATTCAAAGTGGTGATTAGTCCAAGAACTGATGTCACAGAGATAGTTAAGAAATGAATTTTCCAGTTGACAGTGCAAACCTCCGCAAATGGAAATAAGCGCTATTTTCTTGAGGGATTGTAAAAGTAAGTCTCTATGCCAAATATTTGATCTATTCTGCTCTCTTGTAAAATATATACTCTGCATAAAACACTCCCTGAAATGGGGCCTGCTTGTCCAGATGAATACATTATTCCACTGTGTGGAGAAAGGCTGATCTAGAGGCAAATTACTGAGTATAATTTATTCCATATCCTTGCTGGAATAACTCGCACTCCTGAGCCTCCTCAGATGTGTAGTCAATAGGGAACTCTCTGGCTACATGAGGTTTCTTAATACATCTTTCAGCTAAATCAGAGATTCAAATGCAAAATCCAGCACTCAGGGAGATCATCAGAATTTGTGATGCTCCCTGGAGAACTGGAGGTCTATAAACCAATGAATGGATTACAATGAGATGTAAATTCAGTATTTCCAACTCTGGGAGAAATTGCAATACTCCAATATTTTTCAAGCTTTACTTATCTCCCTCGGTCAAACAGTAGCACCTCTCAGCATTTATTAAGTCTGTAATGTACTTTAGAAGAAAGTTTAAGAGCAGCTGTATTTAAAAATATATCTCTGATATATTTTTTTAGACTGTCTTTGTATTAGGAACTGCTTCCCAGTCCTGAACTGAATGTCATTACTGAATGTCAGTAATGTGCTCAACACTGGTATGCAGGTTTATTTTTATCTGTTTCAATGAAGTAGTTTTTAAAGATTCATTCTAGACTTGATGAAATATCCTGAGTGAAACCCAACAGTAAGAAAGGTTTTGGTCCTTAATGGAGTCTAGAGCAGAAGACATGTGCAGATAATTCAAGCAACTAGTTGGAGAAAAGAGCTGCTGAGGTAAGGAACAGAAATTGTTCACTTTCAGTCTAAGGTTGAGGAAGGGTTACTCCATTCATTCAATACTTTTTAAAATACCTATAAATATTATGTAAATTGAGATCAGTTGTGCTCCTGCTGGCTAAGGCTGAACAAACTAGGTCATATTAGAAGGSAGATCTCCTCAGCGCCAGCTAAACTGCTGCAGTGCAATAGTTGATCTTTCTTCTCCTATTTCTCCCCTGCTTTTTTAGTACCAAAGCAGTGTGATAGTTTCAGCTATCAGATTTGTACTTGTCAGATCAACCCTTTTACTTCAAACTTGTCTCATTCCTTCCAAAGATGTTCAGCCTTTTTCTTCATCATTTTCAGGCTCAGCAGCAGCACAGAGAAGCCCCTCAGCTGCCCTTCATCACCATATGAAAGAGAACAGAAAGCGTGTGTCTACCTTACTGATAAGTGCCATGCACAGACAGAAGGACTGGGACTCAATTTGCTGTGGTGTGCCATGGTTCTTGGATTACAGAGCTATACTGTTTCTCTCCTGGTGTTGAAGCTCGCACTCACTGCAAGGGTAGGCAGACATCATGCAAACAGAAAGAGTTAAATATTGTGGGACCTTAAGCCCACATTACAAAGAAAGTGCATATATTCCCCCACGAACTGCTTCATCTATGGTTCCACGAGGAAATCAACAAATTCACACAAATTCATGATGCATTTACATGTTTACTGCATGACTGCAAACACAGGCGCTACATTTCAAAGACCCCTAAGAAATTAGAGAAGATGTTTTATAAACAGGGAAGTGATCGACAATGTGAAGTTTACAACTGACACATGTATGTGATGAAAAGCTCAAAGACAAAATAATTTCACTTCTGTGTTACGCCACTAATGGCACTAACTTACAGACCAAGCTTTTATCTCAGATGCTCCAAAGATTCTCTAGTTGACTATAGTGTGTACACACAGTCTGGGATGGAGCCTTTAGCTATTGAACTTCCCGGGGTCTGTTATTGATTTTGTTCCATTTTACTATTGGAGGCACTCAATTGAATTCTGACCTGGGCTCTACAGTAATGTCTTTGGGCTCTGACACCAGGGCAAAGTGAGAGTTACAAGAAAACAGAATTTAACAGATAGTGTGTTCAACGCACTGATTCTCGACAGTTATATATTCACCCTGGAATCAGTGATCAACACAGAAGCTCTAAACATGAGTATAAAAATGTCAGAATCAGTTCCTTAATCTTGATGCAGTTTAAATATTACTTCTGGCTAAGTATTACATCTGAACCAAACACATGACTTGAGCTTACAGACACGAGTTTGTTCCTGAGCTGATTCATGTCAGTTTTATACTCGTAAACATCTTTTGATTTCAGTGGCGTTAATTCATATTTTCAATAACTCAATGGTAACAGAATATGGAGTAGTTTTAGAGTGTCTATTCAGAACAGCCAGTGAACTCCCTTAGTATATAAAGAAAAATTTCTATTTTCAGTATCAGAGACAAAAAAGAAAGCCAGTCAGGATACAGTAAACTTCTTCACTGAAACTAATACAGAAATGAAATGCACAGCTCCTTGAATGAGAATATCTCCTTGATAGAGACAGTATTATACAGTACATGAAGGCTGTTATTCCATTGCTATTTCCACATAAGATGGGACGTATAAGATAAGCATTGTATACAAGGGCCAAGACATCAAACTAATTTTAATAAGATCCCTTTATGTTAAATCAGGGAAGAGGGTGGATTTGAAAAAGAAGGTGCAAATGGTATATTTTTTATATTTTCTCTCTCAAAAGCTTTCTGAGGTTAAGTGAAATAAAGAAATAAGAACTGGAGGGTTGATGGAAGGTCAAAATATTCACAAAATAAACTTGATTTATTCAAGCTTTTCAAAGTCCCAAGAAACATGTTTAATGGGAGCTGAAAGACTTAAAAAGAAACCTTATTGTGGTGCACAGCAAAGTAATGTGGAAAAAAAAATCTCCATATTTCTTGAGCCTCTAGCTTAGCTTTCACTGTGGGAAATCTTGCTGTGAAAAGATTAATCACTGCTGCTTAATAGTATCTCTGCTGGTTGCTCCAGGATAGCAAGTAGCTACATAATGCAGCAGATGCATTCTTCTTTTAGCATAGCACCTAGTGTACTGTGAATGTGCCAAAGGGTTTTCAAACTTACCATCATGCAAAACTGACCAACAGATATTGGAAGCATGTTACCTGGCTCTCCACAGAGCACAGATTCTGAAAGAAGATGAAATAATCTCTTTTGTCCCCGCTATTTGCTTTTATTTTATGGAGAAAGAAAAGGAATGGCCTCCTACAAATCTAGCTAGCTACTAGGCTACTTCCAGAGCAAGGTCTCAAAGATTTTCCATTTTTTTAAGCTAGTCCTTGGACTGAAACTTCATTAGGAACTTTGAATTCTTGTCTTGATCTTGCCATTTTTTTCCCTTCCATTTGTAATAGTTGATATCCCTAGGAGCAGGGTGGACATTTGCTTTGATGCAGTAATTTTTGGTAGTTGGTTGTACCCCATTCCTTATCAGTTCTGCTTAGCTCTCCTTGTTGCTAGCACCAAAGCAACTCTACTTCCTTTAAGTCCATGTTGGGCTAAACTCTTCAGACTCTTTCCCCTTCTCTCATCTCCTCGATTTGCAAATCTATCAATTTTGCCATCATCATCATCATCTCCTCTAGTTGTTCACTTTACAGAGAAAAAAGTCTGACAAAACAGTCTTAACAAACTGGGTCTTGTATAAGATATCAAACAGGGAGACTTGTACAAGAGAAACTACTTGGCCAGATGTACTTTTCTAGGATGACAAAATCAACCCTCTTTTGAGTTTCTTCTCCTACTGCATCAAAACAGCTTTACCTGAATGCTCTTCACAGACTGTGGTTCAAAGGTTCTGGCTTTAAAGAAATTGCTCTTTTTTTTCCATTGGCAAGAAAAATGGACAGGTTTATCTAAGTTAAATGCTTTTCAAAGATATTTTCACAGGAGCTTTCATCTCCTTTTGTCTTTGTTTCTAATTTTCCCAAAAATAACTTCAGTGACACAAGAGCAAAGTCTTTTTGATCATTTCAGTGTTAGTGACGATGCAGCTTTGTAAACAGCAAGGCAAGTTGTCTGAAAAAGCCATCTTCTACCAGGAGCAGCAGTGAAAATTGGGTAGAGCAACTAGCAGTGTTTCCCTCCTGTCAGTCACCTGTTACAGATCCTTCTCCAGCAGGTAACTACAGGGTTGTTAAACTGCTACCTCTGGGGACTTCTACCATGGAAGAATGACTGTTGCATAGGCAGTAGAGGTACTTGGAGTAAACCAGAAGTTTAAATTCAGAACAAAACTGAGCCTGAGGAAAAGCTGCTGGGTTTTGATTAGCAGAAAAGATGAACTAGTATCTCCAGCTCCTTTTTTTCAACAAAATGTCATGGAAAGAGAATAGACCAACATACTGCTTAGCAGCAGTAGTCAGCAGAGGTGAAATTCAGCTCCAGATTCTCTTAAACCAGAAAAGACTTAAATGTAGCTGTGTTTATGTCATCTGGGAGTTTCAACTTCTATTACATTCACTGTGGGTTCAGTAGAGTTGCCTAAGAATGAGTATGTACTTCCACATGAGACTTTCCAGTGTACCCTGCTCATAGTGCTGTGTCCAGGGGGCATGGGCTTTCCCCAGTGTTCTCTTGCTGGGCTGCTCCCTACTAGTGGCACAAAGTGACCAGCACCTTGTGATCGGGCGAACATGAACAAAAGCATGATCCTTGCTCCAAAGAGCAGACACTCAGAGCTCAAGCAAGGCACAACGGCAGAGATGTACAGGATATACCGAGGGTGTGTGGAGCAAAAGGAGAAGGCAAGTGAAGCTGTGATCTAATAATTGCATCATTCTCCAGAGACATTTGTAGCCAGAGAGAACTTTAGGGACGGATTTAAAGGAGACTGAAAACAAGTTTTTCAAGGGTGGGGCATCTTCTAAGCAGCAACACAGAAAACTTGTGAAGCTGTTAACCTGAGAATTTACCTTCGCATCTGGTACTCCACGTAAGAGATCTTCTTGGTGAAAGGAGGAAGCTTTAAAATTGGTGTAACTGGCAGAATGTTCCTATGGAATGAGCCAAATGTGGTCAAAATGCCAGGTAGGTATGCTATCAGCAGCATATAAGTGGAGAAACGTTATGTTTGTCAAGAACAGAGATTAAAAAGCAGGAACAATTTAGAAACGAAGTGATAAAAGGCTTCACTGTGTAAGTGGGCAGGAAAGGCCTTATTTTCTACTGTTTAAAAATAAATCTCAAATATATTAGTTCAGATGACAGTACCTAGGCAGAGATCCAAGCTGAAGACTTGTTTATGGGCTTGAACAGTAAGTAGGATGATGGTGTTTTCCACAGCAATCAAGTAAGAAAGTAGCAGGGAAGGTGTGGGAGAAGAAAGATTAGAGAAAAATGCAAATAATAATTTTGCCTGTCTATTCAATTAACATCTAGACCTACTTTGTAGCTTCCTGAAGCCTCACTGTGGCATTTGGTAGGTGACAAACAGTCAAAATAAGCGACTTGCCAACATTTATTCAGGTAGAAATTTCAAATATTCTGGTATGTATTTCTCCACTATAAATAACTTTCTGCAAATTCAGTGTCCTAATTTTGTGTTCAAGGTAAAGAAAGTGAAAAAAAGAAATACTTCAACAAAAAGTTACACTGTTTAGTTTAGTATGTTGGCATTTGGGAGATTAAAGTACCATATTGAAATACAGGCAGACATGCAAAATTACATTCTCTTTTTTTTAAATCTCTTTTTTCAGTCTTCAAATACATATGTATTTAGTTAATTCTTGCTCAGGTTTTTTTATATTAGAATTGGATATTCAGTTGCATTACTCCAAATTAGTTTTGTTACCCTAAACCCCTTGCACAGTACTTATCCTATCCCTAATAAGAAGACTTTGGAGATAATAATTTTTTTGGTGTTTAAGCAAATGACATGAGCGAGACATGCTTGGTCCTTCTTGGCTGTTCATAGGTTGAAGCAAAATTTGTGTCATTTTAATTTTGTTGCATTTAATAAACCATGAGCTCAGAGGAAGTGTTATTGTTTATGGCTTGTATATTTTAACCGTGTATATGCAAAATAGTGTTTCACTTTTCTGGTACATAGCTGCTTGATTAAAAGAAACAACTTACAGTGGTGACTGTAGACACTTTACCTTGTAAATTGTGTTTTAGAATAACTGAAACAAACAACATGTTTACAGCTAAGAGATACTTATAAAAAAMCCTGAAACTTTGATCATGGGGGATTTTAATTTCACAGATACTTACTGGGATAACAAGTATGCAAAACCTGTAAGGTGGGAAGCATGTTTCCAGAGGCAATGCATAATTGCTTACTTACTGAAGTCAGTTTATTGACTGAACTTCATGATCAGAGGCTCTTGGCACCCAGAGCTAGAAAATCAACCCATCTTGATAAATAGAGCAGGGCTGATTTAGGGATCACAAATTCACAATACAGAAAAGGAAAGAAGATGAAGCAACAAAATTAGTTTTGGCTCAGCAGAAGTTTTGCAAAACTTATAACACTATAAGGAGTGTTGATGGAACTAACTATATGAATTAGGGATGTTTTTCTGGAAGATAAACAGGTTTTCATTATATGCCACAATATAAATTGCTTACACTTTCAGTTCAAGTAGAAGGAATAGCTTGTGRTAACATAAACAACTGAATGATCTTGATGGAAATGATGCCAAATCTCATGACTGTGTAGGAAACCTGGTGCAGAGAAAAAAATGGGAATTATTTAAGAAACAGTTGGACATGCTGCAGTTACAATTCATTCAGGCTAAGTCTCAACAGGGGGAATGTAATTCAGACAATGTGCTTCAACAGGGTGACAATAACAACATTTTTTACATCTGCTTTGGGAAGGGGAGGATTTACRCTTACATTTTTAAAAATTGCAAAATCTAAGAGTTAATTAGAAGATCAAGAGGACATATTGACTAGAAGGTTGCACAATGTATTCCAAGTATGAGCAAAGGGCTTTCTCACAGATGGTGTATTTGCAGCAGACAACAAATAAAATGGAAATAGTCACTAAAAAAGTGGTAGTTGAGATTATCAGACATAAGGAGTTATGTGCTTTATCAGGCAATAGTACATTCTTTCTACTGTCATATTCTCTTATAGATGAAATACAGGGAAGAGTTCATCTTAAGATAAATTTCTGGGTCTTGGTTTATTTAGGCAAGTTTGTCATTGATTTCAGTGTGGCTGCTTGTGTGTTTAAGCCAAGTCAGGGCTGGCCTTTAGGATTTGCCATAGTACCTATAACTGCCTGGATGGAGGAATATGGGAAAGGAGCTTCATAGCAGCACAATCACTGCAGCTTGACGTGATAAGGGAGCAGGTCATGCTGTTAAGGAGAGTCTGAAGCATCTTTAACTTTGTGGCATAAATTCATAGTTTTATAATGTACTTCTGGAGAGCATAGAATTTGTCTGAACACCTTCACTGTCATGGAAAAATTAAGACTTTGCRTTATTTATCTTAACATTTTCAAATACATCTGTGTGTAGAAATCAGACTTTTGGGTCACACATGGTGACATGGGGTAAGCTGCTTTTCAGGAAACAGTCCTCCCTTTATATACTCACTSTTCAGCTCTGATGGTTTTGGTCTCTATTTTAGCTACAGGTACACGTATTATGAATCCCTTCATAGTCTGGCAATTTAGGTGTAGCTAAAAATTGCACTGGAAATAGAAATTGTTTAGTTTTTCTCTGAAAATTCCTTGTAATTTCTTCTACTAGGATATTGTTACCCATAGAATATGTTGAGCTTGGCCTGAAACACTGACTTTTAGTTTGTTAAAGAACATTACATCTCAATACATACACCTCTTATGCCAGGTATATACAGACCAAAGATAGGACTTTTTAGTGTAAGATAACCATCTTATATCTGCATCCTCAAATGAGAGACAGGGACACAAGGAGGAATAATTAAAACTATAATGTAAAGGACAGTGGCACAGACAGGGAAAGAGAACACGAGCAGGTTGGATACAGCAAGACTTATAGTTCTGTATGTCACAGGCTAGACTTTATGCAGACGGGTGAATTGAATTTTGTTCCTCCCTGTTTATAGAGCTCTGAGAATTTATAGTATAAGTCAAGATGCACTGGCATTTAGCAGAACTTCTTCACACCCAACAAATTAGTGTAATGTCAGTCAGATACTGCTATGTGTAAAGGCATAAAATCATAAAAGGATAAATCTGTTGCTTTTTCATTTACTTCTTCATTCTTAAGGACTATCTTTGGAAATTCAGATGTAATTAGTTGTTCTTTATTAATCCCTCTCTAATCTTTACTTATCTATCAGTGCTGCTAAATTTAAAAAAAGAAGACATAAAAGCATTTCAACTGAAATACAGCAAATTGATCACCTGGATTCATTAAAAATACTCACATATTCTGTGGCTGTGGTTATACAAGAGATCAAAGTCAGTCATCATCACAGTTCCTGCCACAGCCTTAAAATCAGTAAGGAGCATGGAGTACCATTAAGGGCAAAATCTTCAAGCATTGACACCACTGTTTTCATTTCAGAACTGAGACCCATAATTGACCTTTTCCTTTGTCTGTTTTACCCAGCAGTATTTTTATCTGTTAGTACCAAGCTGATCACAACATGGCATTACTATATTCTGGGCTGAGAAAGTACACCTCTCAGATCAGATATGATGTTACTTTCCCTGGTACTTAAAAAACCTAAAACCACACAAAGGAAAACCCTTGTAGGAAGGCAAGGCATCAGTAGAGAATGTTATCCTGTTGATAAGAGTAATAATATTTAGGCTGTCAAAGTTGTTATTGCTACTGAAAAGAAGACCTCACAAGGTCTGTTGCTCCCATTTAATTTGATCCACTGGGATCCCTGGACAAATTTCTATCCCCCTTATGTGCTCAACTTCATTTGTGGAAAGGCTACAGTGAAGGGATAAGGTATTGTGAGATGAGTCCAAACACTGAGTCTCAACAATGAGAAGAATGGGGACCATGAAGCACTTGAGCATTGTTTCCAGGAAGTAGCATATATAAACAGAAATTCTCAAGTTGGGAAAAAAAAATGTGCTGGTCTTCAGCTTAGAGATAGATTAACCACGATCCTTTTCTTCCTTTTGTATAAATTGAAATTTTATGCAAATATGCAGTTTTGCATTTTATTTTAAAATGCAACCTACATTTTAGTTGCACATTTGCGCAGTTTAGCCTTTTGGAAAAAAGCCTCTTCTTCAACATGCCTACCATGGTCTAAGAGCTGTGAGAGAGGTCAATACAGAATCTCAGGACCAACTTATTTTATTTAGAAATTCAAAAGTAGCTCTGTTTTCAGGTTTTAGTCTAGCTTCTGGGGGGGTAATTTAATGACAAATATTTGTAACAATAGTAAAATTTTTTGTGAAAAACATTTTTGCTCCAATAATAGTTAGCAGAATAGAATAGCTATTCACTACTTCATATAAAGCTGTCTCTTCAGGTATTTTTGTTTCTAACAAAGGATTAAGCTGTGTCCATGTGCATTCCATTAAATTTCTCTTATGATAGTAAGACTATGCTAAGAGTAAAATGGCAACCATCTTGCTGGCTCAGCCTTCTGGAGGACCACCACTGGGCTTGAGTAAATTGCTGTCTACCAAGAAAAGGGATGTACTAAACCCTGACAAAGAGGGAGGAAGGAAAGTATACATATACATAAGCAAATCTGACAATAGAGCAGAGCTATATTACGAGCACAATGCTGGCAAAACACAGTGATTTCATTCAGCTGGAAATCATGTCTGTTCCAATATGTATTCACTGCAGCAAATGTGGCTTAGTAAAACTTTTATTCTGTAAGGAAACCTTCATAAATACAGGCCTTCTGCATTTTGCTTGAACTACCACAGAGGTGCATGTTGTTGAAACATAACTTTAAATAGCTTATGAAGACATCCCTATGAATTCAAAATTACTGTACTTGCAGAAAAAGCAACAATATCCGTYTGTAAATCCTTTAATCATAAGCATTAAAGAATAGTTCTTCAGAGAATCACAGGCTGCTGACTAAAGTTTACATTTTCTTGAGTTGCTTTCGGTGCTGCTAGCTATTTTTCTCAGACACATGATGCTAATATGAAGTGACACTTGCACCTGTTGTCACCATCTTATGGTAATTAGCATAGTGCCCTAAGTAGTAGCAGGGCCATCACATCCAAACATAAGCCATTAACATATTGCAGCTGTCATCAGTAGGGAAAGCTAATGGAGTTAGTGGATTTGCACACTACTGCATACCTTGGCTCAGCTAGCATAACTCCCCATATTGGGGTCATTGGGGATAGGAAAAAGAAATGTGGGATGTAGCCAGTCAGGAGTGAAAGAATACATTTTACTGCAGGTTTACTTTCATGTATTATGCATGTCCTTCAAGGTCACTGCATGATCATTTATAAGATTTTAATGAGATATCAAAGCGGAATGGATGGAATGTAATTAATGTGATCATACAGAGAAGATACAGGTATAAAATAGCATGCATGAGGCAGTCAACAAAAAGTGAGGGCAGTGAAGAAAAAAGGACTCTTTGGCCAGATTTCAGCCTGTAAAACAATTTTTCTACCCTACTTTCAGACACTTAACATACTGCCAAACAATTTTCCCCAGCTAACAGTGAAATAATGGAAGGAATTAGAGGAAATGCATTCCTCTGCTGCTCTTTGAATATAGGCTACCCGCGCTTTCCTCCTTTGAGGGAAAAGGAGTGACTTGTAGCTGAAAGTGTGCTAGTCCTAAAGTAACATGTCTTTTGTGGGCATTATATATTATATTCTATTATATATTTTATTATTTTGATTCCTCTTGCTGACAGAGTCTCTGACAAGCCTAGACTGAACTGAAAATTAGAGATATAAAGAAGCATATATTTAATCACTTTTCTAGAGCCTTTTCTTTTGTAGGTGACTGAGAAGGTGCAGAGACTTAACAAATCCCTCAGTAGGAAAAGCAGTAGGAAGAGTTCCTTAGAGGCTTTTCCTAAGATTACTGGTTGTCCCCAGCCTGCTTCAGTTCCCGCCTTCTTCTTACCAACAAATGCTTTTGTATAAAACTCAACTCTATGGATATTCTTTCTTTCTTTTGTTTGTTTGTGGTTTTTTTCCTTTCGTTGTTGTTGTAGTGTTTTGTTGTTTGTTTGTTGGTTTGGTTTCTTTTTGGGGGATGGAGGCAGGCTTTTTGAGTTTTTTAGGGGGAAAGGGGAATAGGACTGCAAATCAGTTTGGTGCTGGCTGTGATTGCTGCCCCCATCAGAGTCCAGTGTTCTGGGAGTCCTCATGGTCTGTGCTGGGACAGTGCTCCTGCATGGGAGCCGGCACCAGTCTGGTGAGCAAGGGGCAGGAGGGACCATCTTGGCAGCACAAAAGGCAACCCTATCTAGGTAACTGAATTAGAGTCTAACCCTGCCTTACAAACTCATCCCACTTTGGCCTTTTGTAAACCACACAAACCAACATTTTCAGATGTGAGTGAGTAGCTATGTACTTAAATATTTATGTGGAAGCAGACACCCAAGCTGGAAAATACTTGCCTTCTCTTATACCATCAAGACTTCTATTCATCCTTCTTTGTCCTCTTATACATCCTGTACATTGCCTTTTTCTAGATGGGCCTTTGTACAAATACGGTTGTTTGGAAAGCTCTACTTTAAACCTGAAGTAATTCCAGGGACTCTCTCAGGATTTATTCTGTCAGCAGGACATGGAGCCCTAAGCATGACATTTGTTGTTGAATTCCTGACCCCAAACCCAGGGTGCTCCATTGGAAACTCAGAACATCTTTTATTTGTGTTACTAATGTTTACAATCTAAGACATTTGAAAAGATAAATGTATGTAAAAAATCTTCACTGCACATAAATTGTTCAGTGTAATATTCATTTTTGAATGCAGATATTTTAGATATTTTCTTTCCACTTAAAATTTTTTTCATTTTCATCTATTTTTAAATGCCTTTTATAATTTTTAAAAATAATTTTAAATAATTCTTTATTCTCACAAAATAAAACTAATTAATTTCCCCCATCCTCACAAAATAATTACAAAACAAGAAGGAAATATTTTAACTTTAAAAAGAAATGAGAATGTGAACTGAAGCAAATAAAAGAGTTTTATCAAAACGAGGTTATTTCAGAGATTTACCAACATGCATGTATATTTGCTGTCCTTTTTAATAATTGCTTGACTGAACTTTCAGGTGGATATATGGATGGTGGGTTACTTACTAGTTAGTGGGAGTGTGTGCTTTTAAAAACTGTTTTACTTGCAAGGCAAGCAGCTGCCCAATCTGACCTTCTAAGACGTTCGTTCTGGGAAGAAGGGCTGCTGGATGTAAGTGGAGAATGTCACAAAGAATAGGAAGCAAAGAATAGGAGCTCCTGTTAGACATTCTGGGGAAAAACAATGCACAGRGCAAAAGCTAAGTATTTATCTTTAATGTAGGTTCTTTGTTTTGGTCTTTTTCTTCTTTGCCTCATTTTCTGCTTCTCTTCCTTCTGTTTTCCTTTCTCATCCTTCTCTCAGTACTGTTACCTGTTCTTAACCTACACCTACATCTTTCTTTCTCTCTCCACCACTTAATATATTGCYACTGAAACATCTGTCCAGAGCCACAACTTTGCTAGAGGTAATGGAAGAAGTGGGTAGCAGCTCTTTCCTTGATGAAGGAACTGTTTGTATATGTGGAAGGCCGGTTCAGCCTGTTTTTACATGGACAAAGTCCATGCTTACAGAGCCTTGGAAAACTCTTTTCACACAGGACAGACATATAATATGGTTCCCAAAGGAAAATGCAGTTTTCCAGCAGCAGTTGGAAGTTCCAGCAGCTCCCTAATCTGTGACTCCCTCCAGCGGCTGGTTTACCAGAACCTACAAAGCCAGGTTTACAAGCATGGGTTTTTTTCACAAAACTGGCTATGGCAGAGGCTAGGCAAACAATGCTGCCAGGAAAATGCCAAATGGAGGCAGGAGACAAATAAAAGAAAAACCCTTCATTTTTAATATCTCTTGTCACAGAGGACCAGAAATGAGCACCCCTCTTGTGACGCTCTGCTGAACACAAACCCTCAGTCAGGTACCAGGAAACAGGGCCAGCCTGACAGCCTTCTGCTGCCGCAAAAATCTCTTGGTGTTGTCCTGCATGAGGACATGTCCCAAGTCCTAATTTTGAAATCACCTTGCTTTTTTTACTACAGGACTTCATATTATTCACCTGAAAATTCTGACTGGTGAAAAATGATGCAGAAAGAAGGGTAATTTTCAAAGTGGACATATGGCAAAAATTGAAGACATGACAAAAACCTTCCAGTTTCTATTTCTATAGAAACAAACATGATTTTAAAGAGATAGTCTTTTTCAGAAAGTCGAGATAATATCAGGCCTAGAAAGATCAAACAATTTAAAATTCATGAAGGTATCATCTTCCTCTTTATAAAAGGTTAAGTTACCCTAAGCTATGAGAGAAAAACACCCTCTGACGACCCGGGAAGGCAGTAAACACTGGTGGCAAGCGACAGGAATTGATCCTGCCTTTCCGTGCCTGTCATGTCTCTAAATTTTATTTCCACCATTTCTAGAGTACCATGATAAGAGGGGCAGGGATAGGAAAAAGAATTGAGCTGAGGCAAGACTGTGGCCTGAGGGCGATGGTACCTGGGTCTCTGACATTTTCTCAATTAGTAGGTCTCCCTGCCTGACTGTGAGATGTGCATCTAACTGGGGACTTAGACTGTTGCAAGGTATTGATTAGCCATAATGTGAAGTCAAATCTGAATAAAAAAAGCATTGTGATCAAAAGCCTTTCATTGGAGACAGCATGCCCTCCAAGTCAAGGGTCTGCAGAATCTGATGAGCTCTGTTTCCTTTTTGTCTGAGAGAGATTTCCACGGTTTACTTATAAAGGCTCTCTTGATAGGAATGTCCAGTGGGCCCTCTGTCAAAAAACCTGATGTCTCAGATTTGACAGGTGCTTGTTAGTTTTTCATCCCAGATCACTCAACATGCACTCAAAACTAGAAGAGACGATGGTTAATAATGCTACATTTCAAGTTGACTGCCTTGTCATTTTTTGCTGGAAAATTCACTGTTTCAATCGCTAACATTAAATTGTCTGCATTAAAGGAAAACAAAGCACAGCCAGCCATGAAATGTAGTAGTTTTCTGACTGCTAGGACTTACATAGCTCAATACAATTCCTTGCATTGCCTTRTTTGATAGGAACAGTTTATACAGATCACATATAAAACAAAATAAATTGTTGTTCTATGAAAAAAAAGACAACAAAAAACCTGAAGCAGAGAAAATTGAGAGAAACATTTTAATTTGTCTTTTCTTGGAAATTAGCTTTCTTCTCACGAAAAATGTTTTCAAATGAGGAAATGATCCTCCATACCTTTACTTACATGAACAATGTACTTTCCAACGGTTCTAGTCCATTGGAATGTCATATGAATTCTGCTCCACTGTAGTTCCATTTCTTGTGAGTTGGGGTTGAGTTTGGTTTCTCTCGAAGCTCAAGGGAGGATAGAGGCTAATTTTTATGGACTACTCACATGAAGAATTTACAAGCCAAGGGTTTAGGCCAACAGAAATGATGCATTTTGGTAATAATATCTCTGGGCATTGTTATAATAAAGTACACAGTTTGTCTCTTCTTCTGTAGTTTGCAATCTAAACCCCAGGGCACAGCAGGAGCTGTGTGATGATGGTAGACCATGGGACTCACTTAGGGTAACAAGAGTTCCTATCAATACTGGTGTATGAGAACATTGGAAATGGAACAAAAATAGGTGAAAGTTTTTTATGGAATGAAATGTTACATTACCCATTCTTAGATATTTTTGAGTCAATTAGTGAAATGAGTGCTTACACTCAGATGTTATAAATGTTACTTTATACTCAAACAGTCTGCTTCTGAGGAACTACTTGTCCTACGTATCAGGAAAAAGCAACGAAAAGCAAAAAAACCCCTATCCTCCTTCCCCACCTCTCCTGACAGCCTACACTGATGGTACCTTCCTAAGGTCTCACCCAGGCAGGCTGGGATTAGGGCTCAGCCACTTTTTGTACCTAGAAAAAGAGAGAGAGACAGAGAGAGACAGAGAGAGAGCAAGAGAGAGAGAGATGATTTGTGTTGTCCAGACGCAAAGGGGCAGCAACACAAGGACCTTGCAATGGTGTCAGGGTGAAAACCCTGTGAGGTATTCAAGCCAAGGCCCTGGTACTAGATGTTTTGCACTACCAGCTTCAAGATGAGCCTCTTGGATGACAACAACCCCATGCAGCACTGCAGCCTTGGGGCAAAGTGGCTAAAAAGCTGCCTGGTTGAAAAGAACTGGGGGTGTGGGTTGGCAGCAACAGAACAAGAGCCAGCGTGTGGCCAGGTGGCCAAGAAGGCCAGTGGCATCCCGGGCTGTATCAGGAGTAGTGTGGCCAGCAGGATTATGGCAGTGATTGTCCCTCTGTACTCGGCGCTGGTGAGGTTGCACCTCAAATCCTGTGTTCAGTTCTGGGCCCCTCACTACAGGAAGGACATTGAGGTGCTGGAGCATGTCCAGAGAATGGCAACGGAGCTGGTGAAGGGTCTGGAGCAGGAGTCTGATGAGGACCTGCTGAGGGAGCTGGGGTTGTTCTCTCTGAAAGGAGTCTCAGGGAAGACCTTATCACTGTCTAGAACTACCTGAAAGGAGGCTGTAGCTGGGTGGGGGGCAGTCTTTTCTCCCAGGTAACAAGTGACAGAACGAGATGAAATGACTTCAAGTTTCCCCATGGCAGGTTTAGATAGGATATTAGGTAAAATTTCTTCACAGAAAGGGTTATCAAGCACTGCAACAGGCTGGCCAGGGAAGTGGTAGAATCATCATCCCCGGAGTGTTGAAAAGGATGTGGATGTGGTACTTAGGGACATGGTTGCAATGCCACGTTAGCAGTTGGACTCGATGATCTTAGAGGTCTTTTCCAACCTAAATGGTTCTATGAAATATCTCTCCCTCAACCATGTTTTCCATCACAGGAAGACTGAGCCTGGGGTGGGTCTTTTCCATCTATATTACTACAAAAGGCAAAAGTGTGAGTGACTTCTCCAGGCCTTCAGCCCCCATTGCTCACAGCAGTCTACATCCAGCCCTTCCCAGCACAGCTCAAGGTTGTGAAAGCATAATGGATCCCAAAATATTTCTTGCTGCACAGTATTCGTTGTGGTAAATGTCGACTATAGCAATAAGGCACCAAAGGCTGTGCATTAGCAAGCTATTAGTGCATGCTGAGAGTGCTCTGGTTGCCTTCTAATGCACACTGCAATGGCCATTATGGAGTATGACTCATTATTTTTACATTTATTTCACATTTTTAAAAATCATTTTCAAAACACTTTTGCAAAATTTCAAGAGATGTGCTTTTTCACAAGGCAAAAATGGTCCTTATGAACAAAATGTGAAAAGAAAATGGTAGGAAGAGATAGTCTCCGCTGCTTCTGAGTAAACCTGAGAGTGACTGATTCTTTCTTACCTCACTCCCTTTTCACATGTTTTTTTGACTAGCATAGATCAATCTCTGTCCTCCCAGAGTCGTCCTTCTGCCTTTACTGTTTCAGTTTATAACTTTGCAGCCATTTTATTTGATTAACAATAGCACTTTGGCAGAGACATGACATTAGGTTCCTGTGTTTCACACTAGAAAAATGCAAAATGTCTGTAAAAGTAATGCTTGATCCTGGAAAGAAGTGTATGTCTTCAGAGGGGGGAGACATCGCATGTTCTTTCCTTGAGCCTCTCATTTCTGCTTCTTTCCCATAATTGTTTTTGCTTATCTCCCATCTCCATAAAAAGCTGAAATTTTTGCTCATCTACCTTTTMCTTTTTGGGCATTGAATACAACAGTGTGTCAGCCCTGTACAAAAGGTAGTATTGGTGTAGGCAGCTTGCAATTACAACTGCTAAGCCTGCTAACAAAAATAAGGTTATGATCAATTAGGTTAGGATTAATTCTGCCTAATTTTAAACACCTGACTGAGGTGTTTGAATTAGGACTATAATAGCTCTAGGCTGCCTTAGTAATAAAGTGAAGGTTAGATGCCTCCCAAATGTGTTTCAACCAACCTAAGGGCTAAACCATCTTTTACTGACAAGACTTTACATGACAGCGCTTCTAATTTTATCAGCTAAATGATACAAGTAATCTGACTCGGGATGAATCTGGGTGTTTTTTTTTCCCAAGCTCTGCTACACTATTTAATGGTTTGGTTTCTACAGTCTGAATATATATTCTTAAAACATCAGCTGTCTTCATAATACTGGAATGTCAAAATAATGGTGTATTTTACTGTTGATATCTGAATAAGATTCTATGGGGTCCTTTGTGAAAATGCCCTGGAGAAAGGATGTTTAAAGAATAGATTGGAAAAAATATAGAAACTTACAAGGTATTTGGCAGGGGAGCATGTAAAGATCACAATTCTTTGCAAAACAATTGTGCATGAGAGTGGGAGAAGGTAGTACTGAAGTGCTGAAGCCAATTTTTGAAATATAGGCTAGTTTAAATATATATGGAATCAGACACTCTGCTACTGAACAAAACTGACACTGAAGGAATATTCAATGTTATGTTACAGCCTCTGAAAACATAGCAAATGTCAGAAATTCCTCTTTTAAAGAGTCCTCACTCTTGTTCAATAACTTCAACTGTCAGAGAGTGGAGCTGTATCAAAAAGGGTTTCACAGAATCAAAAGGTTTGTTTCTTAGCAACTCTGTCAACAAATTTAAATTGCTGCATATCATGGCTGCTCCGTAATCATTTGCATGCAAGATTTGTAAACACAGATTTTCATTGTGCATCCTGTTGTCATGGCTGGTAGGGAGGCAAAAGGGGACAAATTCTCCAAAGCAAGAACAATGCCGGTACCAAATCAGAACATGCAAGAACAAATAAAAGGTTCTGTGTAGCTTTCTTGACCAGAATCTCTTCTAGTTCACTTTGGTCGTGAAGTACAAACTGCAGAGGCAGCAAACCAAGTCATAGATGTAGTACTGCAGCAGTCCACAAAGTCAAAAGACTAAATATTCCTTTTGCGATAAAAGTCATTTAGGATGATATTTTGGACCTTGCTTACATAGTAATCCAGAGGCCCAGTGGCACTGCAAACAGGCAAGTGTACTAGCTAGCTTTAAATAAATTTGTTTAATGCTTTGTTATACAATAGTATTATAGCTGAGGTGATATATGACTCTGTTGCTGGGCATTCACCTCAAATCAGGATTGGAGGAAGGTTTTTGCAGCCTGAACTCCAGGCTATGCTAGTACAACTGCTGTTCTAGGGGCTTTAAAGCTTTTCAGATATGAGTCAATGAACTCCAATCACGTATACCTCAGGAATGCCAGGCTGACATACTTTGCCTCACTTTTTTTCACTAGTGTCGTTAAAGATTATGGTTAGGAACTAATGAATATAGTCCATTTTAATTTTTATGTTATTTCAATTTTATTTATTATTTTCTGAGTGCCTATAATGTGCATGCTACTAGAGAACAGACTTTATTTAATATAATGCATTTTAGAACCACTTTATATAGCAGGCTAAGCATATATAATATATCTAAAAGTCTATATATGCTCAGTATGATATAATAGACTAAGAGAGTACACACACTCTATATGTTTATATTTTCAAATTTAAAGAATTCATCTTATCCAACACATCTAATGGCTCATATACAAAATCTCAGCTCATTTCACATAATACCTCTGTTATAGGCATAGTGTTATTTATTTGTACTGTAGTAATCCTAGAGGTTCCTGCTTAAAAAAAAAAGAAAGCACCATGAAAAATTGAAGCAAGAAACTGCCTTAAAGAATTTGCAGTTTATGAAAATAAGAGACAGGGAACATAGGCACAAACTGACAAAGTGACAGACCCAAGCTGATTGTCCAGGCATGTGATGGAAGAAAGATAGGGTGTTGATTTCTCATCTCTAACCAGTGCGTCAGGAAGCCCAGCTTACAGTCACTTGGAGTGGCCTATCTCCCTAATTTATGTAGCCATGTCCTGGGCCAAGCCTCCATTTTACTGGAGACCCTGAAATTCCGCTTGCTGCACCTTTGTATGTCCAAAATGTCTATCGCATGACAATGCTGGGTGATGAGATAGGACGTGCCTACCTGCCCCACTACATGATTGACAGGGAGATGTGTGTTTTGGGCATCTCTCAGGAGTATTTTCAGCTCCTTGATGTAGGAGTCAAGAGTGTGAGGGCCCAGAAGGTTTCCAGAACAACCCATGGAACTCTGTGCAGCCCATATATTAGATCATGTTTTCTCTATATTTTGCTCTGTCCTTGAGATAGCTCTACTCCTTCCTKGTTCTCCATTATCCCTAGTTTAGGATTCCTGCACTCACTCCCTGTGAAATGGTTAACTCATGGTAGCATCAAAATAGACCAAATCCCAAAGCTAAACAGAACGTTTGTTGTGTGAAACAAACGTTAGTGAGGAGAGTCTGAAATTCTCTGAGGCTTCTGAAGAAGCTTCAAATTCAGATATACATCAATCTACAAACATTTATTTTCCATGAGTGTCACAACTGAGAAACACGAGGTGACAGTCCAGAAAGAGATGATTGTGCCTTTTTTTTAGCCTGATCCTAGATGACTTTGCCTGATAACAAAATGTTTTCCCTGCACCTTTTTAAAGGAGAAGAAGAAATGCAACAAAGCCCAGTGAATGCTATTGATCAGGTAACAGGAAAATATGAAAACAGAGCTGTACAACAGATGTCAAAATCCTTTTTTCTGGCTACTGGAGAATACAATGAAAGTCTCAGTTCCACTAACCAGAAAAAAAAAAAAAAATTTAATTCAAATACGTTACTAAAAAAAAAAAGATGGTCCTTCCAAACAGTTGTTAGAGACGCTGGGAGAAGGTTAATAATTAGTAGAGCTGAGCAGTACCACAATTCAGTGCAGTTGTTTTTTAACACTAGTATCTAACTTCGGCTCAGATCACAAATGAAAATATGTTTGGTCCATCCCTTCCTAATTCCCAGGAGCACCTATACAGTTTGGAAAAGCAGACAGTCTCTTCTCAGAATACAACTAAGTCAAGACTCCAGCCCTGCCAGGGACTGAGTCACTGAGTGAGGATAAAAGCTGTCAAAACTCAGCACCTGACAGGATCAGTCCAGAAATGACAAGAAATGCTGGTCTTAAAAGAAGGATAAATACAGGATTCTATCATAAGTTTTGCACAATACAGTCCTATTTTGAGTCCTTGTAGAAAGTCTTATCTTTGGGAGTACTCAAATATCTGCAGTTTTTTCAAATGAAAATACATCAGATGTGATGAATTCCATACCACTTACTGTCCTCGTGGTAATCTACTGAAAATGACTTAACCTTATCTTTGTTTTATGGCTTAACAGCCTAGAAAACAACAAAGCAACTGTTATTGTTGATTGCTGTCTAATTATTATGTGGGGAATTTGTTAAGATGTACTTCAGGGAATGGTTATGACATAATTCCCAAGACAGACACAACACTGCAAATCAAGAAAGAAACAGATGTCAAAGTGAGAGGACAAACACACTATGTACTGAAGCTCTGGGTGTACACATAAGACTGTCTATGTTGCTTCTCAATAGCATCTCCAGAGTTCCAGGGTGGAATAGGTGTCACATCAACACAGACAAATGTGTCTTGTTCCACAAGAGTAGCAACATTGATTGATTTTCTGATGATGCTTATTGATTTTCTGATGATGCTTGTGAACCTCAACATTACAACAGAGAAACACAAACAATTGCCCATCTTCTGGGTATGATGAATAACAGAGCTTCATAACTTTGGGAGGACACTATCGAAGGCTCTTCTTGAGAAGGAACTAACCTCTGGCTATTACAGGGCTGATATTAACAGATGCTTAAAAAATAAAAGCCTTCCAAACAGTGTTTGATAAATTACTTGGTTTCTGGAATCAGTTATTCTCTTTAATACTACTGCTTTCTATATTGACAAATTCTGTCTTCTGCTGCATTTAAATTTTGGYGCAAGCCTTATAGCCATAAAAGGCTGACATCTCTCAAACTGTTCTTTGACTTTATTGTGTGTCCTCAGACTGGACACAGCCATATCCACAAAGCTCAAAGCTGCACTCTCATAGTCAGAAGCATTGTATTGCCCCAAAACTGATCTTCACAGTACTGTTAGTTCATAATTTGTGCAACTCTTAATTAATTTCATAAATGTGTGGGTTCATATACAAGAAACAGTCATTGTGATTATCCCATCCAATCTCGTATTTAGCATGCACAATAAGTTTCCTTTAAAATATTCCACTTTGCAATAGAGAAAAATCTCAGGGGAACAGAAAAACAAAAGCAATATTAATTAAAAATTGCTAGAAATTAAAAAAATGTTACCACCAGTCTCCAGAAATTGGTCCAGTGGTTAGTTTGCTTAGTATTAAAAATCTGTGTATTCTGTGCATGATTTTTTTTCCTCACAGGATATTTATTCCTTGGTTAAAGGTCAGAAGAACCTTCATTATTARAGTTCTGCTTTCCATATAGGTTCCTATTGGCTGAGATCACAGTAGATCAGGCATTTTTGAAAATGGCTTTAGCTGCATAATTCTTTCATTATAGCAGGCGCTTTACGGCATTCTTGACGATCTTTTCTAAACCTTCTTAATTTCCCTAAAATCCCTTTTGAGATATATATACAGAATTTCAATAGTAATAAAAGTGCTTCCAAGTAAGTGCAAGCAAAAGTGGTTTAATCTCTCCAACTGCTACTTGAGACAGATCTCTTTGTACAAACAACAACAGTTGCCCTTTTGGTGAACAGCAGCGTTGAACACTGACTCCTTTTCTTTGATTTTTCAACCTTCTTCCAGAGTTAGAGCTTCAAAGGATTTTCCTGTCTTATGATATGACCTGCAGTCTATGTTTTAAAATACAAGGTATGCAGCTGCATCTGCAATATCATTCCTGTTTGCATGAATACTTACTATTTGTAATTCCACATCTCTTTGGTTATCCTTGGCACAGCTACTTCTGCACTCAGTGTGTGTCTTGTGTGCTTGTGGTAGCGTGTGCCTAGGCAACCTGCTCACTCACTCTCCTCTAAGTTTCTTACAAACTGCAAAACACTATGTCCAGGTAGGCATTACCTCATACACTTCAGGAATTTGTTCCTTCTTTACATCATCCTTCTTTTTAAAACCTTTTGTGTGGTTGAAGAAACCTTTGCAGCCCCACTTCTAAGGAAGGCTTTGATCAACAGAAATGGATGACTTCCCTTGTCACAGGCAGCATATAAGTCACCTTTTCCTCCCAGAAATGCAGTGTGCATAAGCCAGAATAAATTCAGAACTGTCTTTGCTTGTACCCTGTGAATCAAGACTTAGTTTGATAAACACAAAATTTGTCCAACCAGGACAAACATTTTCTTTAAATTCCAACTGGGGTCTTGTTTAGCTTTCAGTCTGGCATCGGTCTCCATATAATTCTTTGTCAAAACTCGAAAATTATTATTTTTCTTTTGTTTTAAACCAGTATTTTTTCCATTTTAACTGCATTTTTTTTTCATCCTAAGAAATACCAGCAAAGTAGACTGCAGTTTGTTGGGTTTTTTTGTGGGTGCAGACTATCACCAAAACACTAAAAAATGSCTTTGGATCTGGAAATGGGGCTATGAATTGTAAAGCATCTGTTTCTGGTTCATTTTTAGCTTCAGCATACTTGTCTTTCTGGAGTTATTGTCCTCTTGTGAAGACCAGATGTGTGGATCCTGATGCCTCTTACACTTGACTCATCTGTATTTGCAATTGCAAGTGTCACAGAAACACCTTCTCCTGTTTGAAGGCTTCTCATTTCAAGTTTTCTTGATTTCCCCACTCAAGACAGAGGAATGCTGTACCATCTGCAAGCCTCGGGCACTTTGCCAGTAAAACTGCTGTCTGAAACAATTTCCAGCTTCACATTGAATTTTTCATGGAAATACAAGCTCTGCTTAGATGCCTTCTAACATGCAGTATTAAAAGACTATAACCAAACCCTGGAACTTAAGCCATGCACATGAAGCTGTTGTTCTGAACATGGAGCTTGTTTTGCTAGTCATCACACATGAGATGCTCAAAAGTATTGCTGGTTTATGTCATCCATTTCTACCGGGTACTTGGAGTGAAGGGCATCCGTGTGATGGACCCTGAGGACATGAAACTCCCCTTTGTTTTGAGCTGTAGTAGAACTGAATCCTTAACCAGCTTTTCTTACACCATTTTGCAATATACAGTGGTGTTAGAGGAATTTAAACACTGCCCATTTAATGTTTCTCTCTTTATTGTTACCTAAGACCATAAACATGTGCTTATCTTGGCAACTAATGTTTGATATTTTGCTGAAATAAAGTTGTGATAGGTGACGAGAGTGTGGGGAGAGGAAATAATTAAACCTGTACCTCCAACTCTGTCCTGCCTCCTCACTGGAATGCTGCTCAGGTTCAAAAGCCAATGTGATTGATTACTGACTGTAATAAGCATCTCTCAAGGACCAAGCATGGCAGCAAGAGCACAGAAATAATAATAAAATAATAAGTGGGAATAAGCGCTCCTTACTTTTATTTCTATTATAGTGACCTACAAACTTTCTGCTGCTTCTCTGTCATCACCATCCTCCTTGCAGTATGCTTCCAGATCTCTACCAGCAGGATGTTTCACACTGCAGAGCACTTTACATTTTCAAACACAATAAATCCACTCATTATTACTAAATAAATCATCAAATTAAATACATTAGATGAAGTACTAAGTTAGACAGATTCTCCTATGGCTATCTGCCTTGGTGGAGCTGACATAAACTCTGTATTGACTTTATTAATGAATCCACCTCCAGCCACAAATTTGTATGCAAGCTATCATGGGAACTCTGGCATTAACCGTGTTTTCCTGCACTTCATACAGTTATGGTCTACAGCTGCTACCTACACTACTTGCAGGAAACTATTTTGGGGAAGCATCTGCTACCCAGACACTTCAGTGCCTGAGCTGCAAGCCTCTGTCCATTCCACGCAGCACTCTCTGTTTGCCCAAACTCAGTTATAAAGGCAAGGTATACTAAAGAAACACAGCAGTGAAGAAAGGCAACTTGGCCAATGGCTTCATCAGGAGCTATTTCCCCCATGCAGCTTGTCACGGGTTAGTACTGGATGCTCCTTGGATCATGCAACATTTACCCGATCTTCTTAAAAGTGTTTCTGCCCATTGCAGGGGTGTTGGAATAGATGATCTCTAAGCTCCCTTCCAACCCAAACAATTCTATGATTCTAGGATTGTAGGAAAATATGTCGCCAGCCCCTTTGCCCTGTGTGGTGGAGCTTATCTGCTGGGACCATTTTAGCTCTTGTTGTCTACATGGCCTGACAGCTTGATACAAGACCTCAGATGAAAAAAAAGGGAATCCTACGTCCCACAGATATACAAGGGGCATCCCACCCAAGGCTAGTCTGCAACATTGGTTCTGAGGGTAATTTACAGATTGGACTAAAGTATCAACTGGACAGATTTCTCTCATAATTTTTCTGACTGGTTTGTTTGTTTCACTTTATCCAGCAAGATTACTTCTTACTTTATTTATTTATTTTTTTAAACATTATCTGCACAGTGATCTGATGAAACTTATTTTATTATTGTTTTCTTTAATCTAATAATTTAACGTAATAATTAAATTAAATAATAATTAATATATTCTCTCTGAATGAAAAAAATAAATATATATAAACCAGAAGATGAATCCTGATGAAATATCTTTACTCCTATATCACTGATGAAGACAAGCATATCACTGTTGTTTATCTGAAGTCTTTTAAGCCTTTCATCTAGTGATAAAGCACTGAGGTCTGTTTGTTATGAGGAGAATCAAACACACGTTTCTGATAATATCTGGAAACACTGGTAATAGCTGTTGTCCACGGTAGATGTTGAACACAGGCATTTAACCCCCCCAAAGCTTTCTTAATAGATGCTGTTATTGTGGGCTGTCATAGCCCTGCAGTAATAATATTCATTGTAATTGACCCACTCTCTTAGCTACAGTGAAAGAAAAAAATCCTCAGAGTTACCTTAGCTGTCACTTAGATTTACACATTAAACACTGTGAAATAATGTTTTTTCCAGCAAGATGGTGTTACCAAAAGGAAAGAAACATGAGAATCTCTAATATGCAAGAGTCTACTGCCCATTTTCTTAATCTTCCTGAATGAATGTTTGAGCTTATTAGACTAATAGAAGCTTGCCAAGTCTTTGGATTTATTGCTCTAAATCAGTGGAGTCATTGTCATTATTAGACCAGTTGCTAGTCAATACTAAAAAGCATTCATTAGCTGCAAATGACAGAAATGGTAGTAGGCTATAGATTTTTTTTTTATTGTTGTCCAGAATGTATTCTTCCTATTGAAGGGAATAATGAGAGAAGGATTAAGTGAGAGGTCAGTAAGGATTTTACCGATGAGGGGAACAATGTGGTAGGAATTCCTATGCTATTCCAGAGTCTTTTTTCTTTTTCCCCATTTTTTGGATATGCACACAAATTTGAAGAAAACAGGACTGTTAGCAGTTTCTGTGGGTGCATCTGCCTTTAACAAGAGACTGCATGTTGTAATTTGAAATGGATTGATTTCAGTAAAAAATGTGAGGAGCAGTGGTTTTTCTGTACTCTTTCTTTTGCTCTTGGATGGCCTGTTTTATTTGGAGTACAAGATTCACAAGCTACTTCTTATCTCTGACATCCCTCAGGCTCAGGCCTTTTCTTGACGGTGGATATTTTCTCTGATTTAGCACAGTACGAGCTAAGGTCCTGAGCCGGGCTTCTCAAAGCTGCTGGGTTAGGTCTTCCCCGTGTATAGCCCCTGCATGGCAACGGGGCACCTAAATCCTCTAGGTTCCTTTGAAAACCTCAGCTGCAGTTCCTCCTGAAAGGAATAACAAAGAAGACAGACTTGTCAAAGGAGCTGGCACCTAGTAGCTTCCTTTGTTTTCGATGGGAACTGCAGAGTAATAAGCCTCTATGAAAATCTTTCTCTTAATTTTGCCTTCTAACTGGGAGCTGAGTTCTTCAGAAATTCTGGCCAACTACTACTACATAAAGATGATATTTTAGGATGACAGGTATTTCGACAGTGCGCAACAGTTAAATAAAAACTGCTGAATACATATTAAATTTGGAGGTAACTGCATTCAAACTGCTCTTCACCAGTTAAAGAGAGATGTTCCATTTTTCCACTCAGCAGACTGACTGCTCTCCTTTCTGCTTTAAACTTAATTCAAAACAATGGAATGTTCAGATGAACATTTCTTCCAGTACAACATTAACACGATGACACAATAACCAAAATAATTATAGTCTTGGAATATTATTTTCTTTTTAAGCAGTCTGAGTGTCCTAGAGAAGAGCCTGCTTAAATTGAATCTTCAAAGAGAAATTTATTGCCACCAAAATAACAGTTGATATTAAAAACAAAAGAAAATAAAACCCCAAAACAACAACCTAAAGGAATCTAAGCTTATTAGTGAAACATTAAGTTTTAAAGATCTAGGCAATTTCCAGAGATCGTATAATTAACAAAGGAAACATTTGGAAGGCATTGTATTTTCTGATTGTTAAAACTGTCATAATTCTATTAGCAACTTTAAAAAGAAAATCATTAGAGAAAATACTGCCTCCTTGGAAATTTTCTTCCTTAATTAGCCTGACTTTAACTCCTCTTTTGATAAAAGGCTTTTCCTTGCTATTTGATGACTGACAAGTAAGGACATTGTGTCTGAAAATATCTTCTTGTGCAGATACTTAACCATAAGTACTTATGCTATAGAATTTTTTTCCCTATAACTTGGAGACTAATCCATTGAGTGTCTCCTTATGTGAGCAATTTTAACTTATGCAGACAATGCTATTGACTTCAATAAGTATGGGTTGGCAGACCAATCCTTAAAAATAGCTTGGTTAAAAAATATTAATTTTAGCGTATGGCTATATCATCGGCTTTGGATAACTGATTCTAACTGCATAAAGTAAATGAAAAGTGATAAGGAAAAAATGCCTACAACCCTTATTCAGCAAAAGCTCCTGTTTAAATAATTAAAGCACATTGTACCCAATGTATAAATTTCTCTACAAGACCCTTTTTTTCCATGGAGAGTTGAAGTTTTGTTGAATCTTCTATTTCTAACTCTGAAGTCAATTTGTAGGAGGTGGTGTGTAAAAGCACTTTAGTAGGGAAAAGCAGCAATCTCAATGCATCAAAGTTAGGTTGTAGCRGGGTTATCACTCCGTGAAAATCACATAAACATTCCACATATGAAATATTATTCATCAGGGCAAAACCCTCCAAGGGTTTCAAAGATGACAATGGTGTCATGAAACCCTTTTTTGAAAAGGGAAAAATTTATTCCACTGCTAAGATTGATTCTGTCGCCATGTAGCAGGCAGTGTGACGAGGCAGAGAATGAACATAATTGAGAAGAGAATTAGCAAACCTTAAATATCTGATGCTGCAATATCATTACCCATAAACTTGCCCTTTTTCCACCCTGTTTTCCCCAAAGACTGACATCCCATAACTGCAGTGAAAAAGAATGTGTTCTTTCGAACAGCTAAATCAACAAGGTCTCACATGAGTAGTGTTGAGTGGTGTGGTTGACTGATTTCATGAAAAACTAATCAAGTATTCATCATTGAGATCAAACACTTCCCAAGTAATTATTATCAAAACCAATCTGATAAGACCTGAAGAAGTGGCATTGCTGATCTAATCAGAAGTAGAACGGAAATAGTTCTCTCAGATTTTGTAATGTTCAGGTATGAAAGCACAAAAATGTAATTGTATTTTATAATTAAGAATAAGAAAGCTGTCATACTATAATCAATTATTTCAGATCAACCATAACAATTTTATTTTTGCTGGTTATTTTACAAGAGCACGCATTTACAAAGTGACTATTTCATATATAGGTAATGTAATACATGAAACAGAAATGCCTTAGAAACTATAGAGTTTAAAGTTAATTCAGTTAAAAAAGAAAGGATTATGTGACTATAATGACTAACAGAACTAGTAAGTCCATATTTGTAATTTTTTTCCTATAATGATGATTTCTTTATACATCAAAATTTAAATACAGAATATTTTAAACAAGTAAAATTATATTTGCAGTCTCAGCAACATTCAATTTTATCATGTCTTTATTGATTATAATTCTTCAGAATAATGTACCAAGTTTAGGAATTTTAAAGTATTTTATATGTATTTCAAGCTGCCAAAGTAGAAATTGCAATGCCGCAGTCAATTTCCAGGAATGTATTTATCTGGTCATTATTTTCAGACATTTGAGATGGCACAATGCAACATACTGCCATTACCCTGGCTGAGTTTGACCGTACAGAGTTTCAAACAGATCATATGAGAAAAAACCCCCATCCTAATAGGCTGATTTACTTAATAATACCAGGCAAGAATCCCTATGCCACTTGCATAAATCTTAATTGGCCCTAATTTTAGTGGCTTTATTAGTTTTAGTTCCAAGGTTATTTAATTTCTCAGAAATATTTTTCCATGTAGATTACTGAGTCATAGCTGGGTGACAAAAGTACTTAGAAAAGTGGCCTTTCTTCAGAGTCTCATTTCTTGAATGAGGATCTTAAAAATTCATTTCACAGATAATTTTGTGAATGTTTGAATTATTATGAGCATGTGAATGTGGCTGTGTTTTTTTAAAATTAATTGATGGGTAGAATATCAGTATTTTAAAATAACTTGCTAATGTGTAAATAAAAGTATGAATGACAGTGAACCATGCTTCTTAAACTTAAGTTCATCATTTTAATGTGTTTTTTTGATGGCTTATTCACATTGTCTGACCGTAGCCAGGTAAATAAGACAATTTGCAGAGAGGCTAATAAAAATTAATCAGGATGGAGGAATCTTGTCCAGCCTAAAAGTTAGTGCTACCTACTGGGGAACTACACTATTTCTATACTAATCTTAAAATTATAACAGCAACAGTTGTTTTCAAGGCACGTTGGTCAGTGGAAAAATCACATGTATCCAGTAGTCAGAAATTCCTATTATTTATATTGTTCCCAAAAAAAGATTTTAGGGATGTCTTTAGGAAATAAAGGCCTAAAAGTGGTTCAATTTTAATTTATTTTTATGACTACAAAATGAAATGAAGGACATTTTGTGTTAGCAAGGAAAACTATATCCTTTGTCAAAGTAAAGTTCTGTACAGCTCTGTGAAAAAAAAACATCTGGGAAATTTGTTTCACCACAGTGAACGGCTTCTTCTCGTCACATTGTTTCTGCTGGTTACCACTTATGACAAATATCTGTGAATCATTCACTTGAAAGATAAGTCTTGCCGGCTTTACTCTTAACAGGAAGGTTCTACACCCAGACTCATACAACTGGCACAACAATTTATTACAGTGTGACCCAATAAAAACATATTCTACTTTCAGGACCTCATAAAAAAAGAACTGCTACTCTCTACATCACTGTACAAACCAGAACTTTAACTATGAAAGATATTTAAACATTATGTAGTTATTTTAAGAAGCCAGAGCATTTTTTGCTTCACAGACTGTCAGCTGTCTTGACTGTAAATAGACTCTATAAGTCCTGTTTCTATAGTTTGAGTCCTAGATGATTTCTGGCTGCAGATTTAAGTATCCCTTTACCTCTATGAGTAAGAGCTACCGTGTATGTTGAAGATCTTTTTTACTCCAAATACACATGCTAGTCTTTGTCTTTGAAACCATAAAATACTGGTGTAATGAGAAAATGTTTTTAGAAGTGAAATGAAAGCAGTAGCCCTGAATTCTCCAAACTTTGTTTGCAACTGGTAGCCCATTATTTGTAGACAGTTGATCAGGTTATTTGATAAGCACACTTTTGACTGGTTATGAGTACAATAACACGAAGTGACCCGATATTAGTTCCTAAAACTGCTTACTGCATTCATGATTGCACATTGAACACCTGCTGTGTTTGACTTCTGCCATTAATACACGAAAGAGAGCACAGTATTATTTTCCTTTACTAGTTACATTTTTTTAAATGTCATGTTTCCCCTTAATTGTTGCCATAGCATTGATGTACTATATATATAAATAAATATTATTTTCCTACAAGCAAGGTATGTTGCATGAATACTGTTATTTATGAACACCCCTATTGTTGGCTTTTGGATGTTTTTAATGATCCCCTAATTGATGTAAAAGTTATTAGGATGTTTAATGAGTTTAATTCTTAGTAATGTTAAGAGGTTGCTAAAATGTTCTATCAAATTTGGTTGTTATAGGATAAAAATGTTAAAACCCCAGTTTATGAAGTTTGCCTTTGAGGTTATGTTTTTGAACAGTTTTATGAAATTTTATTGTTGAGGGTATGTTGTATAGTGAGTTGTTGGATTGTTCCAAGTTATTTGTGTGGTGTTTTAGTTAGTTTTCATAAGTTTTCCTTATGTTGAAAGAAGTGCCTATTCCCTTTTGACCATTCTTTAAGCCTCAATATTAAGGTGCAGTAGACCCTCCTGGGGAAATCCCGGGCTATTTTTAGTAACTGACAGTTGGGCTGCAGCTCAGTTCCACCCTGCCCTGAATTTCAATGAGGATGATTTCCCGCCGAAAGACCCTCTCCCTGATGACAGCGAGCCATTGGAAGATTCATATGATCTCACTGCGGGACTCCACCAATCCTCCTGGACCTTGTGGGCTGGACTGTGGGCGGTCATGGGCGGAGCCAAGAGACCATAAAAACCCCTGCACAGCAGCAGGAGCTGCTCTTTTGCCCTGGACTAGCCTSGGTAAAGCCCGACACTGGGTTGCTGGCCTAGCTCCYCAGAGAGMCTGAATTAATTTGCCCTGTTTCAGACTAGCTGAAGYAGACCCCAGTGTTGCGAGGCTTCGGCCCTGGGTTAACAGCCGGACAGGCTACTCAGGTCTCCGATCCTGCCACCCGGTTTTATTTATTTTATTTTTATTATATTCTTTTTTTTGGATTMCGGACTTTATTTTTTTTACTAATTATTTTTTTTTTCCCTGTTAATAAATTACCTGTTTTTTTTAATTAAGCAACAAGAGTTGTCTTTTATTCCTGACAAATACAATTCTATGTAGGTCTGTAGCATATGTACTGTGGTAAGCATGAACTATGATTTTGTAGCAAATAGCGACAACTATGTCAGGCTTTATTTTTGTGACGCTGTATTCAACATAAGAATACACATGCAGAACTTCAAGGAGAATATAAAGATGCTCCAGTGCTCTCTCCCAGGTTCTGCTTTGAGGTGTTGGGATGTCTTATGTTTTCACTGACCACATACTTAGAAAGCTCGTAACCTCACAGGACTTTGGATGATTATTGTTGCCGTAAATCTGAATTGTTAAATTTATAACCTTTAGATGTTTAAAACATGAAAGAATGCTCACTCAACATGCTGCATCATCCAGGATGGGATGCATCAGAGATGTGGTGACACCATTTAGCTCTAAGGTTTCGCTTCAGCTCAGCTCAGAGGTTATTGAAAATATCTGTATATACTGCTCATTCAGATGGTCAATGAGAATTTCATGATGATCTTTCCCCTACCATTGTGCACTGGAATGGGTTGATTTCAATGTCAGCAACAGAACGTGTGCCAAAATATCATTCTTTGTGAACTGTCTTTCTAATCCCTAGAAATTCCATCCTGACTTTTATTCCGAACACACTCTGAACACACTCCTTGCTTTCTCTAGTGACTCTAAAAATAGTCATAATGTTTTAGTCTAGCCCACAGTGAAAAGCCACACCGTACTGTTCACCAAAGTCCTTTGGAAACATATCAGTGACATGGAGTCTTAATTGACAGAAATACAAAGGAGATCTAGGGTGGTGTATAGCCAGAAAACAGAACTTCAAGTTAGTACATTTGTGGTCCCCAGGCATTTCTAGTAGTGCACTCAGGAGCTTTCCTGAAATTTACCAACAGCATCTCTCTGCCCTGCCACAGAGCAATCATCAGTTTGTGACATTCCAGCATGACAGGGCAACCTCGCCATATCTGACCAAGAGTGTCTCTAATCTGAAGTAATTAGAAAGGATACTAGCTCTGAGCAGCTTATTGTATGTTGCAGCGTGTGCAAGAGCTGCAGCCATGGGAAATCCACAAATCCAGTAGGACATCTAGGGGGGTTGTACAGGTCATGTACATTGACATATGCTCCTTTGCCTCTATTCAGAGGTTTCTGACTGCAGGAAGGAGATCAAAACACTATTTGCTTTATCTGAACAAAGAGATTTTTCTAAATGCTTGTGGAAATTCTTGGGGAATCTCCCAGAAACTGCTCAAAGCCATGGAGAGCAATGGTAAAATTCCTGTTGTGTTAAACAGAAGTAGTGCTTGGAAAGAAAAAAAACCTTGTGGCCCTTCTGGCTGCCTCAGATCAAATTCCTATCAATTTTGTCTAATGTCTTCAGCCACAGCAGGAGAACTAGATGAGGTCTGGCAGAAAAGACTCTGCAGTAAATTGCCTCTGCCAAGCACCACCTCTGTGAAACTCAACAAATCACATGACTTGGCTGTCTGCTAATATCCTTCTACTCTTCCTCTACTGAGGACAGAACAACTATCCTGTCTCCCACTTTTGCTTGCTATGTTTGCCTGGATATCCTTCCTTTAGAGCACAAACTATTATTGCTTTGTGTTCACGTGCTCAGATTAATGTCAGATAAAGTAGTTTCTGGAGAGACTGGAGGTAGGTGTCTTAACTAAACAACTCTCCAGACTACACGGACTCCAGTGAGTGCCATTGGAGACAAGTTAAGGAGCTCTAGATGCCTTGTTGGTCTGAGAGCTGTCAGATAGGACCTACAAGAGATTACTACCTTTCTTGAATAGCAGCTGGAGATCAACTGAGACACTCCATGGTATTTAGAATGGCACAAGTTGCCTGTACAGGGAGACAACTGCATCGAAGTTTACATTGTTACTGACTACAATGGAGTGAAATGTAGCTTGTGTGCGGATCTAAATTTAGATGCCTGAATCCCGACCCGAAACTCACTCTTGGTCTATCTTCAACAGTCTGGGGTTGATGTGGGCTTATGGAAGATCAGCGGCATCCAGTAGGTCTGGTATCACATTTGCTAGCTTTATGCAGAAGTCAGCATCACTGGACAATCTTGAAAGTCATATGATATTTAACTGTAGGAAATGAAATATGCTTTTTCAGTTGACATACTCCAAACCTGACATGTCAGCCATAGCATGCTGCAAAGTTCATTCTCTCAAGTGCTAGAATATTTGCTGGCCAAGGTTCATTGTCAATTTTTTTTGCTCTACATTTAGACTGTGAATACAGTCCTATACACACAATGGAAATATTGTCAAGTCACTCTCTGAGGAACACTCTAATATGCTATTAGAGTAATTTTCTTCTTTTAAATGGGACTTTTACACTAACTGTATTATTTCCTGTAAATTATCTGCACAATCAAATGTCTTTAGGACATATACTACCAAAAAACAGGATTAATTATTCCCTGGTTAAACATAGTTCTTACTAAGAAGTGAAGACAAAAACACTGACAAAAATGTATTTTCCTTAGATTTCCTGAATTACATTAAATTAGAAAATCAATATAAGTCACCACCATGCCTGCTGGTTGTTTGTTGATAAAACAAAATGTTAAGTTTTGGGTTTAGGCTCCAAGAGTATTTTTGAGCAAATATCTGTATGAAGTTACTAAAATATCTGGATATAAAGAAAAGAACACACATGCAGAGCCCTTGTCCTTACTCACAAATAAACATAACTGTCCTCAATGCTTCAGCTGAGTCTTCTTAAATGTGTTACAAGTACCGTTGAGCATAGACCTTCCACTCTCCACTAATCCTAAATGCTGCTTTATGCCTGCAGTTGTTTAAAAAAAATCTAGTTATGATACAGTACCTGTGTTTTCTTAACATAGCCAAAGCACTGCTCTTCTTTGCAGTCAAGCCACATTACAAGCTCATATAAGAATGAGCTTGGTCTATAGGGAAGAACTACAATAGAAGGTAAGGCAAACAATGCAAGGAAGATTTGAGATTGCAAAAATTAAGCTTTGGGATGAGTAAGGAAGGTTCTGGAAGAAAATCACAAAAGAGGTGAAAAAGAAACAAAAGAATAGAAAAGTAACAGCACTCCCTAAAGGAGGCAAATGGGATAAAAAATGGTTTTGGAGAAAATGTAAAGAGAAATCATGAAGAGGCATGGCTGCAAAAGACYGAGAAGATGAAGAAGGGATCAAAAAATTCCTGTGACAGGAGTGTGGATAGAGAGGAGGAAGAAAAAAATGCCTTTGTATGAGACACTGTTCTTTATTTGAGGAAATAGAGTTGGTCAATGCTTTTTATACCCAAAAACCCCCTTCTTTTTGGTAAGCATTCTAGGCATTATCTTTTAATTTGTTTCCTCACAACATGAGACTTGAATGAAAGCTGTATGTAAATGGCATAGCCTTTTGTATCAAATCATGTTGCCTGGTATTATAAATATATTTGATTGTCTTAAAATACAGTTCCAAAAGACAATTGTTACTTTAACTTTTCCATGAAACCAAATAAATGATTTAAAATGACAGTTAAAACCCCAATGAAAGTACCAGTAACAAACAGCACATTAAGTTTAATTGACATATGTTTACTCAGAATTGTTAAATGGAAATAACTTTCACAGGGTTAACACCTTTTTTTTTAAATTTTCGTTCCAAAAGTTATGGGTTATGCAGTCTATTACTCCCTAGCTCACAGAAATAGTGACCTTTAAATGGCTACTATCCCTTATGTTTTCTATTACATTACAGAAGAAACTGCTGTTTGCCTTCTTTCTTGGAAGGGAGGAAATATCTACAAGGCGGAAGGAACTGCTCTCTAATGGTCTATCAATTTTCTCTAAAATATAGATAGGATAGATGGATAGTGAATGGATAAATAGATAGACTCAGCACCATCACATGACTCCAGGAGCTGAATCTTGAACTTCTGCACCCTTTTCAGACCACAGCTTCGTTAAGCTAACGCTGGTTTTGATTTCATTAAGAGAATACCAATGAAACTTGCTCATTCATGTATCACTAGATATTGCTTTATAACCTACTTTTTCTTAAACAAAAGAAATTTAAAGCTTGAGAACTTTAAGACTACATGGATGTAGAAAAACAGTGTGTATAAAAGTATTTCTGCCTCCTTTTTTAAAGACCATAAACAATTATTAATTGCATCAAAAAGAATCCATAATATCTGCGTGTGGGATGACGGCAGAAGTGGCAAACTTCCAGCAGAAGTCTAGACCTTCATAGTACTCAGTATGTGAGGAAGAGTTTTCTCAGTTTGAGCCTTTTGTTAGTCAACATTTCAGGGTATTATCCAAATTTTTGGCCTCTGTTTTGGCTCATGTGTAGCACTACTGTGCCCCTGTAGGTGAGACAATATCAGGAGATAAGAGCCTGGACTACAAATGCTCTGTGTAACTTGCAGCCTCCATAGGACCCTGAGTGTCTGTCACTGAGTCTGCAGGTAAGATACTTCAAATCACCAATAAATGCACTACATGACTTAACTTTATGGCCAATTTTAACATGTTAGCCTGGCATTTAAACATCTAAACCTAACCACTATGGTCCAGTACACATAATATTGTCAAGTTGCCTACCTGCCACAGATTTTAATAAGCGCTCTGATGAACTGAGTACTGTAAGGAGATGGCTGTGGAATCAGAGATCTCACACCAAACAATGGAAAGGCAGTGCACACATGAAACCAAACACAGCTGAAATAGGATGCAACTGCACTTAGGTGAATGCAGTGGACATACATATCATCTCCCACGGAGCAGTGTCCACATTGTTGAATAATAAGGGCTCTTCTGTTCTAGTGCATGGAGATAAGTCTGATACTGCTGTTGTTACCTTTCACATGTAATTTAATGCTAACACCAGTTTTTCTAAATATTAATTGGAAAAATATGTAGTTTGAATGAATATGGAGAAATCAGATTTGTTTTTGAAATAGTAGTATAGTACAAAGACTTCAACGTAAGTGCAGCAGAGTTAACCAGCTCTGATGATTTTTTTTTATACATCTGTAATATTTCTAATAGCAAAATGAAGCCCCAGACTCACTCCTTTGTGGAAAGGAAATCAGTTGAGAACCTGTTCCTAGTGTAAGCCTGGTGCACTAATTGTGAATCATTTTGAGAAGCTGCTCATTGACAGCTTCATGCTGGGAAGTCTAAATTACTCTGTCCCACTTTTCTCAGAGGGAGAGAATCATTTGTGTAGGTCTTTCTACAGCTTGAATCCCAGCCTCCACAAAACAAGATGTGCTAAGTAAGGCGGCAGCAGCATTTAGGAGCCTAATGAATGTGCATACGCAAGTATGAAGACACACTTGTAAGCTGGCACTGGTAAGGAACTGTACATTATTCGATGTATCCTCTTTGAAAAAAAATCAATAAAATTCATATACAGTATGCTCATTGTAAAACGACATGTGCTGCATTTAATACTCACTGACGTGACACTTAACAAACAGTCTTGAACTGAGCTCTATTTGCATTTGATTTCTGTCACAGCTTGACAAAAAAGTCTGTTGCTTTCATCTGCTTTTTCTTTTTAACACTTCTAACCAAAGATGCATAGGTGTACCTTGCAGGCAGAATAAAAGGGAAAGTGCCCTCTAAAGGGGTCTCAAACCCTTTTCCCTACATGTTTATAATGCACCCCAATGTTCAATCACTTTTTCAGCCCAGCAGAAATAATAAAGGATAACTTTTAAGAGATATTGAATATTTCGTGAATTTTATTTAAATATACATGGACAAAAGGGCAGGAAATACAGAATTGTCCCAGTCTTGAGTAAGGGAACAGTGTTTAGTAGAAGCCCACAGGACATTCCAGTGGGGGCAAGAAAGAATCACACAAGAAGACCGAAGAAGGTCTAAAAGATAMATGGAGCCACATTGTACAAGGAGATTTGAGATATTCTGAACTCACCCTGTGACCAATCCCACACATCTCAGACATAAAAATAGGAAGTTTTCCCACACAGCAATGCCTTTTACAGACCTGCAGCAGATCCACAGTACATTGTGTGAGGGGGAATACTTCCAATAGACTGTAACATGTCTGTGGAAATAAGAGCAAAGATTTTACCCTTAGGTTTTGTGATTAATCTTTAAGTTATGAATGTTTCCATAATTCTGGTGACTTAAAGCACCTGCATTAATTTCTCTCATGCCAAAGTGCAGTCACAATAGCAGTATAACTGCTGGCAAAGTAACTATGAGCAAGGAATGACTGGTTCAAATGCTGACAAGGTTTCAATACCCACATCCTTTTGCTTGAGACTGCCAGTGCTGGTACTGCCTCGGAAATTCGATTCCTGCTGGTTTAACCCACCTCCTGGGCATTCTTCCTTGTGCTGGCTTGCCAGAACTCAGGCAAAACTATCCAGGGATTGCTAGGTTTTGAAACTGGATCAGAAATACTGCCTATGTTCCGTAAATGAATCTTAAGTGCCTCAGTGTAAAAGGTACCCGAACAGCAATGCCTAACTTTTCTACTCAGGCGAATTGATATGTGACAGGAATCCAATTTATGTAGGAATATTATTTTCAGCTCTTTCCAGAGATACCATCACTTTGGTTGAAGTGCATGTCCTGATCCTTTTCCTCTTTTCCTGAGTGGGAGCCCTGCCATTTCCTCAGGATGTGAACCCTTCAGGTGGTCTCTGGTGACTCAGAAAACGTACTGATCACATTTAGTTCATCTCCAAGCACACTTCAAGAACATTTTAATTGAAAGCTCAGTCAAAATACCAGTGGGAAGTAACATCCATGCCCTCCCCATGACAACATTGTTACTGTGGCAGTTACTCAGAAAGCGAAAACCTGACCTCCAGATATTGCTGACTTTGATGGGGTTTCCATTCGATAGCTCCTAATACCCAGATAACCAGTCCTGTTAGGCTAACAGTCCATACAGTATATGTTCAAAACTTGCCCTCTCCTTGGACTGCAGCATCAGAGCTGCACAAATCTCCAGTCTCTGGTTAAGCAGGCCACCATTTCCTCCTCCTTTTCCAAATATCTTTCCTTAAGATCTGGAAATGTCATAGAAATGATTGATACAGCCCTGAGTCAGATAGTAAATTTCAAGACAGAAATGGATTCCCAGAATAACTGGGAGGGGTGATAAAGGACATAATCAGAGAAAGAAAAGCTGTGAGTTCAAATCCTTTGTGACAGCTCTGGGAACTACCAATCTCTGAACGAGCTTCCTGCACTAGCACGATAATATGTCAGTTATCAGAAAAATTAACAGAGAGAGAGAGACAGAGAGAGAGAGTGTTAATCACAGTATACCAGTACTTAAAAGATGGTTGCAAAGACGACAGAGTGTCTGTGTCTTCACAAGGAGCCACATGGAGAAGACAAGGGACAATGGGTACAAATTGCGCTGGTAATGATTTCATCTTGACATAGGAAAGAAATGTTTACAATGAGACCAGTCAGTCACTGGAATAATCTCTGCAGGGATGTGGTGCAGTCCTCATCACTGGAGGTTTCCAAGATGCAATGGGACAGGTTGCTAGACAATGCCATCTAGGATCCCTTTCCCATGAAAATTTGGACCAGATTATCTTTGAAGGTCCCTTAGAAACTGGGCTGGACTGTAATTCTATGACTGTTTGGGTCTCCTGTGTACATACTCTGGGCATGTCCACTGGATTTAGTTATCCGGCTCCTGATTTGGGTCACACATGATGGGAAATGTGATTTTTCATTCTAAATAACATGGTAGCAGCCAGAAGACAGGGAAAATAGTCAGTAAAAAAGTAAGGCCAATCTGGAAGGCCAGTTGGCATCTGGGATTTTTGGATGGCAAATTTGACCTTAAGTCCTTCTTTGAATGAGATTTTTTCTATTTGAGACAGATAGTTATTTTAACATACCAGCCCTCGAGCCCTCCAGTTAAAATTTCTTAAATAGTGTATGGTTGGTATTTCTTAGTCCCAGTTCCTAGTTTTGCCAGTGGAAATGTTTCCAGAGTAGAGACTGCAGTCAGTCTGCTAATATGAAGAGATAGAAAAGAGTATTCATTTTAACAGAAACCTGTTCCATTTCGTCACAGAAAATGGGACTCCATATGTACAGTAACTGAATTATTAAGTGGACAGATTATTTGCCTGAGGACATATTTATCTGGCCTAGAAAAAAATCTGTGCATTGTGCCGCAGTAGATGAGTTCTGGCTAATATAAATACCTGCCACAGATTCCCCACTCTTTCCTTCAGCTTGGATTTTAGTGTTTATCGCTCTAAACATAAGAGTCCAGAAAAAAGACACATGCTGTAGAGATTCATGAAAACACTTGGAAGGCTTTTCCTGCCCTGTTTATCCCATCAGAGAATGGGGCTCATGTTTGACATGCCTCCCGGGCTCTGGCTCCCCCACAAATTCATGAGTTTAAACATGTGGCTATACCAGCTGGGGACAGTGGGACTGGCCACGGACATTAGGCTGGGCACAGGTTTTAATTCATTGTGAAACTAAGCCCCCAGCTATCAGATGAATGATGTAAATTCTGCAGCTTTCTGAATCCACACATTTTACCTTGTAAACATTCATGTATAAAATCACTTTTTACAGCCAGTTTTAATTTCAAATTCTGATTATCGGAAGCAGAAAAATGCCTCTGTAATTTATGTAATATTTATTTAAACCATTAAAAGAGAATTTGCTAAGAGCAAGAAGAGTTAACAGATATTACTACTCAAAGGTTTTTAGCAGAAATGAAGCCTTCTTCATAATAGAGTTATGTAAGACATTTGGAATTTGTAATTTACTGAGTTTCAGTTTTAAATTGTGCTGCTTTTTGTATGTACAGATGGAGCAATTTTCTGGTCCCAGTTGAAATGTATTAAATCTAAAGACCATACTGAAAACTTGCTTTCTAGAAATTTTGTGTTGATCAGGATCTTATTAGAGTATTGCAATTAGGTTAAGTTAGGTAAACATGCAAGTTTAGAACAACTCAATGTTTTTTTAAAGGACCTAAACCATATAGCATTCACAAAGGGTAACCTGTCTGGGGGACCTGAATACATCTAGGTCATACGTACAGCACAAATATCATCTGCAAATTCACGCTTTAATAGTTTTCAGATGAGAGAACTTGAGTTTAGTCTGTTGATATTTTGCTATGGCCAATCAAGGTAAGCTGTTATGTGTATATATATGTTTGCATATATATTTGTATATACGTTTGCMTGACCCCAAACACACCCCCTAATGAATGCATGTGTTTATGGGTATGCAGACTGAGATATACCACTGATCCACACTGGCGTGTGGATCCGACACCGCCATGCCGTGAGTGCTCTCCCGCTCCCAGCTGGTGTTCATTCGTGCTGAGCCCTGACCATATGTCAGGGTGATATCAAGGCATGCACTCTTCCCCCCTTCTCCTGCCCCTCCATGCCTTAATTTCTGCATGAGGGAGGAACCGTGGTCTCCAATACACCTCCCTGTCTGTGTCAGGGGTGCTCAGAGCCTGTGTGGTGCTGGAGCTGGACGTCTGATGTAGACATGGGTACAGGGGTTGCATTTGTGCTGTTAAAGAGATGAGGGAGGGTACATGGGCAAGCTCAGGACATGGGCAAGATCGGAACCACTGCCACTGCTTAGGTTTAGTTTACTCCCTGTCCCTCAGTCCTAAGGATCAAGACCATAGCCAATCTGAAACCATCGTGTCCCAAAGAGATCCAACGATCGGTGCCTAGCCTTCTCTCACTCAGCAGCGCAGACATGCTCACAAGTCTGCAAGCAGGCAGGAGGAGAGGAGCTCATGGGACCCASAGAGTCACAGGTGGGGACACACTGGAGTTGTCTTGGAAGTAGGTGCAACGAGTCTTTGAGGGATTTGGGAAAGGCATATGCCCACAATGAAGGAATTATAGCATTGAGGATGTAGAAGGGGAGAGAAGGTCAAGAACATGCTACTGGGTTCGTGGCTTGAGAGTAGGAAAGGCAAGGAGCAGAGAGAAAAGTAAGAGCCTTGATTGCAGGAACATTCAAAGTAAAAGGAACTTGAAACTTTGAGGACCAAGTTTGACTACTCCCCATCTATAGCAATGAATATCTATTGGAAATTAGAATTTTCAAAAGGATTGTTACATATGAAAATTCTGCCAATGCAACCAAAGGATGGTTTCTAGTAACAGGGCTGGATGTGGCAGTGTGTTGGATATTCAGCCTGAAAAGTGGACAGTATGACGGAAAAAGAAGTTCAGTCAACATGTCAGCCAAGAAAAGAGTGCCAGAGTCCAGAACAAGAGCTTCTACGGCCAGCCTCCAGCCCCATACATCTGTAACTATTCAGCTGCCTTGCAGCCCAAGAATACAAACTGGAAGCTCTACTTCCTGATGCAATTCATCTGAGCCTTTTCTTTCTTCATTTATCCTTCTTGTCAGAAGGAACCAAAATTACTGTAACTGCCAGCTCAAAACTGAATAGCAGAACTAACCTCCTCTTCTCCTGCTGATGAAGGCTGACATTAATAAAACAGCTTGATTGATAAGATTAGAGAGTTCCTGGATACCTTCTCTTTTTGAAAATGGAGTTTGATTTAAAAAATGGTTTATTCTGATTCCATTCTTGTTGAAATTATTTTTGGATTATTTTAATTCCCAGTTTTGTCTCTTCTTTTAATGAATAGCTTTCCAATGTTTGCATGAATTTTCCAGTTTGCTCACAATGTGTTTGAAGAGGTTGGGATTTCCACACTTGAAATAGGAAATTTCAATGGTTTTAATTGTACTGTGCTAAGTTCACAAAATTATTGTCTTCTGGCTGATGAAATGAAATGAAAAGAAAAAAAACTACATAGGAAGGTGATCTTTAAAATATCCTTAAACACAAAAGGGTTTGAATGAAATCATGGCCTGTTGATATCACCAGTACTGGAAGATTTTACTGGGCTAATGTTTCATTTTGGTGTTCAAAACCAAAACCAAACTCCTAAATATTCTAGGACAAATAATAGGAGTTCACTACAACCTGGTGAATAGTTCTGCTTTGAGTAAGAGACCAGGCTAGATGCCTCTGCCATCCAGCCTAAAATTTTCCTTGAGTTTAAAAGTTTATCTAAATACTTCACCCTTTAAATGTAAAAACTGAGTAAGTCAAGTAGTGGCAAAAAATGTGAAAGATGTGAAAGAAAACTGACAAAGGCAAAAGAGACCTATTATTCTTTGTCTATCTCTCTCTTGGCTTTTGAGGTTGGGGAAGGATAACTGACTCATATATGTCGTTAAAAACTCCTTATATGGAAAAAATAAATTTGAAATTAAAGTCTGTAATATTGTGCATAGTATTAAGGTGGCTGCATAATTAGACTGTATTTTGCAGGATAGGTTTTTCCTTTAAAACTTGGTCCAGGATACATTCATATGTAATTTCAAAGAGGCAATTAGTATCAACAGAATGAATTAGTTCCTAAGCCAATAATCATTAAAAATTCCAAGAGATATTTTTAGATATTATAGCCTGTGCACACACTTCATATTAGGTTCGCACACAGGAGGGTACAATCATGTCTGGATTTTTCTTTTATTTATATACTCTTCTGTACCTATGTACAATATCTATATTCATATATGTATATTACAGTTCTCACTGCAACTAAAGAAGGCCTTGGAATTCACCTTAAGGGTACCTGAGTCTAACTGTATCTGGATAGGAACATATGTTATAAAAGATCAGGATAACAACTAGCTCAAATAAAGCATGAAATAATTCAGAGTGTAGGACCAAACTGAAAACTTACTGTTTTGGTTGAATTTTGTTCTAAGCCCATGCAGCACATTGAGCAAAGACAGTGAGACACAAATTCATTCTGTTGAAGTGTGAGGTGTCAAAGGTGTATAGTCACCCTGGAGTTCATTTGTAGTTTATAGTGAAAGAATTGTACCTGCAGCTTGCCTCACCTCCACTTGAGGAACCTGTCAATTACAGYGAGTAAAGCATGGTCATGGTTTTAATTTTAGTGCTTCGTTTCAGGTTTCGGTAAATGGCCTCTTTACTATTCCATAAATCTACATAAAATATGCAAGTATTTTCTATTCAAAAAACAGAAGTTAAGGTTTATGAGACTGCAGAATACTTATATGATATATTCTCATATATTTCTAAACACACTATATTGAAAGACCAGTTGATGACTTGCACAAGACTGCTTTAATTTTTTACAAATAGTTCATCTTATACCTTACACAGCCAGCATTATCAACTGTAGTAATGAAATTTGCCTCAGTATTTAATGTGACTCATTCCCTCAACAGATTTTGTACATCATCATGCAAATAAGAAATGCAAAACTTCTGGAATAACACAGGGCACTGAACTTGTGTCATTAACCCAAGTGATTCTCTCTTTACACCACCTTCCCTACATGTAAACAGAAACAATTTTTTATTAATTTTATGCATTCTTATGTGCCATCCTAAGTCTTACTTTCCTCTAAAACGCAAATCTTCTTCTTGTTACATCACAGCTGGTTGCTATGGGAATTACTATGATGCCATGAAATAATTTAGGGTGAAATTATCTTTGCTTCTTAAGATAAATTCTTAAGAAGTGAGTATACGCTCATGCAACAGTAATATTGTCATGTCCCTAATGGTAAAAATGATAGAAGAAAAAACAAAAGCTACATGACACCCAGACAAAGTGCTTTTAACATTTTTTAAAGTTTTCCAGAAGATATCAATTCCTTTTTAAGCAAATTGTTTTGTACAGATCTCCAATGGGAGCGCTAGAAAATTCCCCTCTTCAGCCTACAAATAGATTAATCACGTAACTGAGGGCTTGAATCTGTGCACATTCTTATTCAATACTATCGGTCCTCATCAGCTTTCTGCATGACAAAAACTCCATGAATGTGATTTGTACAGAAAAAACCTATCCTGTAATTGCTCCTTACTTCCAAATTCTCTGTCTCCTGAAGAGTAGTATTTTATCTGTTTTCTTGAAAAAAAAAAGAAATGTCTCTTAATAAATATTAAAACCTACAAATAGCTAAAAAAAGCATTTGCTATGAAAGGTGTGTAAGAAATTGAACATTAGAACAGTTAGTCAGATTATCTGTACATTCCCCTGATATATTGATAACTTTGTGTAAAAAAGTTATAACTCTGAGGTACTTCAAGTTATGTGAAAAGTGATTGTAGTGCTTTTGTATCTAACATATGTTCTGTTGTCATGGTGTTTTTTCCTTGTTTATGTACTTTGAGTAAAAGTAATTACAATTTAAGAATACTCATTAGGTCATCTACAGTCTTCCTCTTACAGTGATAAAATCTGTTCTTTGAAGGTAACAAAACCAACACAGATAGTACTCAGAATAAATGAGAATGAACTGACAACCTCCCTGTCTTTGTACCTTACAACCATTGGGAACTTGAGGCTTCCACACACGTGGAAGTCAGAAGTGGACCCATGCCGGGTGAAGATCTGTGGTGGAGATTACAGTTCTTGCTGGTCTTCACTTTCCCCATCTCCTTTTCTCTGACTCCCAGAAGGAATAATAAATAGCAGCCAAAAAGAGGGAAGGTTTTGAGTATTTCTTTAAAAGCATGACACTGCTCTCCCTTAGAAGGAGGAAATACTCCTCCTGGATTTGTCACATCTTTCCCAGGGGTAATGTCCCTTTTCTAGACGTTTCTGTTTGGGAGGTATCTTGTTGATACATTGAACACATACAGAGCTTCTTGTCTAAGTAGTGATTATGAATGCAGGAAGGGGATTGCAATTGCAGTTTTGCACGTAGATATTTTGGACCTGTCTATGTCCATGTCTAGGTCTAGATGCTTTATAAACTCTTGATATTAGAAGGAAATCTAGCATCAGTTGAAATTACTGACAGTATTTTAACCAGCTCAACCCAGGGTATAATAGCACCCTTCAAATGCAGTGGCTGGGAAGAAGAAAGAGGCTTTGTTTATTATAATCCTGTATGCTAACTGGCACGACTGGTTTTTATTCTGACTGTGAACCCTAAGCAGGACTGGAATACAAATACCAATCACGATGAAAAAATTAAGTGAGAATCATCAAATAATATAATGATTGTACCATGCTTTTACATTTACAGTGGTTTGTATTGTGTCTGTAAAATCAGGGTAAGATAAGTCAATCTGGTACATACCACCTAGTCTTTCTGTGAGAACAGGGGATTATTTCTGAAATTATTATGCTATAAAATTGCTATATAACCTCAGGAGAAGGTTTCATTGATAGTGCTTAGTATGATCAGTATTATCAACCGAAGCGTCATCAGTTGCAGAAGTTACACAATTCATCTCTTTCAAATTACATGAACTATGTGAGGGATAACTTGTTCTAAAAAATGCACTGAGCTGATTTAGATCTGCGGGGTAGATGTCTTCCTCATTTTTTACTTGTCTTTGATAACAGCTGAGGCAATCAGGAACTCTCTTACCTGCCTAGCTCATACTGTCATTTGTTACCTCTCCTTCACATTTAATGAATCCATATATTGATTCCTAAACTACTGGAGATGATTGAGCTTATATATTTTTGCAACAATAAAACAGTCAGATCTGAGTTTGCCGATGGAGACAGAAACAGACATGCTATGCATAAAGAAGTTGAACTTTCAAGGCAGCCTCACATTTATTTCATACTCTAACAACTGTAATAGCTGGGTTAGTCGATAAATAGTGTTTGCTTCTTGTATTTCCACTAATCTCTCCTGTAAAGTATGACCTAGCGCGCACACTCTTTAAATACTTTCCAGATGCAGTATCTTAAGAAACACAGACAGAAGACTGCTCAGTCTGCGAGTTCTGTCAGGCATAAAATGTGGAACCAGCACAAGGGTTTTGATTGACGTTACTCTGAGAACTGGTGGGAGAAAGAGGCTTAAACAGACCAGCAGAGCTTCACAGAGCTTCATAGTGGAAACCTTGTTCTCTAGAAGACTTTGAAACTTGAAACTGCAGTGATGGTTCAGAGGGTTTAAGTCTTGGTGTGTTGAAATCTATTGCCTATTTGGTACTGGTTTATTAGCATAAACAGTAAGTTTAGGATGATATGTTGGTTTTTAGAATACCATGTTATGCATAGATACTAGTATGTAATCCTCGGTCACATAACCTCAAGGCAACATGTGATTTTTAGCCTAATTAAGTAATTTTAAGAGTTCTTATGTGGGGGGTTTTTTTGGATCTAAAAAATGGACCAAGATCTAGATGAGTCTTCTGTTCTTGAGTTTTGATATTTCCTCTTCTGTGCCTACTAGACAGTTGTCAGTAGAAATGCTTTTGATATTTACACTACTTTTTGGAATTTTTTCACTTTATAAAGAAGTAAAGTGTAAAAAGGGATGTATGAAATTCTAGGCTGAGATAATTTCATTTAAATCACACTTAGACCAAGAACTAGTAATCACATATACTTCATATACATGACACGATATAATATGATATTATTTTCTATGTCACCAGCTTCCAACTGACATAGATGCATCAATATGCCTCTATAATAAAACCAATAATCAACAGCAAACAAAAACTTAGAATTTAATAACCTTAAATTAATATAGTAATTAATTATTCAGACCTCTGTAAAATCAGAATTATATTTGGGATGGGGTTGTGGTTGCTGTTGTTGTTGTTGTTTCAGATGCGGGATAAAAAACATCACCTCCTTGGGTAGAGGACCATGACCCAATGGCTGGAAACTCATTATAGGAAAACACAAACATAAGTAACCTAAAACTATTTTCAGAGTAAAAACCAGTAATAACTCTTGCTGTGAAAACAGCACATTTCTTCCTTAACAATGCTAAGTGGTCTTTAATGATTCCCTCTGAGCAAGAAACCACTGATGCATTTTGGTTTCCCCATATTTCCTTAACTTATTGGATAGATATATCTCTATTTGCTGTATGGGGTTGTTCTTTAATTTTTACAGTAACTGTTATCTCAAATTTTGATTCTGGATTGAACTCTCTTGGTCAAATTACAATGCCATGTGTTTCATAAATTGCATTTGTAGCTGTTATCCTCAGCAGTTTGCTTCTTAGCAGTTGTGGAGCTGTGTATTTTTAAGAATGTAATAAACACCATCCACACAAACTCTAGATGATGTTTCCAGTAAAAGCATTTTCAAAGCACTCTGGCCCAGCTACTAGATTTTACTGGAGTGAAATGTACTTTTACTCTTCTTCCTAATGCTTTCCCCTCCTGGCACATAAGATACCAAGGTATTTATAGTTACTCTCCCTTTCTTCACTTCAAATGTTATTTCACTGTGTTAAGAAAACAAAGTCACCTATGTATATCTACATATATCTTTAGTCCCCAAGATTTATAGAATTAAAATTTCACTCTGCAACACCAGTGATTTTTAGATTTTTTTTTTTTAATTACTTGAACAATACATAGGGTATCTTGATGGAGCTTCTTTCACCACATTTGTGAACATAACCACCCACTAAATCATGCAATATTACACTTTCTATAGCACCTAAAAAGCAAGTTATAAGGCAAAGAGAGTAGCAATCATGGATCTGCCTTGCAGAGCTGTTTTCTCTAAGCATCACATAACCACAAAGCTCTGTGAAGGTTCATCTGGCATTTTCAAAGGCATAATCATATATTTTTCTGCCCAGCTACAGCCAGTATTCTATTATGGCTGTTATTTTACCGGAACACTCCCCAGTTTCACAGCATTATACCCCAGGATTTAATCAGATCTTCATCACACTTTGTGCACACCATGGTAGCATGCAAAAACAGCTGTTCTAATGAATTACTTTTCCCTTTTAGTGAATTTATTCAAATATTTGTAAATCCTCTGCTATAAAGGTGTCCACAGAGCCTTTGGATTCAACTCTCATGAAAAACTGTGAATATCTGGCCATGGCAAATGTCCTCATTTTCTGATTGCCCATCAGTTTATCAATTTCATTTGTCTTACTGGCTAGTTTTATCTGGGTCACTCCCTTCCTCATTCAGACTAAATCAACTGTGAAAATCAGAGGGGAGCATACTTACCTGCAAACTCTCCTTTAGAGTCACTTTAGACTTCTATCAAATGCCCTTAACTCCAGATAATCCCGCTTCAATCATATGTTGCCAAAAGACATCAGGAAAAGGATTTCATGTACAACAGTATCATCTCTGAAAGTCCAAGACATTGCCCAACTGATACATCAACACTGAAGTTTTATGTATGCTGGTACTTTCAAGCACATTTATTACACTTAAAAAATAATAGGTTTTGGTTTTTATACATTGCTTCTTAGTCACTGTGTGTTCATGTCAAAGCTTGATCAAAATTTCTCCATACCCCAAAAGCAAGTGTTTTGAAAGCAGCTATTGTGAAGTGCATTGGTTAATTTATATTCACATCAAGTGTAACAAGACCATGTGTTCTCTCTTCCTCAGCCATAATTTTAAAGTGTTAATTCTTGTACAACTGATCTTTTCCAAGAGCCAAACTCCCTGAAAAACTCATCTAGCTGAAAAATAATGCCCCATCATGTTTTCAACTAATAATACAGATCTGTGTAAAAAAGAATCTTCTCAGAGTTTCTGCTCCTTTGCCTCAATTATAGAACAGGAATGCTGGAAGGCTCCCACAGAGAACAGAATGAAAATCAACACTAGACCTGGCACGACTGTTGCTGTAATCCCAAGGAGAGGCAGGTAGACATCTGGGAGAGGAATGCCTACTTTAATCTTCCTAATGCATCTTTTTTTCTGTGAACCTGCTATGTTATACCCCATACACTATTTAAAACTTGGGTTATCTAATAGCCCCTTAAATGTCATTGGTATGCTGTTAAAAAGAGGATAAACATTTCACCAGTGTCAGTTAACTGGCAGCTATTGCATTTATCTCCACTGCCAGTGTCCCTGCATCAAAACTGCACCCAGTGAAGTCACTAACTTGGCCTTTAAAGATTCTGAAGAGATTTTGTATTTCTCAGTGTACTGAACTCAGCAGAAGTGGCAGATAATGTGTTGTTTCTAAGGGCAGTCCTTTTTCAGAGCTGAGTGATCTGTAGACCACAGGCATTATAGACCTCATATTCTACAAAACTGTGGTGTTCCAGTTTTTCATGTCTCTGATAAGAGAACAAGAGGTCATACACTTTTTATACGGTCTTTATTAGTTAATTTCAATGGGATTGTCCCTCTATCTTCAACAACTGATTTAGCTTATATGCTTTCTTTTTAGTTTTACACTCATATTTCTCATGATCTTTGTTTACAAATTGATGAAAATCTCTTGATGTCTATACAAATAAATAGAGATGAACCTTACTCTTGAATGCAGGTAGAGCAAGATATACTTCTTTATGTAATATAGCTACTTGGCAAATAATCCTTCTTGCTGTTATTACAGCTGGTAGTGTAAAATTTAAACTGAATACCATGCTATGTTTTTGCTGCCAATACTGTCTACATAATATAATCCGTATTTTTTTAGCTATTTTCCTTCAGCATAAGACAGAAACATTTGCACTGTAAGCCATTTACATCTATTTTTTTTTTTTAATATTGTTTGAACAGGATTTCTTCAGTGCTCCTTAATGGACTTGCACTACTTTCTATGCTGGTGAATAACAGCAGGTTCAATTGTACCCGTGTCATCTTGGATTTGGTGGTCAGGGAAGACTGACAGAAAGTCTCTCTGAAAGAAGACAGTTTGCTCCCCTGACAGAGGGACTGCCTGCTTTCACATTTGGTCTATCAGTCACAGAGCTTAAGCACAACAATCTCTCAGGTGCTCTTGAACTTCATGTGCTGAGTTGGTAAAGTACTTCTCAGATGAAAGTGTTTCAGTCATTTAGAAGTCACTTCTGTCACCAGCAGTAGTATTTTTATCTTAGTAAACCCCATTCACTGATGACACCACCAGTCAAAGTCAAAAGTCCAGGCAGGGAAGCAAAACAAAAAATCTAAACAGGGATTTAGTCTTACTGACCTATACATAATATATGCTTACAGTACTATGGTACTGTACCAAAGTACCAAATTAACATACAATCTTCTCTCACTGGAGGGACTATTTGTGCTCTCCTCAGCTTGTTCAGCCATTTGACTTATTTGATTATAGAAAGGAAGAGCCCTTCCTCCCTACAGTAGCCAAAACCTTCCATATACTCTAAATTTAGCACTTATGCATGCATTTCTTATAAGGAAATACTAAAGACTCGTGGTCTTTCACAAGCAGAAGACATCCCAAAAAGAGATCACCCAACTTTTATAAAGAATGGTGCATGTGTCCGCTCCCCATACAGATCATGACCTTTATTCTGCCTGAGTAAATGCGATCACCTAAGTTAGATGCCCAATCAGCCTGAACTTTTTTTTATAGAGAAGGGAGAGAAAGAGTATTTCCAGATAATGGTTTAGGGGTGTTTTTTTGGTGGGTTGAACGACATCTACAGTAGGTATGTGGGAGTACAGAGCAACTGTGCTTCCAGCTTGGCTGTCTCATACTGCCTGAAATTAAATAGGCTGGATGCATATCTAATAATCTCCAGTGAGGTGGATTGAATCTTCCTTGTGTGCACCAATCTCCACACATAACTTTCAGAAAGCTACAAACAGTGCAAGTAATACTTTTAAAAGTGTTAAGACCAAGGTGGGTTTTTTGCTGTTTATCACATGGAAAAGTAAAGTTCTTTGTAAGGCAGCTCCCAGGCTAAAAAACAAAAGTAGCATGGTACCTGGCTCACACCGTATATTGAAAATTGTCTCTCATGCAGAAACTAAAGCATGCTTCTCTAACATGCAATTGTTGCATGCTGTGCTTGTAGTTCTGTAGAAAAAACCCTTGTAAATCATGAATTCTATGACTGATATAGCCAGACATATACTGGTAGCCCCTTCTCTTTATTTCAGGATTTTATATGTATTTAAATCATGGAATCATAGAATCATAAAATGTGCTGAGTTGGAAGGGATACATCAGGATCAGGTCCAACTCCTGTACGTTAACAACTTTTACTTGTCCATGTAATTAACATTACGTGATATCACCCTTATCACTGCTTTCAACAGCAGTACAGTCTGTCTATGAAGAATTATTTTTGTACAAAAGTTTGAGAACCTCCAGTATCTCAATATGGGACCACTGTTCTCAGACTGGGACCTCCGTAGCCTAAGTGGACTGATACAACAATATCTGCACTAGAGATGCCTACTGCTCTTTATAGCTCTCCTTTTTTACTTTCTTTCCTTTACTATTACTGTAAAAGACCAAATCCAGCGTTGGTATAGCTGCTCTGAAACCAGTGAAGTTACTTCAGGGATGAATTTGACCCATATTATGCTTTTCAAGAACCTAACTAACAATAAATGTCACACCCCTGCCACAGCTCTAATGCTGTTCAGAGGACAGATGTACAATACATCTTTGTCTTCTTCCTGCTCGTAATGAGCAGTGTAGGTCATCTGCATCATTAACATTTGCAGCTGATGCATTTGTGCATTCTGTATACACTTCTTGGAACTGCATAGACCTTCTCATTGTTTTCAGAACCTTGATTTTTCATAGTATTATCATCATCCAAATGTATTTAAGGATGAAACTATTAGAAACACAATTGGTGAATTAATGTCATGAGGACTGCTGCTGGCAGCTCATCAATTTTTGATATGCCACTCAGACAAATGAAACATAAGCCACCCAGAACAAGGGGACCTTTTGACACTTCAAAGGAAACCCCTATGGGTGGTTTCCTCTTGAAGCTGCACTAAACTGGCTCAATCTCCTCAGCTGGAAGCTGCCAATGTCTCATTAACCCCTAAACAGGCCCTGCATGAGCTTTTCTTTTCAGCTATAATTATGCCATGCACTCCTGTTATGCTGTACTGAATTGCAACACTGTCACCAGCACATTATAAACATCCACCCTAATTGAAAAGCAGATTAGACCCGTGTTAATTAGTGAAAAAGCCCGCCCACTTGCATGCATTATGATTGCCTCTTAAATACTGAGGATGTTGAAATCCCTCAGAAAGACAAGGCAGACTTAATTGCAATAACCTGCAAATTAAGTTTAATTTACTTTAAATTTACCGGTTTAGCAGGCTCATTTGATGGTGTTAATGTTCTAGCAAATTAATTATCTGAATTAGTCATGCCTGGTGGAGTTTTGCAGCAGAATACATTGTACGGTGGTCTATTAATAACGGACAAACAGGACAGGATTAACGAGAAGCTTATGCTAAAGTTGGGGTTTTTTTAAAAAAAATGAGGATCTTTCATGATTTCAAATATAATCACCAAAGTGCAAATACAGACACAGAATATAAACAAACTGAAATTTATTATACTCTATGGCATGCCATCTAGGAGAAACAGTAAAACATTACCAGTGAAATATTTGATAGAAAGAAGCTTCTTCTATGCACTCAAGTAGATCACTTCTCACAGCAAACCATTTCCCATTATCTGGTATCTCTCTATGAGACTTCAAATACATAAGTGCTTTCAAGAGTACTTGTACTATAGAGAGAGAGCTGATAAATAAATTAGAAATAACATCTCATACGTTAATTCCATAGTCCACTTTGTGGCTTATGAGGCAGTAGAATTGCTTTTTTGTATTCCATTGCTAACCACTGTCTGCTAGAGTTTAAAAAAAAAAAAAAAGTAAAAAGAAAAAAACTGTCCCCAGAGATATAGCTGCAAGTAAACTGCAAAAAGCAACATCCTTACTTGCCTCTGCTTCTTATAAAAATACAAGAAGTTGAAAAAATAATCTTCTAATAGCCTTTGGAATAGCTCTCAAAATAAAGATATAATTGGTCTTGTAAACAATGTCAAAGTACAATCATTCACCCTGCAGAAAGTGTTGTCTGACACTGTGTGAGAAACAAAGATAGCAGTGACAAATATCTTTTTTAGCTGGTCTTCATCACGAAAGTTTAGTCTGCTTATGTGCTAAGTGTTGCCTCTTCCATTATGGTCCACAGCCATCCCAAATATAATGACGAATATTAAATTCAACTCTCTCTCCCTATGGAGGACAGGAAAAGCCTATGGGAGCACAAAAGATAATCCTTGATGAGTGTGAACTGCATGTGATTGAATATAAAATTCTGTATTATTGATTGGAATGTGTATGTTAAAGCCATTGGTCACCGAGAGTAGCTGTGTCTTGTGTTGATTTCAAAGGACTTTCAGGCTGGTGTGCAGTGCCCACTGAAAAAGTCCAGAATTACATTATTCCTGCATATAGTGTAATGCCTGGAAAATAAAAATGCCACCCCTTGAAAAGAAAGACTGAAAGATACATTCCTTAAAAACAGATTATCTCATTAAAGAATGAAAGCTTTGGTAAGAGAAAAAAATATGCATAGTTGCTTTATGGGACATATTTTAATTTTTGAGAAAAAAATAAAATAAAAAAAATGGTTTCAATATATTTTTGGTATTGTACTGATATATCATGTAGACCTTTCTGCTTTTCTTATTATTTCTTCCTCTCTCTCAGACAAAATTACAGTTAGAAGCACTAAATGAAACTGGCACAAAAGCAGCCATTATTAAAACTGGGCTGAAAAACGAAAAAAAGAAAAAAGGAAAGCAATTGTGCTTTAAAAAGCTTGTACAGGAAGGGTTGAGATGACTTTAGTAAGAACCCGTAGGGAATAGGAACTACACAATGAAGGAAATGGATTCCTGTGACACATAAACAAAAGGCAAATGACTAATATATTTACATATAACATGTGGTGTATTCATTGCACACCATGGTGACAGAATTGTTTATTTCATTTATAATTTATACAGCAAAACCTTATTATATGTGTAACTAATTTGCCTGATGATAATATGCAGTAGGAGATTAGGTTTCCATTATATTCTGTCATTAAGAGCAAAAGATTTTCATTCATTGGTTAATTTTTTTTCTTGGTTCCCATCCCACAGAACACACCCTATATATGAGTACATTTTCATTAAATCATTATGATGCTGAGCTAAGTAGAAAGTAGCAAGGAACTTCTGAAAAAAAGATCCCTACAAAATTCCTCATACACGAATCCACTTTAAATACTCTTTGCTTCTGGAATTTCTAATGATTTCTTATGATATCAGTAATGACAATATACAAAGGACCTCTCATAGGTGATATGCGTGTACCAAAAAAAGAAATAGAATAAATATAGGCTCCAGAACAGCTTTTCTCTGAGAGAGGGGAGAAAAAAATAATCAAACATTTTACCAGAAGCAGCATTAGAATATGTGACTAGACAGTTCATCTCAGACTACAGGGAGCGGGTGGGTGGGTAGGCAGTGATGAGGGAATTATCTTGATGTATTTTCCACTGTGGCACACAAGACAGTGCAATTCTCTGAAAGGAATTGCTAGCACCAAGCCAGTAATTCCCCTCTGTGGTATTACAAAGTGTGTGTATTACAAAGAGTGGAGGGAGTGGGAGGGGGAGAGAAACCTGCAAAGTGCTATACATGTTTCCAACACTGAAGCATGTATGACCTTGAATTAATACAAATATGCTTATCAAAACACAAATGCTGTGTCAGAAGAACACCTACATGTACAGATGTTGAATTTATATCTTTGTTACCTTTCAGAGAAAAAAACCCAGCTCTAACAGATTTGTTAGGCTGTGTAGCTGCTTAACCCTTTGCAAGTCTACTTTGCATTGCATAGTGAAATCAGCCTATTGCAGAAAAGGAGAGCTGAATTAAAAAGTGCTTTTGAAAAATAGGGGATATTTTCCAGTTTAACTCAGTGCTCTCAAGCACCTTTTAAAACAGCAGGTCACACCATTTCAGTCTAAAAATCTGTGCAAATATTTGATAGTTTCTGAAGAGTGTGCTATTGCAAGAACTTTGCTTGGATAAAGTGACAATCAGGGTCACAAGTGTGCATAAAAACCAGAAACCTTTTGCAACCTAAATTAATGTACTGCATAAATGTCTCCTCATGGGCATCCTGCCAGTCATCAGAGCCGTAGTTTGTTGACCATGACTACTGACAAGTCTGAACACAACAGTGAGCAGTTGAAAAAGTGCATCTCAGCAAGCAGAGAGTGAGCAGGTAATGGATGCTGCCTGTTTTCGGGAGGAGCAGCATGACCATGCAACAATATAGGCTGGGGAGCAGCCAGCTGGGCAGCAGGTTTGCAGAGAAAGACTGCAAAGACTGGTGTTCCGGTGGACACAAAGCTGACCATGAACCAGCAAAATCTGCTTGTGCGAAAGATGGGCAACAGCGCCCTAGGCTGCTTCAGGAAGAGCATTGTCAGGAGGTGCTCAGCGGTGGTGAAGCACATCTTGGGCACTGGGTCCCACTCTGGGCACACCAGTCCAATGGAGGCATGCACATACAGGAGTGAGTCCAGCAGCGGGCCATGCAGGTGACTAAGGGACTGCAGCAACTCCCATTTTAGGAGAGGCCAAGAGAGCTGGGTCTGTTCAGCCTGCAGAAAAGACAGCTTCAGAAGGATCTGGTGAGAGGAAGTAAAGAAGATGGAGCCAGACTCTTTTCAGTGGTGGCTAGCAGTGACAAAACAAGAGGCAATGGCCTCAAAATGAAACACAGGAATTTCCATTAAACCTTGGGGGAAGTCAAACATTTAACCTTAAGGGAAGATCAGAGTGCCCACTGAAGTTGCGGAGTCACCATTTTTTCAAGATGTCAAAAACTAAAACATGTTCCTGGGCAACCTGTTCTTGTTGTCCTTCCTTGAGCAGGAACAAGCTGGAGAAGGTGGTCTCCAAAGGTCCTTTCTGACCTCAGTGATTCTTTAGTTTTATGGTTCTGTGATCTTTTCTGCAAAGAGCTGCAATAGCAAAGACTATATCCCTGAACTCACACTTACTCCACAGCACTACCTCCCTTAGACTCTCATACAGCAGAAAAATGAAGAACTGCCATGGAGATTTGTTGATTTTCAAAGTAGAGCAAAAAAGGCATTAAAGAGGGCTATTAGAAACATCCAACTGAGATGTTTAAGAGTATCAGGTTATGAGACTTTGTCCTATGAAAGATTTGTTTTCTATCTTTTCATTGCCACTACAGTTTACCACCTGCACTGAAAACCATGTGAAATAAGATATTCCCAGTGAAAATCTGACTACAGTATGCGTCCTCCAAAATATCTAGTGAAATGAAACTTCAGCACAAACCAAAGTAAAGTGTTGAATATGTTTCCTTAAAAAWTATTGTGTTAATCCATTAATCTAATTTTATCTAATTTTAGTATATCAGCTTCCATTGAAACTAAGCAGGTAGAAATGGAAGACATGAATGAAACAGGTCTTGACCTAGATTTTTTTCAAAGCTTAGTCCCCAGTAAGGAAACACTGCTACCACTTTCTAAAGGACCAGCGCTATTAGCATGATCACAGAAGTATGCTAAAGTSGCAATGTGACTGCTGGTTCCAATGGCTTGAGCCTGGAGTATAAGCCTGAATATACAGAATGTGAGTTCAAACACGCTTGCAAAACCTGAACACATGTACCCTGTGTAGGAGCTGAGCACCGGCCCTTGTGAGAGAGCAGCAGGAGTATCAGGATATTCAGGAGGAGTACTGAGGGATGGGGGAGCCTTAGCTGAATTGTGGAGATTATTTTCCTTGTGTGCATAGATTAAAAATGCGTGGGCATTCAGATTATAGTCTTCAACTGCAGTTGAATATGTTCCTACTAATTTTAAGACTGCTTCAATACTGTGCAGCATATGCAGTTTATTAACAATTCATTAACAATTCTAATACCCAATGAGGGTAAATGTTGGCTGGAATACGATAGGGTTATGAGGACTGTTACTTCTGCCGATTTATAAGGGCTGGAAAAGACCTAAAGATTTGCAAAAATTGTAGACATGCTTCTTCTGCCAGACAAATTGAATCTGTGCAGTATTAAGAAAAGAAGGACTTAAGGACATCAGATCAGATCTTGTTTAGTCTTCTAAGTGAGCAGCGTGGGTTTCCTGCTTGGGTAATAGAAAGAAGTAGGTTCTTCCAGGAGATGCTTCAGAGCACCTGATTATGACTATATAGGTCAAACACACCTGAAGCTAAATACCTAAAGGCAACATTAACATGCCATCTGCTATTTTAAATGGGACTATAAAAACTTGTCTAAGAAGCAACATAAAACTATACTTGTAGTCAGCGAAATTACACTATTTTATTAATTGTTACCCTTCGTACGGTGTCAGAAGACGAGGAAACCACAAGTTTTGACAAAAACTACTTTCTGACATTTTAAATAAATTGAATGGACAATACTTTTTTGTGGCATGCCAGCAGATCACTGACTCTTCTTTTCTTGCATTCAAATGCATAAGAAAACATTAGCAATGTCAATGTTTCTGTGAATGTCAAAGTCTTCTCCATATTTTTTCCATTGCTCTAGACACCAGAGAAATATTCACTAAAGTCCTACCAAGACTGCAATCTAGTCCTGAGCCACTGCATTGTAKTTTGATTCAGGCTAATAACCACTTCAACTAAAAGGAGAACTGAGTCCAAAACATGGTAATTAAATGCAAACAAACAAACAAAAACCAACAGAAAAGAATGAGAGGAACAATAGCAGACTGCTTGAATTAAATCCACAGGTGGACAGGTTCTTGCCATGTAAATTTATAAGCCTAACCGATAAGCTTGATCTCAGTGGCCTTAGGCACCCTGTGTAGTTATAAGAAAAGAGGCAAAGGTGGAAAATCCACATTCGACTTCAGAGGGTGGTTTGGTACAAGTTTATTTGATCTCTAGGAATGCTTATCTCTCTCCATGGATTTTCTGTGTACCTTGGTCAACTTACCTAAGCACTCAAAGTTACCTGAAATTAAAATGAAATTTGATTGTACTTTTTGCAAAGCAGGAATATGCAACAGTAGTTAATTATCCTGCCACATGACATTCCTAGCTATAAATTTTAAAAGTCAACCGCAAGATTTCTGAGATATAGATAATCTTCTCAACACAGGTCTCTGTCAGCTTGTCTCCCACATGGATACAAAAAGTCACCATGCATTTTTTAGTTTTTTAAACATCTGTCTTTGAAGATTAACTCTATAAAAAAAGATGGTTCTGGAAAGGTAGCCTTTTGATTAGTCAAACTTAGCACCTTCTGTTTTCTCCTGGTCCTTCTCCAGCTGACAGTGTCCCCCATACTATGAATACCATCAGTATCCCACCCAATTCAACTGGGATACTGTGTCTGGGACACAGTAGGGTTTAGCTGTCACTATTTAACTATCTCTGCCTTGCAGATCCTTGAAGTGCTACTCAACCAACAGGTGAAAAACTCGCACACTCTGGTCTTGGCAGTGGCAAAAATGTGCTTTATACTATGCACTGGTCCCAGTACTGCAATGGTTCAGACATTAATTCTACAAATGACGTACGCAAATTGTGCTCATTATGAAGATGCTGAGCTCTAAGTGACAGTCTCTGAAGAATGAGACATAGAAACATGAGCAACGTCAGCTTTCTAGAGCTGGTTCTGAACAGTTACATCCAAAACAACAGAAAGCCATTGAATGTTTGTTTTAGCTGCCTGCCTGCCTCCTTTCCTCCTCCCACTATAGCAGCCAGAACAGTGCGTGTATGAGCTTCAGTGTTGATGGTGTGGTGGTATCATACCAACGAGATTGCACAAGAAGAGTCAGGCATTTTTTGTTCACTGAGTACCTGAGCTCTTTGGCTTCAGTAGATCAGCATAGMTTGGGTGGCTTTAACAGAGCTCTCCTACTTTAAATCGGTATATAATATCTGCATTCACTTAGTCTTTGCTGGAAATCTTTGAAACAAACTGCAAAAGTGATCCCTTTTTCTGTCCATCATCACCAATTTAGAAATGATGCAACCTGTAGGAAATTTTAGAAGTTTTATGGTAGCATGTGTTCTTATTGCATTAAGTCTGTGGCCATGTAAAAATCGTCATACTCAGTGAAGCTTCCAGCTAAAAGAAAAAAACCTAAAATAAAAAATATTCAGCATTCAAAAGCCTCATCTGATTTGTACTGAGTGTAGGTGGCAAGGGCAACCCACCACAGGGCACATCTGACCCCCTCAAGCCACGGTGGGCACACCTCAGGGAAAATCTCTTTTTAAAAAGGGAAAAAAATGCCACACAGACAGAGAACRAGGGAAATAAGTGAGGAACAGCAGTGTAAACACTTGGGTTTTTTCTCAGTCAAAGAAGAAGGAGGGGGATGAAGTGCTCCAGGTGTTACAGCAAATATTTCCCTGTGGCCCATGTAAGAGACAACACCAGAACAGCTATTTCCCTCCCAGAGCAGTAGAGGACCCTATGCCGAAACAGGTGAATATTTCTTGAAGAAATTGRGACCTGTGAAAGAGCTTATAGCTTTGTGAATCAAATTTATCCKGAAGGATTCCAGTGTTGCGGCGTGCGTGGCTAGATGGAAAGTGCTGCAACCTTCCCGAAAGCGCTCCTGCATCTGGCGGTGCCTCAGTGTGGTGTGCGGTGGCCCGATCCCACCAACACAGGCGGGCGTGCAGGCATAACACTCACACATCCAACGCCTTAAGATGGGGGCAAAGAGCTGGACTCTGCTTATGATGTTCCACAAATGGTGTTTCCCACAGGTCTAGGGAAGGGGAGCCAAAAGAACAGGGTGACACAGGATTTTATATAGAACTGAACAGGGGCAGAGAGAACACTGAGGACCAATAACATGAGGGCAAGAGGGAGGAGAAAAGGCTGGGTAACAATACATGCAACCAATGAGGGTAGATGAGGGGACGAGCAGGGGAACAAGGCCAATGGGGCATCGAGGAAGGGAGAACTTTCCAGAACATAACCACAAACAGATACAGAGATTGACAGGTAACAGGGACAAACCAACCGAATAGGGGGACACAACTTAGCAGGGCCTGAATGGGAGAGACCTTCCTAATCATCTTAGGGGRAGATCTTAATCTGGACCTCGGAGTCCGTTTTTTAAATACAACACTTGGGCCCCCTGGCCCCCTGACTCCTCCGTCCCTTGTGTGGCTGGCCTATCCACTGCAGCCTCTCCCGCTGCTGGCCTAGCCACCACCACATTTCAGCCCATGTGGAGCCCACACCGGAGCAGGCCTTGAAGAAATGTAGTCCATGGAGAGGACCCACCCTGGAGCATGGGAGAAGTATATGGTGGCAGGAACAGCAGAGAGGACTTGTTATGGACTGATTGCATCCCTCATTCCCCATCCCTCTGCAACACTCAGGGAGGAGTAGAGCAGCTCGGAACAAAGGAGTAAAACTGAGTGTGAGAAAAAAGGAGGACTGTGAGAGAAATATATTAATTTCTGGCTTTGTTCCTCACTATACAGATCTATTTTAAGTGGCTATAGATTAATTTTCTCTGAGTCAAACCTGTTCTGCCATGATGGTAATTGGTAACTGTTCTGCCTGTATTTGTCTCAACCCACAAACTTCTTCATTCTGTTTTCTCCCTTCTTCCTGTTGGGGAGAAGTGGTGAGTGAGCAGCTGGGTGGGAACTTGAACCATATCCAAGATTAACTCAACACACTATTCTGCTGTAAGACATATTTGACAACATGCTTTTCTTTTGTATGGCCTCTAACTCTCCCTAATTCAAAGTTTTACATTGAAATAACACTAAACCATTTCTATTCATTTATTTATCTACTTACTTTTGACGGACAGTGAATTTGTTAAAAAATTCCCTTTGGGAAGAACTTGAAGTATTCAAAAATCTGGGTCAAGTTTATGGTTTCAGAAGAGAAATAAGGATTACATTTTGATAACATTTAAAAATGCTATTTTTATTCTTTAAAAACGAATATTTGATCTTTTTGGTTTGAAATTTTTCATTTTACTTAAAAACTGACCTCAATTTAAAAAAAAGAAGCAAATATTTATATCCTCTCCAGTACCATTGCATATCCTAAAAGACTCCTGTTTGTTTATGCTGAAGAAAATTTTTGAGTTTAATCTAAATTAATTTATGAATTTTTTCCCCATCTAAAACTGGAAAATTAAATATTGCTTGTATTGTGTTATGGGGTTTTGTTTTATTCTGTTTTGTTTCGTTTTTCCCCAATCCCCCCTTTCAATAAAGGTATCAACCCAAAGTATCTTTCATCCACTTAGTTTTGGGACAGTTCTCAAGTGTAGCATTGATTGTAGATTCTTGCCATACTCTCATAGATGTTAATCTTAGCTCCTATACATTTCATTTTTTAAAGATTTTTTTGGGAAATAGCTCATTTGCAAACTTCCCACTTCAAATTTCCAGTTCTTGTTCATGGTCATATTCCTACCCTGGCACTAGTCTTTGACTGATAACTGCAATCCGTAACTTATATGATGTAATGGGAAAAATATTTGCAATAAACCTGACATTGTGTCTTTTAGGAATGATTTGACTGCTATTTTCTTGAGACTCTTGAAAAATCCTGATGTCTTACATTCATGTGATTACATGAAAAAACATTTCAAAAGAAAAAAATCAACCTTAGCTATAAGGCTTAGGAAGAAAATTTCAAAAATTAAAAGTAAATTAACTCTACCTTCCACAAATCATTCTTTCAAATCTCAAAACTATAATTCAGTCTTACTTTATTCTTAGTTTTTTATTCTCTTGTTCTAACAAGTATCATCTTGCCAAGGATTCATGAATATTCTAAGTTTATGGGAAAACATCATGTATCATTGTTTTCTTTTCAGATTTAACTTCTTTTATATTAGCTTATTGCCAACCTGGCATATAAATGACTAGGTACCAGAGAAGCCAAGGAAGTTTCCTTAGACAGATGTAAGAGATTCTCAGATAACAGAAAATGGTAACATTCTTTTCTCAGACACGTTCTCTACTCAGTCCATATGGCAATTTTGGCCATTTGGTGAAACCACAGCAGGAGAAGCATGAACAGCGAATGTTACTCATGTAGGAGACTCACGGGACGATCTAATACAAAGACGTCATTACTCTCAGTGGATGTACTCAACAGTGTTGAGTAAATACACAACCCTCCCCTGTGGCCAGGTAAGGCTTCTCCATTTCACTACAAACTATGTACTGTAGCTCTGAGTGAGGTAGAAAAAGGTGTAAATTGAAATCTTCAATAGCCATGACAAAAGTAGGTTTGGTACTTGGAATGGAGAATCAGGAGATCAGTCTGGTCCTGGCATTGACCTGTTCTGTGAGTGCTGAGCTTTTCTGAAGGCTTATTCTTTAGATGTTTCTTTTTTAACCCCTAATGAAGAGGAATGATCTCAAATGTAAAAAATCCTCCTATAAGGCAGCATCAAGGACTGAATAGGTCAGACATTCACTTTTAAGTAATTTATGCATTGGACATATGCATATTGCAAGGTATGTCAAAAGCACTAAAATCTCTGTATGTTTCCTATTTTGGGTGTAAAAACATGCACTTTAAGCAGGCATGTACAAATCATATCTATTCCAAACCAGAAAATACACAAGTAATGAAAATAGGGGCAGATAAATATTCAGGCTGCATTATATATGGGTTTGCATTATGTATTGGCAAATGCATAAAAGAGAACTGGCTGTCCTGGGGGTTCCTAATGAGATATGGACTCCTTTACTTTTAGGTCACCCTTGTGAATCCCAGCAAGGTCAGGAACTAACAAAATGTGGCCTGAATTGGCGATGGCCATCCAGTTCCTTAGTGCCAGATGTTCAGATAATAAAAGTAACTACAGTGGCTGGCAGCATACTATAGCCTGGTCAAAGAATCCAAATTATCTTCCTCACCAGATATTCAAAGGCCATGGAAAAGTAAGTCCTTCAAAAGCTGGTGTGAAGCATGTTATGAGGAAGTTCCAGAAAGGCCTTTTGTGCTTTATCTATTCTCTGGATGCACAAATGACTCCCCTTTCTACAGCTATAAAATCAACACCAAATTAATTTCCATTGCAAATTTAAAACAACAAGAACAAGTACCAGTTTGTGCTAACATTGACCATGAAAGGGAATAGGCAGCTAATACATTATCCCCTTCACCTGGGATTTGTTGTTCATCATAATTCAGTATGCAATGGTAAACCAACACCTCACTATTTAGAGTTTATTTTCTGTGATATTGCCTGAATATCAGAGGTTCCTTTCAGTGGACTAATCAGCCCTCTTTATTAGATGTGGCTGTATATTCACGATCCTATTGGGATAGATAGATTCTCTACAATTTGATAATAAAAATATGTGCTAATAGGTCTCCTTGCTCTTGATTTCTTACGTGAAGAAAGAGGAAGAGTGGGCATTATTTACCCACAGGTAAAGTAAAAACTATAAAGGTAAAATGCTTTTCCATGCAATATACTGCTCAAATGTAATAATCCCTGAGATGCTTATTTTAGTAAATGAATCAGTCACACTCAGCCAAGGAAGGGAGCCATCTATTACCGTGCTATAAATGTTAAAGACCCTATTTAGAGCCTTTTTCTCTGGAAGAAACAAAGCCATTTTTGCTGATATTTGTACAACATCAATAATGGTACCTCACTAAGTTGTGAGTAGATGTTACAATTGCAGTTTGCCCAATTCTTTTTCACTGGTCATCAGGGAAATTCATCTAAAGCAACCAAAAAACCATAGATATGTTTGCATCATATTAATAAGAAGAGAAAGCAAGGTAGCTGCCAATTGGCAGCAGAGTATGTTTTGGTGGTTTGATAAGGATACTAAAGAGTTTATGATGTGACAGATGTTTCACTACACTATTGTGAAATGAATAGATTATGAGAAGTAATTAGATGTACATTGGAATCAATGCTGTTATCATCGAGGCCTTCGGGCGATGCAATAGATGAGAGTCATGGCAGCAGGTGGTCCAATGGCTCGGAGACAGGAAGACACACCGCAGGAGACTGAGTGACAGGTTTCACAGATCCAGGGGGTGAGAGATCTGAGCTATTGCCTGCATTTGTAATCTTTACTCATGTATAAATAATAACAACTACACTATTGACTTCATATGCTATGTCATACCCTCTGCTACCCCCTACACACACACATTCACACACGTATACAAACACATACACATGCACACTTATTCTGCAACTTTTCCCCTCAGTTAAAGCTATTCTTTTATTTTCACATGAAAAAAAATGCATTCACCCCTTTGATTCCAGTGCCAACTCAATGTTCTTTGATTAAAACACTTAAACAGAAAGTCTGGCAACAGCTTTGAATACAGTGCAGTGTATTGTGAGCTTACTGCAGAAATGTATATGCACTTTCCATGGGAGACTTAACAGAAAGTGAGGTTCAAAAGGCACGGTTCTCATTATGCTGCTCTTTTTCAAGCTTTTCCTTATTTTATTTCTTTGTCCAGCAGGTCCCAAACAAGGAATCATCAGTGTCATGCCTGAACTGCCTTTGCAAAGGAACTAGCAAGCAAAGTCATCAGGATATATAACATACAAAATCTGCTGACTCTGGAAGATTTGGGTCCTGACCCAGAACCTCAGTTGTTACATGTCCCCAGAGCTTCAGCCTGGAATTTCTGGGCTCTCCTGCACCAAATGGAGTGGGTAACAATGGAGACCTAAAGCAAGTATTACTAGCACTCAGGCTCTGACTCCATGAATGGTTCATAGTAACAGGAGGTGGATCTGGAAAGCCCTTTGGTGCTGCTGTTTGTCAGTCCCTGCCTGCAGGTGTTTGCTGTGAAATCTTTTATTTTATTCTTGAGGAAAGTGACACTAGGATAAAAGGGAATATTGAAACATTAAAATGTATATTTCAATATTCTGAGTGTAAACATAAATACAAAGATTTTTCTTTGAGGTGTACGAATATCAATGCAAATATATAGTCATATATGTGATATGTATTTGGATAAATCATTTGTTCTGTATGAATATCTACCATGAACTGAGATCTGTATAATTTAAGGTGGTGAAAGGAAGGAAATCCAAYGTTATGGAAAAGAATAATACTTAACCACCAGCATAAAGTGATGAACTATGATGAGGCTTGCTGAAGAAGGATACAGGGCAAAACCTCCAAGTATATATATATATGTATAAGGCATGGCAACAAGCATGTTGGTCTAGTATTGCAATTTAAGGAAACTTGACTTAGCTTACAAAACCCCTTAAGAACACCTAATTAAGTGTCTTTACAGTGATAGTTATATTTAGACAGGTTGGTCTGGGGAAAACATAGAGGTTGGGACACTGTACAAATACAAGATAATACCCTGAGATCAGAAACATATGTTTTCCCCTTTTTGAAAGAATATACAAACAATTATCCACTTATCAACAAATATCTCCTGTTGCTCACGTCTCCCAGAACCATATAGAACTATGCCAATCTACCACCACAGAAGTGAAGAACCTGTCAAACCTGTTGAGCCAACTTTCAGGGAAGTGGCACCTTAGTGGGACTAACGTCAAGGCACAAAGTGGAAATCAGACAAAGCTTGTCCAGAGTGATGGGACTGCAAATCCAAATTCCCTTCTGAAAACCGTGGTCATTGCATGTGCATTACCTGCTAGACTAAGTTACTAATTTAAATGATGAAGCCTCAAGAGACTCATGCAGTGGGGTAACCAATCTGTATCAAAGGAGGTGAGGAAACCTATTGCTTGGTTGATTGAATCTGACTGAGGTTCAATTTTCTGTACTGATAACCTCCTTTTTAATTCTTTTGTTCCTCTACTTTCCAAATTATCTACACCCTCGGGTACTCTGACAAAAATGAAATCTTACCTGGTAATATTCATGCTTTTGTCGGCCTGTCTTCATCCCTGAGAGGGTGTGAGCAGCACCACTAATACTAGTGGTGTACTTGACTGCCTGTTAAGGACTGTCAGGACTGAACTAGTCCCACTAATTCCAGAATATCAAGTTCCTTTCAGGACTTTGCTCAGGAAGAGATTGGTAACCATGACCAAGCTTGCATTTGGTGAAATAAATTGCAAATATTAAACACATTAAAAATAACTGTATGTCTCCTTTAAATTGTACAGCTATATACACTGCAAAATGGACTGTCCAGAAAGGAAATGCTTTATTCTTCTCAATATGAACTCTAAGATCCTTCTTATTAGTTTAGTACAATGAGGTAGGCAGACAGACAGACAGATGTTCCCATTTTTTGGACTTTCAAGTATCTCAAGTATTAACAGAAACTACATTCAGTTTCTACCATCAAGGCCACCTGGAGGTAAGTCTTACTAATCAGATTTCATGGGTCAATTCAATGCCCCGAGAGGAGGAAATTCTGAGTGCAGCTCTCTCACTCTTCAAGCAGGAACCAAATCACTGTGGAGCATTGTCTTAACAGTATTGACATTTCCGACTTTTAAAAAGGAACTGGCTCACAGTCACTCCTGGATGTCTCTGGTGTCAATACGGAACCCAGGGGAACTGTGAGGTCTAGCAGCCTTTCCCAATTTCTTTCCCTGTTCCCCTGCCTTTACACTGTATAGCACAATCAACTCTATCCCAGCCAAAACCTGTGAAGGCAGTARCACCACAAAGGAAAAGTGCCTGATGGACACACCAACATCAGCCATTTCGGGATATCCCTTATCTCAGCCTTCTTGCCACTTTCTTCTAGTCTTCCTTGTTCATTTGACCAGTCTTTACTGGTCAAGACCAGCCTGCCTTTACTTATCTCTTTTTTCTCTTTTTTTCTAGACCTTGGAGCCCACCACCACATCATATCACACTTGCATCCTTATCACATCACTGCGCATCTGGCCTGAAAGTTAAAAAAAACAGTGAACAGAAAGGAGAAGCTCTGGAACAAAAATAGCTCGTAATAGAAGAGTGTGCCTCAGCAAATTTAATTGAAAAAACCCTTATGTTAATACAGTTTGCTTCTAATTAAATGTTGAGATCTCTGTTGAAAATTGTATCCTTTATAAATGCTAGCAAGTGCTTACATACCTATAAGGAGCAATAAGGATAGTAATGCAGGTTCTTTTCTCAGCAGAAAGATAAGAGTCATGCTTTCAGCAACACTGCTACCTTAATTTGCAAATAATTTGGGATAGAACCTGTTTATCCCTTTGTTGTCGATGACTATAGCTAAAAAGGCCCTTGCAAACACAAGACAATAGGCAACATAAATAATAACAATCTTTGACAGTAGGTCTCTCACAGTTAAGGTTCAAAGCTCTTCCACTGTGAAGATGTTGTTGAATCATCTACCATTTGCTGAACTTCCTGACAAAGCCTCTGCCTAAAGGAAAAAAATCAGTTGAGGAAGAGTTTGAGGTTAATTATACAAGCCTTTTTAAAGTTGCTGTGCGATAATAATTAATATGTACTTAGCTCTTGCAGCCAGTTTTGCTGCAATCCTGACTTTCTACCATATGTGAGGCTCTTTTTGTCCTGTCACAATTTCTTTGTTTTCCAGAGGGTTCCTATATAATCACTCCTTTTCAAGGAGAACCATTTTATAGGCTCCTTTTGCCACAATGTCAACATTTCTAATTCTAAAAAGTCATATCATAAATGCCAAGCAAAGCGTTATGAATATTACATGTCTCTAAGGCTAAGTTTTTAAACCTTTCTTTTAAAATCTCTTCTCTTTTGTTGCGTGTTTTGCCTCTTCACATGAAAATGTGCACACACAGTCATATTCAAACACAAATGTGTGCATATATGTGTGGGCAAACATGAACAAATTATATTAATTCGTCCAATCTTTTACCTGTTTAATAACAAAGTCTATTTCCATGGTAGCACTGAAGGAATAGGACTCAGTATTTGAAACATGCTGTGGGAGACTGACAGTGGCAATGCAGGGGTAGTAACCCAGTGATGCCAATGCTGAGCATAACTGGCATAGGGTCACTGTTATCACTGGTATTTCCTTGGACAAATTTTCTTGTGCAGTTTCGCTTTCCCTTTCTCTCCTTCAGATAAACAGAAGTGATGGAGAAATGTATTTCTATAAAATCTATAATACTCAAAAATCAGACAAGGTTGTAAGAAGAATACTTATTTGATGTATAAGGTGCAGTAAATGCTAAATGAATATGTTCAGAGTGTCTAACATGTATAGAAACTACTTATTTGCATATGGCTATGATTCATTACGTCTTTTCCTGGGATAAATAACATTTTCTGATCTAAACAACTCACAGATAGAAAAGATAGAAGACATTTAAACTTCAGTATTTTATTCTGCTCTGAAACTTATGCTGCCAAAAGATGCATCCTGGACAGTTCAAATACCACATCCTGGAAATACCTTCTATACTCAGACTCCAGCAAATCTAGTTTTCTTGAATAACTAATGTGTCCCAATCTTTTTGTAAACTTAAAAGTAAATTAAAAAATAAAGAAAGCAGCTAGTTCTTCCTATTTTGTTTTTACATACTTGTTTTATAGTCTGATTACTAAGAAGCATCGGAAAGGCAATGAGGATGCTCGAAGATTCCTCATGGACCAATACAACTTAACTTTGATACTTCATGCATGCATGTCCAAAGACTTGTTGAGGTACCAGGGCAACACCTGACTAACTCTAATTAGGAGCTTGTCCAAAGGAAGTAACAGACAGAAAGATATTTTAAGAGATTTATTAATTTAGCAAGTATGAAACCCCAAAAATATTGGGTTGACATTCCTTAGTTACCTGAAAGAGCAAGAACATTGCTGATTGACTAGATTTACTTTGGTGGTAGTTTTTGCTGCTTTCTACTTTTGATGACCTATACATGAGGAGCTGCTTCTTCTTGTCAGATGCAAAATGTAATGACAAGGAATAAGCTGCCCTCTAACTGCTGGACTGCTTTTCCTGCAATTGCAGTGCAAACTGATTGTCAGTATTCAGTTGCAAGTAAAAGTTTGCTCTGMAAACTTATTAATGAAAAATGGCGTATATCTAGCTTATAAAACTAAATTATTTTGGAATTTTGARGAAATTTGAGCTATATTTTACTCATACGAATGAACCCCAGAATAATATTCATGAAAGATGAATTACAACTTGATATGTCTGCAGCTACTAAAAAGGTATCGTACCTAAAACTTATCAATGACATAACTTGTCTTGCTCTCTGCTAATACCTGAAATCAAGTAGAAAGAAATAATTCACCCTTCTTTCCTGCTTCTGAATTTACTGAAAACATATCTAAATATCCACCTATGATACTATAGAACACGTTAATCTAGTAATTTTTAGAGTGGAGTAACTCATCTGAAGTCAACGGAGTCAAACTGGTGTAAATGAAGATGGGGTAAACCCATCCACAAAAAGTCAAAGTCAGTGGTAAGTACAAGGATATACCCTTGGCAGATGAACATTTAGACACATTTAATTTATAATAAGAAATAATATTTTTCTACTGGCATTCCATTCATTGGTGCACAACAATAAAGCTAGGCACTTTGATGGGATCATTTAAGTAAGCATAGTAATTTCATACTTGCTTTTAATATTTGAACCACTAATAGGTGCTATGTTCAAGAAGCATAAACAAACYACGAGACCTTCTAATCAAGGTAAGAGCCATATGTACAAAACAAATGGAGTCTTTCTCACCTTTGGCTTGAGAAAACAAAAAAGAAAGGGATTTCAGCAGCATTGTCTTTAATCCAATTTACTTTGGATTTAATCTCCAAAACAAGGCTGGCCTGCTAATTCCCAATTATAATGGCACATGTAATCAGAGTCCTCATTAACAAAGACTGACTATATTGTCTATTAGGAATGGAAATCTGAAATGCAAATTCAGCAAATCAAAACGTTAAATGAGCTCTACCCAAGATGCTTAGAGCTCCTGCCAGGGCAGCGCATGCTGGCCGACACCTGCCCTGAATTCTCCGTCCAGCTGAATGTTTCATTCTGTTCCAGTCTTTGCCTCCTAATTGACCTGCTTATGATCTCTGCTACAATTAACATATGCTTATTAGTAATGGCTGGTTAAAGATTTCAAACTGCCGCAGTTTACAAAGTCTAATAGAGATGGCACACCACAGGAAAGATGAGACCACTGTTTTCCTCATCAGCAGTGTCACAGTGGTTTGGTTTCATGTGATTCAAATGAGATAATTTTTCACATCGTCTGATGTCTGCAAACCCATTCTAATTGAAACTGGAAATCTGCACACAAAGTGGCTTAAGGCTCCTGGTGCACTAAATGAAAATCAGTTAGGGAATAGGATTTTTTTCCCTTTTAAACACATGCTTAGCAGCAATGGGAAAAAGATTTTTTTAGAAAGAAGGGGACAAGGAAACAAAGAGGGAGAGAGAGAAGAAAGCTGGTTTGAATGGTAACAAACAAGAAAATAGCCTACCCATAGTATTTCTGGTCAAATTCCTCAGTCCATTTCTTAGCTGTTAATGAAGGTTTATAGATGTATCTATGAACTGAATGATTTTTTTTTTTAATATGTTGCAGAAGCAAAAGAATAATTCTGTCATTACCAGAGTATTGAYTGCTATTATTTTTGTTCCTGGTCCTTATTTAAGAAAACATTCTTTATTAAAACAAACAAACAAACCAAAAAAACAAACCATACCAAACAATGAACCAAAAAAAAGAGAAAAGAACTGTCACTTAAATAGGCAAAAGTGTGCACTTATAGGATGACTACTGTAATACTTTCATTAATCTTAGGGTAATGTCACATTACCTACACTTTCTTATAAGAAAAAGATCATATTACTGCTGATTTGGTAGGTCAGTCTACTTTCATTAAATTTTCCTATGTTTTCAGTGTTTTTCCATATTACTATCTTCAGTCTCCAGGAGCCAATGGGCAACAAATAGATCTCTTCCACCTGGTTTCATTCCAGCTTCATTAGCAATGCACTAATACAGCAATTATATCTAATTCTCTCTCCTAACTGCATTATTATTATTTATCTAAGGTTTCTTGCTGACCATATTTATTCCTTTTAATTTTGTTCCCTGATTTTACTTGATCATAATGCATTCTTAAGGAGATGATTGGGCATTTCACAGTCCTTCCTTTGTATTCTTGTCTTTGATTATATAAGCCACTTATCCCTTTGAAGTCTCATACTGCCAAAATCCCAGAAGGCTGGAAAGAGGGCAAGAAAATATTTGGGTCTTGCGTTTTGCTCCTGTAACCACAGCCATTTCCACTTCTTACAGGCAACTGAAGGCAACATTTTTTTTATGGCGACTTCAGTCCTAGTACCAAACAAATTCAATGGCAATTTTTTCTTAATTTCCTGAATGACATTGCTTAAAACTAATGTTTCATGCTTCATTAAAAAAACATGTACTCAACAACATATTCTGGAACCCAGAATGCAGAATTGTGTAGTTGGTATAACCCACACATGCTTTGCAGAGATATAGTGAGACACTCACTGCTCCGGAAACAGCTACAGTTTAAGTCAGACAAATACAATAGGCAGAAAAGATTAGGTTCCAGCAAAGGAGAGGAGAATACCAGAGAGAGAATTCATGCTCAGCTGTACAGTTGTCTTGTGGGCTTTATGAAAGGATCTCAAGGAACTGGAATATATAGTTCAGTTTGTAGGAAAAAAATACTGTTACAATCTATAGGAAAAGGTATATGTTAGAAGGCAAAAGAAAGAAACAAAGATGTCTTCTCAAGGTTGGCACTAACAATTCCTATACTCTCTGTTTCGTGGATTTTTTTTTTTTTTGGAGAGTGATGCCCCCATTGACTTTCATCTTCATTTTGAAGCTAGTGAAAAACAGATAGCCTCAGATGTCTTGATGTAATTGAATTGAATGGGATTGTAGTAAAAGAAAAAATTGATGTATTCTTTGAAAAGAAAATGCTCCCATGCCTCTCAGCTTTATGGCCATTATAATCAGMCTTGCAATCTTTTAACAAGTTAAGATTAAAATTTCTAGGACTAAATACAGAGTTAGCATATTCAGCTGCAGTGCTCCAAAAACTTTTGCTCCCCTTGCTGCATTTGGGTATTAACTTTATACGACATAGACTTGATCCTGTTTATATCAGAACTACTTTTTCCCTTTCCTTTCCATTTTCCCTGCAGCTAGGAGCATAATTAACGCAATAGTGGGATTTAATTTACTGAAAATTAGCCAAGTAAAAGTCAGGGCTCTCACTTCAAGTGCTCTCCAAGGCTCACTTTCTAATCAGCAGAGGGAGAGGCATAACCAGGGTGGGTTCAACCCATCCCAGGATGGGTATTGAAGGCAGGCAGATAAGTTGGTGTTTTCTATTTCTACTGACTGTAAAGAAAGACTCAATGGTAACTTCAAACTGTTCGCTTAATATTAAGTAACTCCTGAAAGAACAGGTTATGATATCCCTCAGAAACATAACTTCCCAGTGTGTGAAAAAGGATATAAAAGGAATAAGAATCTAGTGGTTTGACCACACTGTTTGGTACAAGAAGTTTCCCACTGATCTTTCTGCTACCATTCAGCCTGGTTCCACATTTCCAAGGGGACTTGTTTAAACAGTTTCCTACATTTTCTGCCATCTGAAGTGAGTGTTGCTCTAACTATCTTACAGCAAGGGTATGACACGTAGTTAAAATTAGCAATATCTTTGATTTGATTTAACAAGACCTCCAACTGCTCAGCGGCACATTGCTGTTGGCCACACCACTAATTTTTCAGAACAAGCAACAGAAAGTGGCAATTTTACAAACTTATAGGTCAGGATTCAGAATTGAGTTCTTGCCTGTGTTATCTGGGAATCAAGAAAAAACTAATGGGAAAAAGTGAGTACTCAGTCTTTTCAGTACTTGGGATTAAATCAAGTACATGATAAGATCTTAAGATTGCTCCTAAGTTTACAGCTATAAGATCCACTAGTAGCGAAATTCCTGTCTGTTCATTCTGTTTGGCACTGTGTTAAAAGTACCTAGGCTCCTCTATGGCTTGGGATACTCGCTTGATACTAAATATTACTAAAACCCCAGGAAAACTGTGCACACCATAAATCAGTATAGACTGTTATTTGCACTTAATTTTCCTCCAGGCATATACTTTGAAGGATAATTTTTTAAGTTTAAGTGTAATAAAATTAAATGCAGATTATCAACTCAATATGAAATAAACCAGAAGGTTTCACCTTTTTCACTATCAAAATCTTTGAAATATGAAAACAATATCTCATAGATGTTGATACATTTGTATTGACAGAGGAGAATAGTCATAGAGTTGAACTCTGGCCCCGGTACATGGTTTCTGCCACTGAATAGAGATTTAGGCACTTGGCTGAAAGCAGAGTTCAGCTCCATCATTTTTTTCCCAAGTAACCCAAAATATGGTTCAGCAAGTTTGGTTTTTTATTTTTTGGCAATCTGCCCAATAAAAATTTGAAGAATAATTATCCAAACTCAAATATAATTTTTTACTTGCACACATGCCACTAGATGTGGTGGTTCATGGTAACACATATGATTCTTCCTGCGAACAATGCCAAACCTTTTTTCATTCTCTGCATAGTGACAAAATGCTCTTCTATGAAATCATTCAGCTAGAATTGTGTAAATTTGGCTTATCATTCAAATTTTGCTACAGACCTTCACAACAATCTGGGATAACTCATTTGATAGSGTCTAACCTGAAGAACAGTAAAGGAACAAAAATCCAGGGTGAAGTTGATGTGAATGGAAAATAGTCACTACCTCAGAAATGCAGGTGGTTAATCACTGTGAACTCCAGTTGACCACTTTTTATTTTGTTTAAAAAAGAAGATAATACTTCCCAGTTTTACAGGTTTTTTTTGAAAATGTGTTTCTTCTTATTTATGAAGTACTTGGATATTGTGGTAATGGAAGCCCAATGGACACAAATGTGTTACTGTTCTGCAGCTGCTAATGAAGCTAGCTCTTGCACGTGGAGTTATCTGTCTCTAAAGGTGGAATAGTGGTAGCAGCTATCAGGGACAGCTGAATCTCTATGGGCACTCTGGGATTCTCTCTTGCTTCTCGTAGGACAAATAGTGACAACTTCTGCTCACATGTTCCTTCTTTCCTCATTGTGTGGGAGGCTATATGCCTGATTAAATTGCTATATTCCAAGGAAATGCTTGTAATATATTTGTAGTAAAATTACTCCAGACTGTAAGTAAAAGTTAGCATTCATTTAAATACTTAAAAAAAGCATAGGCTTTTAACTCCAGATGGAGCTTAACTTGCAATGGAGTCATATTCTAACAAGTAAATCCAAATGTGTTTTTTTTTAAATTAAGTTCCTATTTTGTAGAAGTGTATTTGTCTTGTTATATACATTACTGCTACAAAAAGCAACCTTTCTGTATATTAATGGATAAAATTTCTTTTCAGCATGTAGACTTTCATCAAACAGACTATTGCGTTTTAACTGGCACCCTATGATGTATCAGGTCAGTGCTGTGTTGCATATGCGCATTAGAGAGTGAAAGTAATTATTATGTTGGATACACTGAATTTTCTTATGTTCATTGATACAATCATATGTACTTTAAATGCCTAAAACAGGAGGAAAAAAGAGGAAACTTTCATATTCTTTCTTTTTTCATTTTCATTTATGCAGATTCTGTGATACAGAATGTGGAAGAAAACAGGAGGAAGTGAATGAAAGTACCATCTTCTGTTTTTCCCATCATGTAACCTAAAACTGTACAGATGAAAAATTTTTTTGTATTATTTTTTAAAGGAAAAAGAAGGAACTCGCTCCCGGGATTTGACTTTGTATGCCAAGCTCATGCCTTGAAATAGAATTTTAAAAATAGAAAATCTTGTATATAGTGTAGAATAAATGGTGCTGCTTTAATAAGAACACTTGGAATGCAAATGAATCCTGGAACCAGTGTGTGAAAACATACCCAAAATGAAAGAGAAAAGAAGAAAGCAACATAGAAGATGATTTATTTACTACCCCTCAGTTCCTAATTATAATTATTTTTGCACTGTGACGTCTTCTCCAGCCTTTTTGTTTCACACTATCATCACTAAAGTGATGAAAGAGCTGCTAAATAAATATGTGATATAATCTGTATTTTCAAGAGTGGGGTTGTTAATCATGGAGTCTTGGTAAATTCAATTTTGCCCTACCAACAGTTCTTAGACAGCTTCAAAGAATAAAGCACCTTTATTAACATAATCAAAAATTATCATCTCCCAGTTTCTCACAGGACTTGCCACTACAAAACCTACCAAGGCACTGGAGTCCTATCTTAGCGTTTTTAGGGCTGTAATATTTGCATTGCAGCAGCATCTCATCATGACAGGGATAGTCAGGGACTGGAGCTCTCTTGTTCTGGGCACTCTTCAGAGGAGCAGCTTGTGCCTTAGCATAGTGACAGCCTGTGCTTCATGCTCAGGGAGGAGTTCATCTTTTTCCATAACATAAGCATCAAAAATAGATGTCATAAAATATCCTCCAGAGATGTGTGTTTCCTTTTGTGGATTGTAGAAGAAGCCTGGAGTGATGATCTTACATAGGTGGTCCTGCTTGTAAGGATATCTAGTCTAGGGCAGATAAATGCAATCAAGGGGCAYATTCTTCTGGGACTGTACAAACACAGATCAGAAAGTCAGTCCTGTGCTCTGAACTCTGAGTCCCCATCTTCTGTTTATGCTAGAGACTCTTTCCCCTTAACCACTTCAATACTTGAAGCATTCTGGATTTGTCTTGTCCAAGTTCCAGATCATCTGAAATAGTGTCTGAAGTACTTTCTCTATTATGGAAAAATAGGTACCTAAAATATAATAGCAATTATTTCCCTAACTGGCTTCACTCCTTATTCTTCATGCAAAAGGTGAGACCTCTGACCCATATGTTTGCTTGAATACTTTCAACATCACATCCATTATTAAAAGAAAAACAACCAGCACCCCYAGTCTATTTTCTTATATAATAGTATATAGTCCCTCTTTTCTCTCTTCTCTGTACTGCTTTGCTAAATTAGTTACTGTTATCTAACAGTAATGAACACGTAAGAGAGCAACAAAGAATTTTTGGGAAAGATTAAATGATTGCAAATACCCTGAAATACATCTTAGTTTATCATTACAATAATATTAATACTACTTTAAGTTCTGAGAACACTGAAGATAATAGGTGAGTAGTTCTGTGACATATTAATATGGACAAGAATCATATCTGGAAAGTCTTCATTTTTCAGTGGACTTCATGGAAATGATTATGCACACTGTTTCCCCAAACTATGACCAAACGTGCTAGCAACACAGATATCTCACCACCTGAACATGACTACAATAATTTTTTTTCAGTGTCTCTTGGGACTTCTCTGTGCTCTTTATACACTCCCACAGATAAATAAAGTTCAGTCTATAAAAATCTCTTAGAACTTCTGAATATACTACATTATACAGCATTATTTTTTTCTAAATGTGAGTGCTGTATCTGAATAAAAAAGAGGAAAAGTCATAAAATTATGATTGATTATGAAAAGTCAGTTTTCATAGTGGTTTTGAGACACTCATTTCTTCAGCAAAGTCTTTGGTATCGAGGTTTTACCATATTTTGTAGAATCACCATTGTGTTGCTAAGTCAGTGTAGCTAATTTAATTAGTACCAAAATGGCCAGCAGCTAGGTCAGCTAAGAAGATATATTCCCCTGGCATCTGAGCACTGAAATACTTTATATGTTTCTGTAGAGGTGTTAAACAGAACTGTAAGGGAAAATAGTTTTCATCGTGTGATTTTTTGAAAACATAAAATTTTTTCCCTTTTCATTTTCAGGACAATTCTGATTTTGGTTTTTTGGAGTGTGCGTGGGGGAGTTTTTGGGTGCTAGAGTGCCTGCTGCTTTTTGCAGTCTTTGGATAAGAGGAAGACTTGTGTTCAAGTCTGTTCCTCAAATAACAAAGAGCAAGGATATGAATCTATATCCCACAGAAACAATTTATTTCAGTGGGTTATCCCTCCTGGTGGGGATCATTGAGTAAACAGTCACTGGGCAAGAGACAGAGTCTAAATGTACAACAGGTTAGGACACTGATGCTAAACACCTGACCTCAAATCTCTTTATTTTTCTATACCCAAGAAACATGCCACAACAAGCAATACCATTGCAATTCTGTAAACAGATTTACTGCAGTCCTCTCCACAATCAGGGAAGATTRTTCCCTGTAACCCCACTGTTTATGGGGTTACTTGTAGCCAATGATGGGCACACGTTAGGTGTTTGGGGGAAGTCACAGTCTGGAAGGACCTATCTTTCAGTCTTGGTTATAGAAAGAGACTGAGATCAGGCACCTAACTTTGGCTAACAAAATCTGGGTGGGATGAATATCACCCATGCATAGTAAACTTGCTCATTCTCTGCTGAAACCTGTTTAACACATTTTATATACTGTATAAAGTACTGCAGAAAAACACAGTATCATGTTTGAAGAAATAGAAATCAGTATTGGTTGGGATTCATCAGTAGGCATGACAGTAAAGAAAGCAGCTAGGTAAGGTGGCTGCAGGTTAATCAGCCATAATGCATTGCCCTTTTTATTCAGGAGGACAGCTGAAAATCTCCTAAATCTTATGTGAAAGCCTGCAATTTATGTATGGTGATTTTGTTTTCTGTTGATCCATGTTGGTATTGATTTTAAGAGCAATCCAAGTGAGGCAGTCAGCTCTTAAACATATTTAGTTAAAACAAAACAAAAAAAAAAGCAAACCAAAAAACAAACCTTGGATATCTTTTATAAGCATAGTGAGACACTAGAACAGGTTGCCCAGAGAAGTTGTGGATGCCCCATTATTGAAAATGTTCAAGGCCAGAATAGATGGGGCTTTGAGCAGAATGGTTGGAAATAGATTATCTTTGAAGGTCCCTTCCAATCCAAACTATCCTATGATTCTATGATCTTTTGAAAATCAGCAGTAGAATTTGACTGCTGTCTTTTTATAAGAGTGAATGCTAATCATTTATTATTTTGTTATATTTGTCTCTTATTAATCTGAAATTGTCAAAGTACTCACATTGTACTTAAATACCACACACCTGAATTTTTAACAGATGAAAAAAGTGAGACACAGAACAATACAATACTTTTCCAGGAGGACAAATGTCAGGTTAATGACAGAAAATTCCAATCTAGTAACTGGTGGTCTAACTATGCCATCACTCATTACAGGAATATTCTGTTGTTTTACTTTTTCCATTTTATCACTGATCATTCTATTCCCATACCAAGGAACAGCCTGGAAAACACATACTGAGAGTATTTCCCTAGGTGTTTCACTGTCTTAGTCCCCTGTTAAGTCTTGAGTAAGCATCTATATCATCAGTACAAACTTTATTTTAAGGGAAAATTAATGTTTGCTGGTTTCAAAGCTTTTTTGTGTTTGCATGTGGTTTTGTTTTTCTTTTTGCCTAATTTCTTTTTGTGGATTGTCAAAGGGACAGTTATTACTCTGGGGAAGATCCCTTTCTTTTCACCCTTAGCCCCGTCTTTTTTTCTTTCTTATCTCTGCAGTGCTCACAATGCCTTTTTAGTATTTGCTCACAGAGTTCTGTGTTCCTAGTGGGACATGGTGTGTAGTTTAAATATGTTTCTCTCCTGATATTCTAAATGACATCCAATTGACCTCATAAATGTCTTATGAGACCAAACAAACTCCATGCTCGAACAAAAACTGTCAACCAATTCTACTTTGCTTGTCCTCAGGCTGCTCTGGCATGATGCCATAAAGCATCAGTATTGATATTTTGTGGCATTCAAATTGTAAAGTACCTAGGCTAAGCCATAGGAGCAGAAGTATTAATACAATCTGGCCATGTCACTGATAATTACCCCAATATAAACTAAATTTATAGCACATGATACCTTTGATATGAATTGGCAGCAGGCATCAAAACCTTTTCCTGACATTATCACATAAACCTAGGAGGCATATAGCCAGTATTTTGTGTAAGGTATTTTATAGAGAAGCATAAGAGATTCAGAAAAACTTCTGCATAGTTTTATCACAGCCTTCATCAAGACTTGTTTATTGTCAATAGTGACTTTTACCACAGGAAAAAAATTTCTTGTAATGCTCTATAATTTTAACTGAATAAACTCATAAATGTATTCAAAGTGTCAGGGAACACAGCTACACTAAGCAGTATAAGTTAACATGATAMTTCAGCTTAAAACTATGCCTCTAGTTTTCCAGATTGAAAGCAATTTCTTTCTAATATGGAAAACAGAAGCTATCTGAAGGGAGCCTTTTATGCTATACTTTTACGTTAAAACTTATCAAGTGTCTAGGGAAATGTGTTCTTGAAATCCCGTCATGATCCATGTGTCATTGAAGACAAAGATCCGATGTGGTATGGAAATTTCTTGATGCATATTATGAGCTGTTGTTTGCCATAGTGTCTGGATAATCCTGCTTCATTTATTGGAGGGCCATTTCAGCCGCACTGTCAACAGCTTGGGATGATCGGGTCACCTTTCCCTATAAAATTATGTAAAAGCTGTCAAATGGGCAGGATTATAGGCACATTAAAGGTGCTTTAAGATTTCATGCCTATAAATATTAGCAAAGAAGATTTAAAGGCAAATTTGTCATCAGTACATGCCCACGTTTCTACAACCTTGTTTTACAGCACTGCAATGTTATCACCTACATTTTATCATGTAACTGTGAAGTGTTTTGGTGGGGAGCAGCTGCTTGCAGCATTATCTGTTTAATTCATGTACCAGGAATTAAGCATTATTTAAAAAAAAAAAAAGAGGATAGCTGCCTTCTATGTCTCATCCTTTGGAAATGAGTCCTTAACATTTTTATTTCACAGCAAAACAATTCAAGTAGATCAACACAAATATTTTGTATTTGGAGGGTCAGATTGTTAAAAGCCATTGTATATTTAATAAAGAATTTTGATTATGGCACCAATTACAAATACCTTTGCATGGGAGTAATAATGCAGCAAATCATTTTGCCTAGTATTTACTTTTAAGTTGTGAACATTTTATTATAGTGTTTTGGAATGACTGCTATTATTTATTGTACATTAAGAATGCCAGGGGCACCTCCAATATAAATAGATGTTGGCAGACCCCCTGCATTTCTTCAGAGCTCTCTGGTACTCTTGCTAGACAAGTGTAGCGTTTTAGTCATATTTTTGTGCTGGCAGATTTCTAGCCAATCTCTAAGTTAAACAGACCTAAAGACCTCAGAGGAGGGAGAAAACCTCGTTCTCCTACAATCTTTCAGGGAAAAAAAGATCTCAGACCCYTACCAAGGAATAGAGTAAATTGTGAGCAATGCTATGTCAGTTGTAAATGTCTGCTCTGGGACTTCATCCAAACTGCACAGACAGCAGTAGGAAGTTTCCCATTTCCATGAGCTTTGCAAGTGGCTGCTGTTAAGGCAGCGTGCGTGTCTGCTCTCTCTATCGCCAGTGTCCAGGTCAGAAGGCAGCCCTAGATGGAAACCTATGTGTAAGCGGTAACTGGTGCATCAGTCAGCAGAGCATGCCTCCAATGAATTTGCTCTTGCAATGTGAGTGAGAAAGGAAAATGCTTGAAAAATCCTGAATGCAATTAGGCACAACATGGTTGTTCTCTCCAAGCTTCATTAGGCTTTGCTCTTAGTTTTCACATTCCCAGTTGGCTTGGATAAATGGCCAATCTCCAGTTAGCTTCAGTGGGAGCAGAAATGTTGTGGAGGGAGAGGGTTTGTCTGAAAAAAATGACAAGAAAGGGATATAGTGCCTGAGCTGACATCTTGCTGAGGAATAGGTGAAGGAAGAGGAGAAGAGGGTAAACAAATGGTGTGCTCAATGCACCTGGGAGAAAGCAGAGACAGCAATTCTCAACAAGGAGGCAGTAAAATAACTTACTAACTGCATACAAGCAAATGCTTCTTAGATCAGGCTTCAGGGTCCCCTAGAAGATAAACTGGGGAGCTGTTTGAAGCCCCCTGTGGATTTGCAGTGAGGGAATTGGTGGCTGTGGCCCAATAGCAGTAGTGCTCAAAGAAAAAATTAAGTGGAAAATTTCCTTGGAGGTAGGCAACTAGGAACAGAAGCAGGATGGTTGATACTTCAGCTGAACATTTCTATTTTTCTTCTGGCTCAGGGTCAGAAGGTACATGTTCAAGAAATTTTGTGCAGAAAGAATAACAGGCCTGGAGCAGATCAAGAAACAACTTTCCAAGTGCACAGACAAAAGGAAGCTTAACGGCAGAATGTAACAAGACTCTTTGTTCCTTTTTTCTGGATGTGTTGGAAAAGGTAGAAATGTTTCAGCCCTTATAGTCTCCATTTTGGGACTATACACAGCTTCTGGAGAATACATGTGTTGTATCCCCGTGGCAGCTGTGAAGGGGATTAAATAAGAAAAGGAGAAAAAGTCAGCTTGGATAGTCAAATATTACAGTTTCAACATCTAAGATTCACCTAGGGGAGAGGGGAAGAGAGAGAGGGAAAAGAGACCACTGAGAGACCTTTTCTTACATGGAATGGTCACATGGCAAGATGCACATCCCCATAGGTGACAGCTTGTCTTTGTGTGGGCTGGGGATTAAGCAGAAGCTGTTTTTCGCAAGCAACGTTACTGGAGAAGTGCAAAGACAATTGCCCAGACCTCAGTAATGAGATATCCACTCCTGGACAAACCAAGCTACGATTGTACAAAGTGGTGATGACAATTCATGCAACAGAGTAGAAGATAATGCAGCTGTTCAAGTTCAGGGGCTTGCTAACAGCTGCCTATAGAGTTACCTAGTACATTTCAGACCCTATAATATCAGGTGAATCCTCTTAGAGTTCACAGATGTGGCCCAAGAAGTCCTTTGCCTTTCTGGAGCAGCAGAATGCCACAGAACATCTCAGAYGGTAATGGAGATCTATGGTTAAAGACAAGAACTGAGCCCTGAGAAAACAAAAATGATCCAGCTAAGCTCTCTGTCAAAGCTGAGCACTAAAACTGAAAGAAGAGGGGTGACAGAGCAGCTCTGATTAAAGCCTCGGGCAGCAGCTGGTAAACTGAGGCAGCAGTCAAAAATTTTCCAACAAGAGTTCATGTTACAGACCCATGACCTGAGGTTCAAAGAGGTGCTATTAATCCTTTCCCCATGAGATATTACATAAATGTGACCTGGGACTTACTCCTTTGTGGATGCCAGTCTTTCTGTTAGATACTTTAGCCTATTTCTATTTGCAGGAAAGGTAGATTTAAGAACATATACAACCCAACGTGTACAACACATCTGCAAGTAGGGAGATCTGTCAGTGAAAGAAATAGCGAGCCCTTCCCTCTCATTCTTCAAATACCATGTTCAGTTTAGAGACAGAGCAGGTATCTCTGCTCATTCTTAATAAACTGGCAAGATTTCAGGCATTGACTAAGACAGCTGGTGATATAGCAAACTCCTTATTCCTTGCCAGAACTTATTTATTATTAAAGACAAATTAAGTGATGGGAGGTGGGTCTTGAATGTTGGATAATCCATTAACCAGTTCAATAGGATTCCCCTGAAAGGAGGTTTGTATGCCAGAAGGTATTTCCAGTGCACTTTGTATAAAAAGGGATTGGGAAAAGGAGAAAGAAGTTGAAAGGTAGTGCTGTGAGTGAGAATGTTTGTATGACTGGTGAGGGATGTGTGCTATCAGACCAAAAGGTTTGAACAGGTGAGCAAGACCTTGAAGGCCCATGAACTATGAAGAGGCTAGATGTGTTCAGGGATGGGAAAACCTCTTATGAACTCCTAAAAAGAAATGGCAATCYATGGGATACACAAGCCATCCAGGGGAGAGGACCCCACCTGCTCACTTGTATTTCTGGCTGATGTGAGAATGATTAGCTGACTGGGAACCTGGACAGGGCAGCCCAGCTAATTGCTGGTGCTTCCTGGTGGCAGGTGACCAGTGCCTGTGTTTGTTCTTCAGGGCATCTCCCTTCTTGATAAACCAGACTTAGAAGCAAATCAAAGAGCAGCTGCTTGCTAAACAGGCTAAAGAAAAGAGGCTCTTGCAGCAAATAGGCAGCACCCTCTCTGCAGCTCTTAACCTTCCACGCAGGAGAGGGCAGTGGGGTCCCTGCTATGAGTGACAGCTCTCCCCAAATGTGTGGAAACAAGTGAAGAAGAAATGATGACCTGCACTGAGTATGTTATTGCTGAATGATTCCCAGGTGAGTTCAGTTAATAAAGTCGCAGACAAATTAAACCACATCCCTCACATCTTGTCATTATTTCTGCATGTCTGGAGCAACGAGGACTAAGACTTTTTTTTAGGTGCAAATACAGCAAACTGAGTTTAGTATATAGAAAAGCCATAGGCTTTTAGCTGGCTGTAGAAAGTATTTTCACAACAAAGCTAACTTAAAACATGGGTGAGTTTATTCTATTTGACAGGTATTTTTCTTTTCTTATTATAAACATTGATGGTAATGTAGTTTATAGATCAGCTTCTCTAATTCCAATCTAATTATTCTAACATTCCATATTTTATCAACATATATTAGGGATTCTACCTTCTTCACTAGTTATTTTTTTTCCAGATTAAATGTTTCTGCCAGCTTTGACTACCCCACCTCAACCTCCCTGGCCCCCGCCTCCAGCCCCCAAACTGAGGGTTTCATATACACTTCATAATAAACACCCTAACAGCAGGCAACACAATGCCCACAAAACTGATTTTGTATCTGTCTAAAAAGAGGTCAGATAGATGATGAGGCAAGCTAACATAAGGAACGTATAAATTTGTAGAATAGCTCTGAAAAATTCTGCAACCTTGTGCCAAAATTGCTGAATACTTTGAGTCCTATCACACATGCTGAGACTGCTTTTCAAAATTACATTTTATATATATCATCATTGTCAGTATTTACTTTGTGCATACTTTCTGTAGTCATACATATTCTATGAATAACATTAAATATAAACATTTGGTATCTTACACTAATGGAGATTGTTTTTGTTTGATTACATATCTCAATCCATTCTTCATCAGAGAATTCTTGATCCAGATCGCTTTTGCACTTGATCTTAGCTTTTATCTCCCCTGAATTTATTCATCCTAAAAGGATATCAAGTGCAGATTCTTTTCAYGGTCTTTATCCATAATTAAAAGCTAGCATTCGAAGGGAATGAACTCAGGGGTACAAAAATTCCTCAATTTATCTCCCACAGATAATGTCTTATTTGTAAATATCTATAAACTTGTTGTTTTGGTGTATGGCTTATATTTCACTAATCTCTCAAAGGGCCTAAATATTCTTTCAYTACAAATATCCTTGAGAGTCGTCATGTCAAAATCATTCCACAATTAATAGAAGTTGCCTCCAAGGGCCTCAGGGAGAAGAGAGCTGTTAATAAGTGGACAAATAGGAGATACTCTCTGGCCTGCTTGAAAATGCTTGAGGACATTATGCGTGTGCTGGTAGGTTAGGCTTTGGTAAATTCTCAAAAATCCTTCCTTTTCACACATGTGTTTCTATGGCACCAGCAAATTCTTATGAATGACACAAAGATGTGAGGTCCTGTACTACTTTCTTACAGCCACCAAAAGTAGGAGGTAGATCCATTGGCTTACATGGAGATTTGGCTGTACATGAGGCTTGTCAGCGTGAGGTGCAGTCCATAATTATTAGAAAGAAACTGCTAAGTCTTGTTCTTTTTTATTAAAAAAACAAACCAACAAACCAACCAAACAAACCAAAAAAACCCAAACAAACAAAAAAACCCACCAACTCCACAATTATTTTGAGGCTAGATAAGGGAGCATATTGTTACGCTTAATTTTTGAAATGTCTAAGAAGAATTACTGGATATTGTAAGAGTTCTGCTCACCGTTTATTTTACCCAAGTTAATACAGAGTATAAATTCCATCTTTCCATTAACATTGCTCAAGCTTATGGGGAAACATTTTTCCTGGGTAAATATAATTTTTCTGTTTTGTTTTGTTTTTTTGTTGTTGTTTTCCAGTTGGATGATATTTGTTAAAGTTTAAACCCATGAAACTCAGACAAAATGTCCTTTCTCCTTCTTTTTATAGGGTGGTATCTGGCAATAAAATATAGTTGTTTCTTGAGAATAGTGCTTTAAAACAATTTAAGAGAAACTTTTGTCCACCGTTTGTGGACAAAAATCCGTACATCTGTGTTTTTGTAATCATGGCTAGAAAATGGCATGTTAATGTATATTTCTGTAAGATTGGAACAGATCCTCTGGTTACTTTGTTGGACTTTATTGAGTGGTCATATGGAAGATTCCTATGGAAGATCAAAATCAACCATAAAAGGGAACTGTGGTTGTAACCTTAATTATCGAAAGGATATCCCCTCCAGAGGATCATAATCCAGTTTGAGAAGCAGAAAGGCGGTTACTTCCCTATGGGAGTCTGGGAGCGATCCTCTCTCAAAAGCTTGGTGACATAGTCCTGTAAGCCTGATATGATTTCACTTTCAAATGCATTTAAAAATTCTGCAGCAAATCCATTGGGGGCGTAGGCTTTCCCGCTTTCCAACACAAATACTGTTTCCTTAATTTCATTCTCTGTCCTGGGAATCTGCAACAATTCTTTCTGCTCTTGTCTCAGTTGTAGCTGCTGCTATTCCACCACYGATGAAAGAACTGGATTTTAATGTTTGTTCAGAGGTATGTAAGCTGGCATAATAATTGTGAATAACTGTGATTCTCCAGGGTAAAGAGGAGTTTGGCCTTAGTATTTTCCAACTTACTGTGTKAGTTAGGATCATTTCTTCTTTGTTTATCAAACCAACTAACAATGTTCACACTTGAGGAATGATTACTAAAAATACACATTTCTTTCTCAGGTTTTTATAAAGAGATAGAAATACATTTAGGGCTAAATTTGTAGACCTTTCACAAGAACTTCTATACTCCTGTGCTTTAAATTTGTTGGAAGACAAACTTGTCTTGAGCAAGTAATTTTAAAAAATGATCTTGTCCCAACATTTTTTTAATAGGCTAAATATTTTATTCTGAAAACAAAATATCTGTCAAACTCTGTGACCCATGGATCCAATCCTCTCATCTACTCTCCCCATCCCGCACCAATGAAACAAACTACTCATAGGAATTATTTCCAAGTTTTAAAATTTATCAGCATATGAATAATTATTTATCCAATACTAATTATCTTTATTCTTTGCTTTGGAAAACCCTAGACCATTTCTGCAAATTATCACCGTCATCCTTATCCATAAAATCTGTCTGATATGCATGATTGCAAAAACTTTGAATCAAAGTAAAACTAGAAAAAGTCAGAGAGGGACCTCCTGAGTATTCAGAAAAGATGGGATTGAGCTGACCCAACTTTGTCTCTCAGTGGAGAAAGATAAGTACCTTTCATCCTACAATATCTGTACAAATTAGCAGGGATGTACTAACCTTTGCAAATGCCTATTTATTTCAGTCAACTTTTGAGTGCATAAATGTCTAGATTAGACCAGAAGCAACTGACCTTCAGACTGATAAAGTTATCACAGTCCCATCCTCAAAATCTTTATGAGGTTCTCTGTGAATGTTAAACCCTGTCAAGCTTTCCTTGTTCCAACTCTTTTTATTTCGCATTGTTGCCAGGTTTTCAAAACAAGGGCTGGTCCATCTCAGTTTTGTGATAACTTTGCATTTTCCACTTTGAAACAATGCAAAGTTGTTGTATATACATACTTTCAAACTCCTAGGAATAAGTTGACATAGACTTATGTATTGTCGTTTTGCAAGAGACCTGGAAGCCCCCAACACGCTGTCCAGGAAAGGTACAGAGTGGAAAAGAACTTTCTTAATAGTTTGCTCTGACCAATAAGACTGTATTTCTGGACAATAACACACAGGTGTAAGTTGCTTCTTTGACCTATAGTTTTCAGCGAGAAAAAGGGGTTTTTAATCTATTCTCATTATTTTTTGTTTTTCCTGAGCGCACAATCCTAGGTACCCTTCAGCTGTCCGGATTCATGTCAATAAGACCCACTGAAAAAATTGTTGATCTAGTGTATTAGGCATAAATCACCTTTTATCCTTTTCCTGCTCAGAAATTGTTTTCTGTTTGCTCAATTAATTGTTTCAGAAGCTACTTACGGACATGATTCAAAAGCTATGTCATTACAAAACTTTCCCTATTTGTTTTGCTTTCCTTACAGTTTGGTTCAAATTATGATTTGTTGCCTTAAACATTTCTACCAGCACAAATAGTGTCTGGTAATTCAGGCTTTCTAATCATGACTGGAGGTAAAAAAATTGATTCTTCTCAACTACTTACTTTTCATGTTGATTGTTCTAAAGATTTAATTGTGGAGATATAGAGTGTCCCTTTTTCCTGCTATACCTTATTGTAGAAATCATCTTCTGTGTACTCATTTTGGAGGAAAGAACTGGCCTCCTCTTCCTCCTCTACCAACAGGACAGTGGGAATCTTTGCTACTTTGCAGGTTTTCCTTTAAGCACTTTGTTTTTATTTGGCTTGTGTCTTCCCTAGCACAAGGAAACTCCAACCCTGTGGATGTTTTCACTACCTCTCCCAGTCCTGCTGCCAAATCTGCTGCTGCTGCTCACCTTTAACTGTTTTGAACAGAACATCTCCTGCAGCACATTGATTAAGTACAGGAAGCATTAGTGACCAGCAGCTCAGGGCATTGGGTTGTTATTGACTCTGACAGACCAATTTGTTTCTCCAATGTTCATTATTCTACAAAAGGGGCACATCAGACAAGGCAATTGAAATGTACAATATTGCCACCTGTCTCTTTTCTGCCTTGATTATGTACAGCCTAGACTTCAGCTCCAAAGTACACTAAGACCTCAGAGATATGAATTGTAAAAATTAAGATAATTAGAATTCCAGACTGGCCCAACTTGGAGCAAAGATAATCAATGCTAGAAGTTCCAAATGAGCACACATATAACAAGTAAATAAATTTAAAATTAGGCAAAAGTTTCTATATTTCTTGGAATTATTAGTGTGTGGTCACAGTGACACTTTGTGTTCATTGCTAGGGAATGCACTCTGCTGAAAAGCTGCAGTGTGCTGGAGTTAACATCTATTATCTAATACGCTCATTAACAATGAGTGACCTAATGCCTGCAGTGAGAAGACTGCAACTAAATTTTAGTAAGGTCAGGAGCTATTTACGGAGCAGCAGCTACTGGACATAAAAAGGAAGCCAAGAAGAGAATGACGCAGTTTGAAACGTACTCACACTAAAACTAAAGTATATATACTGACACAGTGTGCTGCTACTTCATTTTTAATGCATGTACTAACATGTTTGTCCTTTGCCATGGAATGGCACGTGACTTTTCCCCACATTCACCTTCTGTCCTCGCCTGTCAGCAGACATTTGGTCTGCATGTCTCCATTCATAAAACATAGAGACCTACTAATAAGACGTTCCTGAGAACAACAAAGATATTAAAAATTCCTTAGGAACTGCTCTTAGATGCAGTCAAGAGTCAAAACATAATGCCTTTAACACACTCTGGTGCTAATTACCATCGTGATCCATCATGTTTCCTTTGAACTAGCTATGTAACAGTGGAGAGCATACCAGTGTACAGGAAGCCATCTGTGATTTTATTTAAAACTGGAAAAATACTCCAGAGAAGTTTTACTCACTTGATTTCCCTTCCCTAAAATTACAAACAACAAAGATAACTGTTCCTTACACCACCCTTATATAATTATTCTTTCCCACTAGAAAAAACATTTGCCTCCTGCCAGTGGCTATGATTCTCAACTGCTCTGCCCTGTGCCTCACAGCAGAAACAAGGTATAGACCTGTCTACTTAGACTTTCTGCATTGGCAATGTGAAGCAGCTGTAAACCCGACAGGGAGCCAACCCCAACAAGCCCAGTTAATTCAAGTTTACAGATGTTTTACATCACCCAAACAGTGCTGCACAGCCAAGGCAAACCAGTGAATCTGGCACTCCAGATGTGTGTTGGTTTTAAAATTGAAAGTTGCAAAATCAATATATTATTTGGAATGGGTATTCAATAAAATTCATTTGATTTCCATGAGCTCTTGCAAGGACCTCCAGGCTCTGACAACAGATTTGATTTTCTTCCTGATCGTTTAAAACCAGATGCTGCTTTTGATGGATGTGTCACATACATATGGTGGAGTCAGGAGCCACACGTTTCTCTGCACTTTACAAAACCAAGACAAAAACATACACAACTTTAGTTTTTTGAAAAAGATTGACCGTAATTTACAGAGTGACTCTGAGTGCATTTAAGACATGCAGAGCAGCATCCTCACCAATCTGAAGGTGAAAGCTAAACCCGGCTGGGGTCCCCTGGCTTTTAGCATAATGGGATTTTCTTACTGTGCTCCTAGACACTTTGAGTTGGCCCACTTCTGCAAACTGAATTCTTCTGAAAAAATATCGAAAATACAGTCACAGCTTCCCTACGGTGTGGAGCAGATTTTTCATGGGACTGGAGCTGGACTTCCCTGAAGTGAATATCCATTCACCAGAGGTTTCTTTCCTGAAGGTGCAGTGGACTTTCAGACTGCACAACTCAGTGGATTCAGTAGTTTTTAAAAATCTATAGCAGAATACTTCAATTGTTTGACCCAACATATTTACTAGGAGAGTTTTTTCCAAAGAATTCTGGCCCTAGCTGTCTACCAAACTGATCTTATTTAGCACTTTTTCAAGACAGATGATTTAATTAAAATACCTGTAAGCAAAATTTTAACTTACAGAAATTTTTTAAGTTGAAATTTACTGACAAGCCTACATGTTCTGAAACGTGTGTGTTTGTTTCTCTGGAAGAAGGAAGAAGCCTTTTAAACATCCAGGAGAAAAGAGTTTGTACATCAATTCCATCTCCCAAATTTTCACCAAGCTGAGTGGATTTGAAAGCATTAGATAGTACTTTGCATTTAATTACTTCATAGAGATCTACTTATTGTATGAGAGATGGGAAAAGCAGTTTAAAAATATATTAAATCAGTGTGTTTCATTAGTAAAAAGATGATTAACACAATTATTATTCTTGCTTTTCTTCTGAGCTTCAAGTGCACTGTTTGCGCTACCCCCAAAGCCCAGTCATACATCTCAGAAATCCTGACAATGAGTTGAAATCTGCTGTAAAAGTAACCTTGGCCTTTGCAAAAACAAAAGAGGAACTTCAAATTTGAGGGGTTTTGTTGGTTGGCTGGTGAGGCTTTTTCCTTTTTTTTTTTTATAAGAGCAAACTGTGCACTGGTGGTTATGACCTTGGAAGAGCAGAGCAGAGCTCCATTTGTACCAGCCTGGGTGCACATGCACAACATTGTATCTCCCTGCTGTGCCCATCTGCCTGCAGTGTCAGGAAATTTGCAGGGCTCCCTCTGGTCGTTTTAGAGAGGTCTGGCCCTGTTTCTTCCTCGTGGGATGCAAGTAACTCCCGTGGACTTCAGTGAGGGTTACCCATAACCTACAGCAGCAGGGTAGGGCCGTGCTGATCACTCAGAGGTCTGCAGTCCCAGATGCGGCCAGCTGCTCTGTGCCACAGTGCCAGCAGATCCAGGGCCAATGTACTAAGAGGAGGAAAGGCCACCGTGACTGACGTGCACCTATGTAAATGACAGATAGACATCCTGAAAAGTAGTAGGGAGCTGAGAGCAGCAGAAGGAAAGATGCAGTCTTAGCAAAAGCAGATTTGGGGTCAAAACAGACAAATAGTATTACCCAGTTACATCATATATCAGGCAGCTGGGATGCTGATTTATCACAGAATGGAGTGTTTGAAGATATCCCTATATGTCTACGTGGAAGGACTGCCAGCCCCAGCTGCTGCTTTAGAGGCTGGCTGCGTGCCATTTAACTCTCGTCAATCAAAATCCATAAATGGCAGAAGGAGGTGGAGAAGAGAAAGAAAAGGGTAGTGGGAGAAAGAGTAAACCCTGGAGAGAGGGAAGGAGAGATCTGTAGGAATATATGCTATACGGAGTGAATGTGAAAAGGCTAATATACCACCCAGAGGCTCTCCCAATACAGCCAGCTGTGGATTAGGCTTCGTTTAAAATTCTTACCACTGCTATATGCATTCCAAAGTGGTGTTTGCTGGACCTTTTTACTGCTGTTGCTTTTAATTTGCTTCAGTTTTGGTTCATAAGTTGAGCAAATGTAACGGACATAATTTTGATATTTTAAAAGCGATCATAAAAAGGATCTTTTATTTGAACTCCACACTTGTAATCAGATCTCTGAGGATCTCATACCCCTCATGTCTATGGATATAAATACTTCTGTATGAAATTGTGATTTTGAAGAGGTACAGGTGTTTTGAATTCTTAACAAGGTAATACGAGGGAGAGGAGGGGAGGGGAGGGGAGGGGAGAGGAGAGGAGAGGAGAGGAGAGGAGAGGAGAGGGGGGGAGGGGAGGGGAGGGGAGGGGAGAGGAGAGGAGAGGAGAGGAGAAAAAAAAAAATTTGGTAAACAGGATTTATTTTTAATATTTTAAATAAGAAGGCTGTTTGAACATGCCCTGAAACTGTAAACGTTAGAGTCTGAAAACATAATCTACAATCAGAAACCGTGTAAGCAATGGAAAATATGTGTCAAGAAAGGCTCATTACAAAACATTAAAGATACAGATTATGAGTAGATGCTTTCCTCACCTATGTGGTAAGTTTTCAGCTGCCTATTTCTCCTAATTTAAGCACTGTACTTGTGTACGGCTGGAGCACAGTGTGTTGTCATCAGACCRGGCTGACAAGAACCACTTCTGAACAATTCCTTCAGCTATCTAACAAAGTCTGAAGCAGGTATCATTATCTTAAAAAAAATCCACCAGGTAAATGCTTCCTTCACCTGAAATATGAAAACTTTTCCCACAGGCTCTTCCCTTTTCCTCACATACTGCACTGTAAGGCAGTGCTACAGAGAGCACTCTCTATGATCACATTAACAGACTACACAATAAAACTTTCCCAGGGATTTTTGTTATGTCACAGAATTAGGGAAGTTTCTGTAATGCTCTGTGTATGTTTCTGTATGTACATGTGTGACTAGACCTGTCTGTACAGAAAATAAGATAAAATAAGAAAACAGTGTGCGTGACTCAGAACTGAGTGATAAGGTCTTTCTGCCTGTCCTACCAGTCCCAGATCTACAGTTTGTACAGGAGAAAATGATCCATTCACCTCTCTGACATAAGAGTATGGATTATAACAAGAGTATATAAGACTATTTCCCTTTCCATCAGTGGGTAATGAGAGCTTGCTTCCCTCCTCCCCCTGCATAAATAGGTTCCCAAAACTCCTTAGAGCATCATCTGTGGATTGGAGGCAGATGTCAGCACTGAATTGATGACCTTGCTAAGTTGCTTAGGCCAACAGGTCAAGTCCTCCTCCCTTTTGCTCATCCTTAGAGCTATTCCTCTACAGGAGCGAGTGCAAAACATGCTTGACAAGTGTAACATGTACCTGCTGGTGTGAAACAGCATTATAAGCCACAGTCCTGTTCGGAGAAAGAACTGAAAAAGGAGGATGGACTGGAAATGCCCTGAAAGTCTTTCTTCATTTTGAATGTGTCCCCGCCTGGGAGGTGCTCTCATTGGTCAGAGAGATGAGAAGCGATGATATAAGTGATGCGAAGGCAATTGCCTGGGGTATGACAGCTTGAGGGAGGAAAGAGACAAATTCAGCAACATATCAGTTTATGACTCTTTAAAAGTAATTGGTTTAATCCCTGAACCATAATTTAAAACCTACTAAATTTTACTGTCTTCTGCTTTAGTTTTCCCTCATGGCAAAAAAAAAAAAAAAGGTCACTCTTTTAAACTAAACTTATGTGAGTTACACCAAAAGAAGTATTAGGCCACTCTACTGCCAATAGCACAGATCAGCAATGCTGTCATGAAACCAAGTGGTATTTATGTTAAAGAGAATGTTAAGCTTCATCACTTTAAAATACTGCATTTAACCAGTTCATTGCTGGGTGTCCTGCACCAATGCTCTTCAATATGTCCCTTATTTTGACTTTAACTAAGAAATATGTTGTTCTGTATTTATTATAGTTTTTAACATTAACTTCTATACTATTAATGTGTCTCAAAAGGGTCTCTGTAGGAAAGAGAATAGTATGAAAGTTTTTTTAATCCATTCATTGTTCCTCAAAAATTGCTATAATATAGGAAGCTCAGTTACATCTAAAACTAAAATTTAAAACTAAAGTGCATTATAATATTTTCAAGAAAAACACATGTAAAAATAGTGGAACAGAATTCTGCAGGGGAAGCCACCTCTTCCAAAAATCAGTAAATAATCACATAAAGACCAGAGTTAGCAAGCTCTATGGGACATGGACTATAAATTTTTCACTCTGCCTGTTAACAGTGGTATGTCAAACCAAGTCAATGGCTTTTGAATCCAACTTACTAAATGAATAATAAACACATCACCTAACTCATAACATTGCCATGTCCTTTAATTTATACAGCTCTGTACTTTATTTAAATTACTGAATTCATGTTTCTTGAGTGTCTTGAGTGCTTACATACTTTTTTTTTTTCTGTACTGGAGCAACCAACAATCCAAGTACCAGACACAATTTATAGATATTCTCCTGCTGGAAATGGTCTCAAAAAACTCAAGATAGTTCTGTGCTCAACTCCTGTTAATAACTGATAATTTTATAATTTAAACAAACTAGTAAAAACCTCACAGTTTACCCAGTTTATCTACTTTCTGGTTTGTTCTTGATTTTGGATTGTTCATATTTTTTGTGATTTTCAGATCCTGCAAGATAAGAAGTCATGGAGATATTTATAGGAACAGGCCTTCCACAAGCGGAGGGGCATCTAAAGGATTAGTGGACTATTCAGCTCTCATGAGAGGAGAAAGCTGTGACTACCATCTAAAGAAGTGACATTAGGGTTGATACATCACACCTACCTGTGATCATCTAGAAGTAGTGGTTTACGTTTAACTAGTTCCTCTTTAGCTGGTGGAAAGAGTGAGCACTCTCTTGGAAGAATTGTTCAGCTCAGTAATGCTGAGTGCTCAGTAAAGGTGGGCTGCCTGGGACACACATATTTACAAAAGGAGGCTTGCTGACTACTTTAAACGAGATGCCCGTGATTAGATCTAAAATGATCTAGAAACTTCGGGTTTGGCTCTAGGAGGTGAGGGGTTGATCTCAGGATCCAGGTTTGGCTTTTAGGAGGTGAGGGGATTCTTGCCCAAATACTCAAGTATGGGTCTTTTCCTAAGAATCTTAGAAAATATGGAGGGAACACTCCTGTGAAATTCCAGTGAAAACTCACAGTGTGGTTTGTTTTGTTAGTTCCTGCATGCATTTTTAAATTCAAGACAGGTAAGTGAAAGAAAGGAGAGAAAGCAATAAACACAAGTGCTAAGGACCAGTGTGCTGAATTGGTGTCTGGATGCTTCCAGATTTACCTGTGGGGTGTCCCAGCCCATGCTCTGTCAGGTAGGTAAAACAGGTTGCATCTTCTCTCTGGCCTTGCCTGTGGAAAATAGAGCATGGCAGGAGGAGGAGACTCTGCAAATCCCAATCTCATTCGGATAAAGAGCTGATATTTCTGAATCATGTATGTTTGAACCCCTGGATGCCTACCAATAATGAATATGCCTCACAGCCCAAAACTATGAATTCTTGAAAGGGGAAGACATCCTACCTTAGGGAGGAACAGACAGTAATAAACAGAGGTTGTGTCATCCCTCTAGCCCCTTTCTGTATCCCACAGTGATTTTTAGAATAATCTAGCAGAACTTGTCCGAGTATTTCTCAGCAAAATTAAATTTCATTGATATGTACTGATTTGCCTGAGCTGAAATATTTGTGAAGGTTGCTCTGTGGGAATGAGGTTTCTAAAAAGACTTGATTGCATGCTCATTGGCTAGAGATTGTGAAAGCGTAGACATGAAAGATAAAAATAAACTATTCAAATGTAACTTTTAGAATCAGAATTTAATAAAGAACATTTCAAAGCATGTTGTGAAAATGGTTAAGAAAGCTTCGGTTGTATTACGATGCCGAGTAGAAACAGTCTTCAGAAGTTTAAACACTGACAGTGTCTAAATTATTTTCTAACACTTAGAAACAGACCTATACTTCAGGTTAAACTCTCCTTTCTTCACTACAAATTAGTGCTAAATATCATACAATGACATTTGTAGCTTTACAACCTAAATGATTGGCACATGGGTCCCAGTTCTTCACAACTGAGTTATTTTGGGTTTCTCCTGCTTATTATTACTTTCCTGCTAATCTTTAAACTTGATCCAGCATTCCTTACTAAGGCTAAACTCCCACTGAAGTCAATTTTGCCTGAGCAAGCATTGCAAGATCAAACCTTTTGTCACAGAGAGGGTCCATCTTCAAATTTCATTTTCTCGCATAAATCAGTGAAGACCTCAATTAGCAAAGCCAGGGAATGTCTTCCAATACCCTTTTCTGTCAATCCACCTTCTACCCTCTTCTTATGGCCTTGTTGGTCTGACAGGAGGAGTTAAAAAGACCACCTATTCRAAAATACAATATTCTGAGGGGAAAATGTTCCTTGTGATTATAGGCATTATATAGGATATTAAAATTCTGATGTTGTCTTCTTAACAGGGTATGGAAAGGAAAACAGGAAATGGTATAGCGCAGAGCCATTATTGCGGCAAAGAGTGAAAAGAGGAAATACAACAGTGAAAACTTAATCCATCCACAYGTTCTTCTTTGCTGTACATTGGATTTCAGAGTGCAACGTGCATATAATCAATTTGCACTTGGTTTGCAGTCATATATTCCCTAGTGGGGCCCTAGTATCTTGACCATGAATTTCAAAATAACTACACAAAGTGATGATAAAAAGTAGATTTTTCTACTGGAACTAATGGTGATTCCTTCCGTTGTTTTGCACAGCATATGCTGTTCATAAATAATGTCAGAATTGGGCCAAGTCTCCTTAAGAAAGGTGGTCATTTAATGTAAGTAAATCCACATTAAATATTGAAGATCAGAAAAAAGCTGCCTTTTCAAAGAGGTCACTTTTAAGTGAAGGAAACAACAATGCATGTGTGCGGATGGCCAGTTCCACACTGGGTGACACAGAGTTAATGGCTCATAGAGAGCATATACATGTTTTTTAAAGATGTTTTATTGCTTACAAAAGGAAGTAGTCTAGAGAGACTGGATACATAAACTGGCTCCAGCCAGCTGCGGCTGTCAGGCTAGGAAGGATCCTGTTCAATTAGTGTTGTAAAATAAAATACTTTGTAAAGGAAATAAACACTATGAGAGCTAAGATTCATGCTTTCAAATATACACAAGGTTTGAATTTTTAATTAGGGCTGCTAATTACAGTCATCAGAAAGCAGAACAGAATAGATTTTACCTTACATTTAGCAGACAAGCCTTCAACCCCAGTGTATTTTTCAATTTCATTAATATTTTATGAAAATGGCCCTTGCAGCTTCAGCCTATTCTGTGCCTCCTACAAAACTGCCCCACATTATGGATGCCAATGCCTTTAAGCCATGTGCATTAGTGAGATGACAAAATGCAAAACAGCATCTTGTCAACCATTGCATCAATTGATTCTATTAGATAGTGTAAAAACAGTTGGGTGTGAGTTATAATTTAGCTGACACTAATGATGAAACAAGACACTGGCTGGGAGCAGACATTAGCTATAAGCCAGAAATTAATGCTTCTAATATTTTTGAACAAATTAACCTTAATGAACTGGCCATGTATATACCGTAGTATATACTGATAAGTCAATTAGTAGAGAATAGAGGTTATGTATATATAGATATATAGAAAAAAATGTATGGTTATAGAGAGTTCAAGCACACAGTGCTATTAACAGCAATTCCATAGTAAATTCAGCTCTTTTTTACATTTAGATACATTTTAACTCTAATGTGCAAATGTCCAGTTGTGTATTTCAGTGAAATTTTGTATGCAAACAAATATAAAATTCAGTGTGTCATCATATTGCTAGAGCAGACACAGTATTGATGTATTCACAGAAATGTCTTCATTTCACTGATATTTTACCATTACAAAGTTTGGGAGCTGGTGGTCCAATTCCTATCTGAATTCATAATGTACTAACCAAAATTTACAGTATATTGCCTTTTTATTCATTACCATTGGTGACCATACTCTGTTTCTTAYATGCTCTAAATCCAGCCACTGTCTAAAAGAATGTAGTAGCATTTTAAAATAATATAGATAATATAAGACCCTAAATTCTAGGAATTCCATTTACAGGCAGCCTAGAAAACAGAAGTGGTTAATTTATAAGGAAGCACAGAACAAACGTAAGGCACTTGCCAACAATAGTTTGTTGGTTTAACTTTGACTTGCTTTCCTGGGAAAGAAGAAAACAGAATTTTCAATGTGAACTGTCAGCCCCACTTATGACAGGGCTTCACTAGTTAGAAATTCAGAGTTCCTCCTCCATTGGCAGAATGATGTAAAGAAAACCACCAAACAAAATTCTTTCAAGTTTCAACTACAACTCTACTTAAATAATTTACTTTTTAGTTTTACTCAGACTATTCTTTTTAAACTTGGTTGACATTTTCGTTGACAAGCACATTTTATTGCACAAGATCAGTAGTGGAATTGGCAGTGAAAAAGAGAGAGGGGAAAAAAGCTGGCTCTTCTCAATGAGAGAACTACTATCTTGCCTTTGGGAAAAACAGTGCTGGCAGTGACCCTTTCTGAAGCCAACAATAAGTGGTAAACCAGTCACCGTAAGTAAAATATTTGGTAACGTTGAATGTTTCCTTCTCCTACAAGAAGTAAACCAGAGGCTGTTTAGCTAAGACATTTAAATCAAGCCAACAATAAAAAAGTTGGGTGTGAGCATAAAGCCTTTAAATTAATCCAAAAAATAAAATTATTAAATAATTGAAAATGTAAACATTAAAGCCTTCCCTTATGAATTACTGAGCTGTAGTTAAAACTAGTGGAGATAAAAAAAAATACATAACTCAGAGGAAAAAAAATGGAAATAACATGTTAAGTATACCTTTTTATTTCCAAGATTTCTGTCTCTCGTATTCCAAATGTGTGATGCTACTTAGTGATCAAAAGAGAAGGCAGAATAAACAAAAGACATTTTCAAGAAATTCATAGATATTTGCATTACATATCGAATGAGTGACCCATGCTTCCAAAGTGCCTTATGGAGGACACAGAAAGGGCTACAGTAACATCCCTACCATTATTCCAGTCAAAGAGATCTGTTCTAATAAAGCCACACATCAAAGCTTCTCTAGGAGTATTGAAGCTCTAGGCTGTTAGCCACAGTACACTCATTTGGGGAAAGTGTCTTACAGAGTTTCATGTAACACTAAATTAGGAACAGGGATGGACATATTTTGTGCCTTATGTCCAGCAACTTAAATGAAGGTAAATTTATCAGTTTGCCAAGCCAGTTTAGTCAGAAGTTGTTTCGGGTTTAATTCCAAAAGTTGCAAGGGCCACTTCAGGACCCAGTGCCAAATGCCTATGCCATTAATGTGCAAGCAAAAGTCACTTTGGTTTGATTTTTGACGAGGTGGAGGTCTTGGGTCTTAAGTCAAACAATTCTCACTGTTCTGCTCTGTTTTTCCTATTTTTCCTCTGTGGGTAAACACCACCCTCACCACCATTGCTTTACTAAAGGTGTTGTGTTTTGGGGTAATTTTTCAGGCTGGTCTCTGGAAAGAACTGACGAACTTCTCAGGTGAGACAGACATCTCTAGGGAATATGCATTGTTTAAGTCAGTGAGATTTTCATAAAGGAGTTCTTGACATAGCTAGCATAAAAATAGCACAAACTGAAGTAAAATACGTTTTGCACAGGGTGCTCATTTCTGAAAGTTGTGTGAGCAATTAGATGCAATGAATGTACAGTTCTCACAGCAGATTTTCTTAGATGCTTCTTCCAACATATCTTCCATGGTAACATAGATGTTGCTACTGCTGTGCTGGGTAAAATAAGATCAACAGGGCAGAGCTTCAAACACTGGCCTGTCTTTTGAGTGTCTGTTCAACCAYTAGCACTAAGCCTGGCTTAGCTTTGCCCTATGTTGATTAGAGCTGTGCTGAATAAAGACTGAGTATTGCCCAGGAGACAGAAAGCACTACAGATCTTTCCCAAAAGGTGGTGTGAAGATGGCCTTCCTGTTTTGTTGGAAACTAAAAATAGGTAGATGCAAGTCTTGCCATGTCACTTGGCCTCAGACAGAAGGAACAATACCTGACCTGTGTTATTTAACAGCATAGGTGCTAAATTTATTTAGCCTCTGTAGCCATTTCTGATACATTCTGCTAATGACCATTGCACTGCACATAGCTGTGGGAGTTACACATGGRTTAGGAGCACAAAGGCGTGCTCAATATGAACTTGAGCTAGAATAAAAGAATAAAAGTGTTGAGTTATAGAAATATAGTTTCTCTGCAGTCTTTTAGAAGGAATCCAAAGCTGTCTCCAAACTTTGCCCGACATATTTTCCTGTTCCTGAAATTTTTCCCTCTAAAATCTTCATAGAACTTATAGATGCCCAGTGCACCTCATAGAAGAGAAAGGAAAATATTGTTCGAAAAGAGACCTCCATTCAATTTTCTAGTACCAAGCAAGCCTATGAGTGTGTTATAAAAATTTACAGAGCTCTCTAGGTTGATTGGATGAAGAAGGCCATGTGGTGCAGGCAGTTTAACTTTCCATTTTCTGTGCTCTAAGCCCTCTAGTTGCTAATGACCATTAAAGGACCTTACTGAGAAAAAACTCCAGGTGAGGTAAAAGCAAGGATTTTCTAAGGAAAATTCCAAACCTTCTGGGCATCATGATTTGATACCCTACTATCAGCAATTTCTTTCTTCTGTGCACTTTGCTTAGGAAACAACCTCAGTAAGAAAAACGAAACTTTAAAGAAAGTTTTATGAGAATGGCACACAATAGACAGTCTTCTTTCAGTATTCCTGGTCATTTCTTTTTTTTCTCTCTCAGCACAGAGAGAGACTTTTTTTCTTTCTCAGATAGAATTTACAGATCATAGAATCACAAAACATTCTGAGTTGGAAGGGACCCACGAGGATCATGGAGTCCAACTCTTAAGTGAATGGCCCATATAGGGATTGAACCCACAACCTTGGTGTTATTAGCATCATGCTCTAACCAAAGCTCCTCTTTGGAGTGATTTGAACAATGGATCACAATTCTGTCAGCCTGACATTCAGACCATCACATGTCTTTACTTCAAGAGTCAGTTAGGGACAAAACATTCTGCAGTCCAGCTGTAAGCACCTCACCTGCTAAGATTTACAGACCACAGGAGATGAACAAGTGCTATGTTCCTACCATGTTAAACCTGTCAGCAATGATTCAGCTTCTTCCAGTGGTCTGAAAATGAAATGAGGACTGTAACCCTACATAACCATCTTCCATAGCAAATAGGGGTATTTCTGTGCTGGAGGCTCAGCACATTATGTAGACAGAGAAGGGAGGCTGCAGTGCCGGCAGAGAGGAGCACTTGTGGGATTGTCTGGTCTCAGTTTTGTTGATTAGGATTTTACCATGAAAGGAGTCAGAAGACTTTCTGACATTTTAGGTAAGGTTTAATCCTACAAGTTTTGTTAACTTCATTAAGACTTGCATAAAAGTCCATAGCTCTGATGGTCAGTCTTCAGTGCTTCAGAAGAAGGTAAACCCCCAGGCCACCCCTAAGACAAAGTATGGAACAAAGAAGAAACAAATCTTTCCTGACCACTGACAATCAGTGAAGCACTGTCATTACTGCAATATGAATAGACAGTTAATGCTGATAATCTTCCTTCTATGAACCCCAAAATTACCCCAAACTTATCATGGAATCCATGAAGTTCAGTGGCAGATTTTTGATTCCCAGATCACATCAGGTCATAGCCTAGCAGCATTTGTTCCCATGTGGTAGACAACATCTCTGTTTGATTCTCTAGAGCATGTCTACACAGATCATTCAAGGTAACATCTGTCAGCCTTAGGAGATACGTGGTGCTTGAAACTCTCCCTGGTGTCCATGGGTGCTGAAGTCACTCAGCTACTGGCTTGGTTTCTCCAGGAGGACATTTGGCTGAAATTCTTTTCTAATGCTCTTAAAATAATAGATATGTGATTTTTCAGCTCTTAAATCTTTGTCCAGTAATTTCCCATCTTCAGTTTATGCCCTTATCCCTTGTTTGCTATCTCCTATAGAGATACAAAAAATAAATACAAACACCAATTTTACAAGAATGCATTCTTATATAACCGAGTAAGGGTGTATGCCGTACAAATGTAGTTTAATCTCTCCTTGGGAATGATTGTGGAATTCTACCACAGATTGTGCTGGATTTGTCACACGTTCCCAGTTAGGCAGATGAGTCTTGGCAAAAATGAATGCTCTATACAAGCCAATGCTAAGGTCTGTGTTTGGGGTGTAGTCCCTTGAGTCCATATGTCACTCCTGTCCAGTTCTGACCTGGTGACAGCATAAGGAATTCACTAAGACCCCAAGCTTTGGTGAGATTCAGTCCATCTCCCACTTCATTAATGCATGGGACGAGAATACACACTACATTAAGACCTGTTTATGTGCATCCCAGACCTACTGAACCTGTTTAATTTTGCTCTCCCAGGAATGTGCTCTGGGTCAACATGCACTTTCACCTGCTAGATATGAATTAGAGCACTGAGATGATGTATCCAGAGAGAAAGAAGACTGCGGGGATGGTGTTCCCAGGCTCCAAACTTAGAAAAAGGCAGAGGAAGCAGCTGGGACTTTGCAGAAATACACACAAGCTTGAAGAGAGAGAAGCAAGCATAAAATTAGGAAAGGGAGGAAAACTGCTTAAATATCTCCAGATCTCTATGTTCCAAAAGCTGGGGGTTGGCAACTAGGCTGGGGATTGTCCCAGTACCAGGCTCTACCCCAACAAGTCAATGCTGTAGGTGTCTTGCTCACTTATTTCTTAGTGGAGTAAGAAATAATTACAGCCATAATAATGTTAAGCCTTTCTTGAACACATCTCCATGGTCTGCAGTACCTTTCCACCAAACCATGCTGTATGCAGTATGCCACTGCTGTTTGTATTTTTAAGCATTTCAGAATCTACTCTGAGAGAACATCTCCCTGAAGGCAATGTGTGGAGCACAGAGGTGGGAAAAGAGGGACTATCTGTACTTCTGTAAGTTGTGATACAACTTGGGCAAGGACCAGAAATCCGGGCTCCGGGTTTCACTTAGGATGCAATAGGAAGTTACGTGAATAAGGACCTTGGGAGTTCACTGTGTGTAGTCAGGTATGTCTAAAAGTGACTCTATTGCCCTATTGTTTGCTTAGACAAAGCTTTTATCAGCTTTACTTGGAGTTTTGCCTACACAAAGTATGGGACTTCGAGTAAGGACTGCAACAACAGATATTGCATATGCTATGATTTAAGGAACCCACATCTGACTGAAAAATGCATGTCTCTCACCTTCATTGTACAAGAATTAAGGATATAAGAATCCAGCTCGGGAGACAAAAGTTCTTGCCATAACCAAAGAACAAAGAGCTGTGGTCCTAAGATAGCAAACTACAATTAACCTCAGCCGGAATATTGCCTGAGTAAGATCTAAATACAAGCTAAGAAAACTGCAGGCTTTAGCTCCATGTGCTCAAGGGGTAAGATCACTGTTTTCATGTAGGCATGACTGAGTTATGCTTCAGAAGCATATTTCATCGTATGCATCCAGAAACACTGACCTTTCAGACCTATGAAACCTGCATCGTAGTAAACATTTCGCTCACCAAGGAGGAAAACACAAGACAAGAAATTCATTTAAGGAAAAAAAAACAACAAAAAGAAAGGAAAAAAACCCCAAAGAATGTTGCATTTTTTCATATAATCACTAGAAGAATCATTTTATAGTGTTTCCCATGTAATTACTGCCAGACCTGTTTAGCAAATGTGAAATACTCATTAGCAATTACTTAACTATACATATATTAAAGCTTAATTAGTAAATAAATTAAGCATATAATTAATTGCTTTAATCAGTGGGCTTTTAATATTGTAATTATCACTTGATACATTAAGGGCATGTTAAGAATACTTTTCTCCAAAAAATACATTGTTAATTAATCATTAAAACTTATCTTACTACATGCTCATTAAAGATTTATTACAGATGCTGGGCCAAATTCTTCTCTCAATTACAGCAGAGCTAACTCTGTTGAAACCAATAGAGCTTCACTTGCGTAAATTAAAGGAGAATTTGGTCCTTCTAATTAAACGTAAAGTGTTTGTCAGACCATATCACCATAGATGGAAATCTGTAGTGCCTTGCTCACTTTAACCCAAGAGGGGCAAACTGCCTTTCTTTTACACTCCTTTGCTGTGGCTGAGCCCTGTCCTTTTGTAGCCTGAGCTCAGAGGCAACAAGTTGGGCTTGCTTCATTTCCAGCCCTGCCATTACCTCTGAATTCCAGGTCAGCATGTGGACAAGATAGTTGTCCGRGTGCTCTTTAAAAAGACAAGTGATTGTTTCTACGGATCAGCTCACCCTTTTTTCCCCCGCCAATATTAGTATCTAAAAGGAGCCTAAAGAATCAGGCTGTAAGGGTGTTAATTTGAAAGGTGACTCTAAAACTCAGAGGTCAAAGGACAGTTAATGAAAACCAAACAAACTCTGGCTACATTTTTCTTGGATATCTTGGATATGGCTTTTCTAGATCAACTTTATCATCTCCTCAAGAAGGGAATTTTTTTCTTGGAATTTTGTATAAATAAGGTATCTGCCATAATGGGCCAAATGTGCCTTAGATAAGCTTTCTTGCAGGAGCGAGAGCAATAATATTGTTTGCAAAAGATCTTCATACATTAACAGTCATATTATGAATTGTTGCAGAGAAGGCAGGATGAGGAGGGRGAAGGAGCAACAAATTTTTTGAGCAAGGGGTATCTATTCATAAGATATAGAGCACAGATGCAGAAGCCTTTGAAATGTCAATGTGAAGCCTTCTATGGGTTTCCCTTCACAGTCCCAGTGGGACTCTCCCAGGCACAGCCTATTTGCACGGATGCAAAGGCTTGGTTGCATAAATGTAAATGTAGAGTAAATGAAGAACCCGGGATTTAATGACAATGGGCTTATGGGCTTTGGAATCTGGATGTGCATATGCAGTTTACTATTTGCACATGCGCTTGTCTCCACCAAGGTCTCAAACCTTGAAAAAAACAACCATTTTTATGCTTTGGTGAAAGCAATACCTCTTTTAAGTATATGAAACTTTAACAGCATTTAGTACTTGCTACGAGGTACTGTATAGGATCAGCCCAATGTTTGTATTGAAAAGCTGATATTCTCAATTTGTTCCTGTGTTTTGGGAGGCTTACAAATACAGCTTTAGGAAGAACACATTAAAATATTAATTTCTTCACTAAGATAGCAAAGAAATTAACACACTAATGCATACTTGCACATATTCAATCTCAGTCTTTGAGTGACTGTTCCAGATAGAAGAACAGAAAGAAAATATTTAATTTTAAATGGTTTGGGACTAAGCAGATCTTTCTTCATAATAATTTACAACATAGTATTTCAGTGCTTTAACACACTATGATCTCTTATTCAGGACTTCAGGACGAATAAAAGAAAATCCCTACCTTAGAATCATCCATGAGTTTTGAAACCATGATAAGTCCTAAGAAAAATGTCTTTCCTCCAGTCCCTTTTCCACTGAAGGAAAGAAAAGTGACTTGGAAACAAGAACAGATTGTGGAGGCAACCTTCGGGAGTCACGTTATCCAAGACCAATCTGTGACACTAACAGTTTCTAGAGTCTCATAGACTCACTGKATAACTTTAAATATTTGTGTTTTGTGGTGAACACTTCCCAAGTGGAAAAAACAATAAGCATAGTGAATCTTGCTTACGTACCCTTCCCTAAGCTTGGAGGCCAGATCTCAACAAGATTTAGACATCTGCTAAGGGAATTCTCGTGCAGAGAGTGCTCACAGGGCTTTTGGCAATGGAAGTTGTATTATCCAACAGATGAAGCAGAGGCTTCTCATTTATGTGATGCTCTTCATAGGCTTTAGAGAGTTAAGCTCAAACAACAAAATGGCTAAAGCTTCCCAGGTCCCCCACCATAATGGGGAAGTCTCAAACTCAGGAGGGAAACCCTCTTGAGTTTCATTGCATCAATCCTTTAAACAAAAACTAAGGATAGGTACATGATGAAAACAAGTTTATAAACAATTCTGGTGCAGAGCTAAGATTAAAAAATATGAGATCCCTSTTGGCAAAGAATTCCATTTTTTGTACGTCTGATGAATTATTCCTGTGACAACTTCTTCTTTACAAAATAATAATGTTTTGTCCTATCCTGTAGGAACCATTCTCATTCCTTCGTGTGGCGTGTAGACAGTGGCAACTTGGCAGAACATAAGTAGGGGAAAATGGTTCACTTATCTTCAAATTTATGTTACAAGATATTTGCTTCTGACAGAAGCAAAAGCTTTATTAAAGTTGGAGGGTTTTTTTAAGAAAAAAAGAAGTATACAGTATTTGACATGATAAACAAGACAACATACACACAAGTCCTTTGGCACTCACTATAAGGCACTTGCTAATGTTCTTGACCATCATTATTCAAGAGGATTTTAATGACATTGAGAAAACACTCCTGCAAGAAGTTCAACTTGATTGTTCTAATAGTATTTCTTCGTACTCATTATGAGTCTGAATGTAGACATGCTTCACTGTAGAAATCGCTCTTCTTAACAGCAAAATAAATATGATAGAAATGTGCTGGCAATCTTCTTAAAACAAACCAATAAGCAATACTGGCTTGTGTCTTGACAGACAAAGATGGTAATTGTTTTCCTGTTATAATCTACAATTTTTTAATAAATTCATATCAGTGTCGTGGGGGAAGGTTACCCTGGTTTAAATGAATTTAGCTAAACTGATTCTGATTCTTAATATAAACTTAAGCTGGATTTATACATATTCAAATGTGTATGAATGTATTTGTTAGTTCAACTTAAAGCAGTAAATTACTAGTGACCAAAATCAAGGTAAGCAAGAGTTAAATCAGTGTAAAATATTCCTGATTAGGGATGTGCCTCAACTAAATTTTATGATATAAAATAATTTCAATTAAGCAAATCCAGCTTTTTTTTTAGCGCTCAAAAGGTCTATAGAGATACCTAAATAAATCAATATTTTCTGAGTTATTGTATATATTATAATTCGCATGAAAAAACAGCTATGTAGACTGCCATGCACAATTGGGATGGTTTAACGATGTCTGCTTTGCATAGAAAAAAGCAATATACTGGAACAATGAGCTTTGTTTCTTCTTTTCCTGATTATTCCAGCAAAAGCTAAGGTAAGGATTGCTAGCTGCTGTAGTTATGAAATTCCCTGTGTGTGTGTGTAGTACAAATACAATTGAGCAAATCCCAGCTTGCAGACTTCAGCCATTTTGTTGTTATAGTCTACAGTCTGGTCTTGCTCACTTGGGCACCTGACTTGCATGTGCATTTAACAGCCTACTGAAGCGGGCTTTCCCCAAGGAAGCACCAGAACTTTCCGCACAGGCACCAGAGACATGTGCCTTTGAGAGCCTCCAGTCTTCCTCACCTGTGTACCTAAACTCAGCCAGATGGGACTTCTCGGTAGGCTTTCAAAGGCACGTCACTTCTCCTGGAGCTGTATCTGGGATTTGAGCACTTACTTCAGAGTGCTGCAGCTCTGCCTGACTAACACCGAGATACAAGTCAGGTACCTGGGGTAGGGGAGGGTGGCAAAGGGCAGCTCCCAGCAATGCCCGCTGCAGCTTTCATGCTTCATCTTCAAGCTGCCTCTTGAACAGCTTACTTTTGTTCCTCACCTTGAAATTCCTTAATCAAAAAGGCTTGTCCTAGAGTAAAGGTACGTGTTTCTTTCTGGCTCAGATGGAAATACTACCAAAAAACGAGGATCCCAGGTGGACCTCAGTTTATCTCAGATGTGCTACAAGCGCACCAGAGCTTCCAAAGTGTGCTGGGGGGAAATTTCAGAGTCCGATTCAGGTCATGGTTCGAAGTAAAATAAAAATTTATTAATAATCTCTACATCTATACATTTGTGGATGTTACCAGTGAAGGTAATAAGAAAAACAACTATAAACTTATAAAAAAAAGCATTTTATTCCTGCCCTTGCCACCACATGCACTGGAAAGGAACAGTATTGGCTCTTTTTTAGCTAGTAATGTCTAATGCAGGAAGACAGGAATAAGCAGAGTAGAAAGCACCTGTCAGCTCTATTTCCCACTCTCCTTGATTAGCATGAAACATTAATAGGGCTCTCAGAAATTCTGGTCTGAAATGGGCTTTGCTTGAAAACGTGTCTGCCTTTACTGCACAAAAGCTGCTGTCATTAAAAAAGGGCAGATAACTAAAGAAGACTCTTTCTTGAAATTTATACCATTTTTTCATACAATGACAAATTATTTTAATAATAGGAATCGCACACTCTGCCATTTGTATAATGTTTCCCATAAAATTCTCCCATTAAATTTGCTCCTCTACTTGACTCATATCTTTTTAAAAAAATGACACACACAAAATGATACATCACGCATTCTTACAAAGAATTGGAAGTGAACATACTGTAATGGGTTAACATACGTTTTAATAAAATTTTCATTGTTGCACATTTCACTTTTCAGTACTGAGAGCCAGGGCTGTACCAGTAACCCCAGGCAATGCCCAAGGATAAAACAAATCATATGGTAGTGAACTATTTTCACCTATTTATCCTTCTACTGAAAATATATTCATAAATACAAAATGAAGCTAAGATACGTAGCTGGTAACATTGTACATAACAAAGATATTCTCTAGTATTTGTATTCTATTATTTTTTAATAATATACCTTCTGCATTTCTAAGATGCTTCAGCTTCTGTTTTTATTCCTTACATATCTTGTAAACCACCAAACCATTTTAATTTTTGTCTCCCCAAAGTGGGCTGTAACAAATATTTGAATCCATATAGTCAAATTAAATCCTATTGCACAACCTATTATAGAACATGAACTGTGAGCCAAAAATGTATGCAGGTATATTTATCTAGCAGGTGGAGTTTTCTGAAGAAGAAACTTTTGATTTGTGGCATATGTAGGTTTATTTGCGTGTAGACAATCTGCTTTAAAAGATCTGTGTCATCAAAAATGTTCCTGTACACATCAGCGTATTAACTGCCTGCTAGATGGGGTTATCTCAGAGAATAAATACTAAAATAAAAAAAGATTTGCCCTGAATATGAATTTTATTATGGAGGTACTGTACAACTTAAAAATAATAGGTTTTGTTTCTTCATTTCTGTATAGGAATTCTGTAAAAATAATTACATTTTATTGCCACAAAGTAAAATTATGTGGAAACAACAAATAAAGCTAACTCAAGTTGCACCTAAGCTCTATTTTTTGTGAGTGCTTATCCTGTTGCCTATCACTAGAAATTTAAAGGTGAAATCAAAAGCACAGATGTTGTGAATAAAAAAGAAGCTGATGTAGTTACTTTTTATTTGTTTCAGCAGATTTTAAGATTTCAAATTTTAAAATATCCAGAACTTCTTTTCCGCTTGTTGTTTCCCCTCTCTTCCCAAATCTGATTTCACTAAAGATTTTTCARCTTGTGTCCTAATCTGTTCCCGAAGACCATGTTTCTTCTATAAGAATGATGTTATACAGAATGAAATGCAAGCATATTTATTCAACAAAGCATCATAAGAGAAAAGAACAAAGTGAGTTTACACACAACTTGTAAGTCTTAAAATATTTGCTTCTAAGAGCAAGAAATCCTTCTGATACATATCACAGGGAAATATATTATGAATAAAACAGAGTTCTCATCATTTCGCATTGATTGATTTTTTCTTTATGTATTAAAAATTATGCACAATAGATTTGCTACTTATTTTTCCCTCATTATATTTTATAAATGCATAATTTCTCATAGAAAGCAGAGCTGAGGATAAAATTATTTAGGCATTTTATCTCTCTGCTTACATGTGAACAATGCTGATGAGGACTTACTGTTCTTCATAGGTTTAGCTAGCATTACTAGAATTTACATTTCCACATTTTTTGATGGATCCCAATAGTCCAACCCAGAAACACAGAAGATGAGTTGAAGAGAATTCTAAAAAAATTTACATGAAACAGTCAGTAACAACACACGAAAAATGGCAAAGGAGAATTCTGATGTGTGTGCATGCATTGCTTGCTTTCTCTTTCTCTCTCTCTCTCCCATCTCTCTTTTTCTTTCTACTTCATGAAATTTTTTCCTAATCAAATACCAACCATAAGTCTATAAGAAACAAAATTCAACTCCAAAACTGTTACCATATAGCAACAGAATACAAGGTATAATGCATATTTGCTAACTACGGTGCATTTTCTAGTAAAAAATGCTTTGCAGTCTGCCGGCTTGTCAATCTTTAATAGAAACTCATCAATTATTTGTGGGCAGGAGATTGAAGCGGCTAATAGCTCAAATATATTCCTCCATTTCATTGCATCAGTAGCTCTAAATTAATGCCTGTATTTTCCCCCACTAAAATAAGTTAAAATAAATAAATAAATGAAGATGTAAAAATGTATATGCATCATTTGAACAAACAGTTAAGCACCACAGCACTGGGTATTACCTCTGAAACAGGAACACGAACCACAGAGCTTTTATTGTTGAATACAAATTTGTTAGAATGCAGAACAAAATGTAATTTCCTTGCAGTCTGACTAATCTATTTTAAAATATTTTTCCAATAGCAAAATTACCAATAGATTTGCCAAATATATCAAAGCACTGAAATGTTTTCTCTTAAAAAACACCCTCCCTACTTTGGCTTTTCACTTGAGTGACATCATGCCTTGAACCTGAACTATGTATATATATCTCTATATCTATGTCTCTCTCCCTCTCTCTCTCTCAAAGAAGCTTGTAGGTGGGACATATAACATTCCTCATAAAACAAATCTACTCATTTCACCTAATTAAAAATGAAACTTCTCTGACATTAATAGGCAGTAAAGCAAATTTATAGGCAGACACAGAACATTTCAGTCAAAAAAGTTAGCCTACAACTTGATAGAAGGCAGGTTTTGCCAATCACATGCCATGAATCTACCCCCCCTGACCCCAGCCTTCTCTCAGATAGCGGATACTGGCATTCTTTGCACATCAGAAATGCGCCAGCAGAGACCATTCATGAGGGAAATAGGAAAGCAAGTCACATTTGAGCAGACAACAAATGCTCCGAAACCTTGACCCACTGCATGCAACAGTGAGTGAGCCGCAAACCCAGCACCCAGCAACATTAGGATGAACAGCAGCTGCAGCTTTCCTGACCTAGGACCCGGTCCTGCTAACGAATCCTCTGTTCCCTGCACACAGCTGCTATTCAAAAAATAAAAGGAGCTTTGCGTTATCATTTTTAAGCTAGTAACCGTAGAACAGCGCAGAATAGATGACACACTTACTGTAATGTCCCATGAAGCAAAGTTCCCATCTAGAGAGAGAGGCACTCTTATTCCACTCCCTGCAAAAGGGTTAACCATTATGAAGAAACATTATGCCAGACATTAGCAGACAGCCTACTTAGATATTACATTTTTCCATACATGATAAATCCTGGGTAAACCTGTTTTTCTTTTTAAACACCTTGCAGAGTGAAGCCTAGCACTGCATCTAGTTGCCAAAGCACAATCAATATGGAAGGAGCGGTATTTTATGATTGGAGAAGTTGTTGTGTTTTTGGTGGTGAAATTCATTATTTAGTATCTGAACCCTCAGCATTTCAGTATCATTTATTCATAAAGTCCCTTTTTGCCAGGAGGAAATGGATACAGCTGTAGAGAGAGAGAGTGCGAGAGAGGGAGAGGGAGAGGGAGTGAGACGGATTGATGATATTGATCAGGTACCATCTTGAAACAAAGGCTAGGTGCTCTATTTTAGTTGACAACTGTGACACATAAAAAACAAGCAAGAGAGGGGGAAGGCTAGGGCCTTGAACATCACAGGCTTTAAAAAGCGTTTGAAGAAACCATTATGACAAGCAGGTCTAGGCAAGCTGCTGCAAAAATGTATTCAGAAGAGTCATTAAAAAATGATGCTTTGTTTGCCTTGTGAATATGAGGTTTGTAGCTAGCTGCAGAGCACTCTCCTACAGAGGAAATGATGAGGTTTTTCATGCTGCACAGTCGCCTCTCTCCTCTTCGTTTTTTTTTCCYCCTTTTAAAAACGGAAACTTTTTTTGATGTATCCATATTCCTGACTTAAAACACAGTATTTTTGGATTCACAGTCAATCAATCACATTCATTGTCAGCTGTCCTCAAACTCCTCAGGTTGTCTATTAAAAATGATGAGATCAAAATAAATGGAGTGATTTCCTAAGCTTTCCCAGAGTTTAAATTGCTACTTTCTGTCCTGCTTGCATCTCTAGAAATGTAACTAGTACTTCTGATCGGCTGCTCTGTGATAGTCATGCATTCCAGTGCAGAGAGGTGTGACTAACATCGTCAGATCATGAACTTTATTTTTTTTCTCTTCCTATTTTCTTAAGCATAGATACCTGTGTGCCACCAGTTTCTTTGTGTGTTCACTCCCATTTGAAAGGGAGGGGAACAAGCCTTTATTCTGAAGGTAAACTCTTAAGTGCTGTGCAGTAGCAGCTCAATTCCCCATCACAGATGAATCAAGCGCCTTGAAGAGGTACATAACTTGGAAAAGGCAGTGGTGAGGTTTTAATTTTTATATAATTCAGAATCTTTTAAAAGCCTTGTCCAAACAGAAAAATAAACCATACAAGAAGTGGAAAGCTTTTAACATAAGTGAAAATATTCCCTTGCCACAGAAAATATTACCCTTGGTATGTCTCTCTTTCCTGAAAGTTGATATTTTCTTTTATATCAAGGAAAGGAAAATAAAGTGATGGGTTGCATGGAACTAATTTTGAAAAGTGAGGAGGTACTGCGCTAACACTGGGTAAAGTCCCTAATCTGACTGCGAACTACAAGCTGGTCACATGTTCAAAACAGAAGGATATAATATACTTGAATGAGAAAATTAAAGACAATAAAAAGGTGTCTAAAGATTGCTGAAATAAATGGAAGGGATCCCAATGGCTTCAGTGGTCTTTAAAGTACTTCTCAGGTGCCAAATTGTACTTTAACCCTTATGTAACTGTTCTGTTAAAAAGCATGAATGATCTAAATGTCTCTGTGTCAAAAAAACTCCACTTTCTCCAGTGGACAGTTGGAGAAATCCCAAAAGGAAGCTTGTCCTGAACAAAAGCTTTTAGTTTCTGCTATGACTGGCCACTACTAGGGTGATATATTTGTAGTCTGATAGAATTTCCTGTTGACAGCCGAGCATAACTGTGTGTGCCTTTGTGTGAGAATTAAAGGGAAGTTGGAAGTGGTAGAAAAGCACATTTCCTCCTCATCCTCACCTCTATTTGTGCGCGACTATAAGGGAAACCTCTGAATGTTCAACATTTATACTCGCCCCAACAATTCTACCATCGCGAGGCTGAAGCTGACCCACGAGAATGGGCCTTCCATTTGTTTCAGGTTGTTTTAAATGCTATTCAAGTTCATCCAAAATAAAAGGAAAAAAGAAAAAAATCAATCATCTCCCTGCTGCTGACTTCTCAAATATACCGAGGAAAACACCTTTGTGCCAAGACTGTACAAGTCTGTGTATCTCACAAACTGTATCGCACATATCCTTTACTTTGCCTAGCTGGAAGGGGATCGATATCACATATATACAAGTTATACTATTGTGAGGCTTTTTTTCTGAAGTGCTTTGTGCTCTGAGTCAAGAGTGAAAATAACAGGAGAGTCCATAACTGCCAGCCAGTTTGCTGTGAAGAACATAGCTTATCCAAAGGTGTCAGAAATGGCAGGATCTAAAAGATGTGAATGGAGTCATCACATAAAAAGAGGTCAGGACTGGAGGAAGAATACCAGGGAGTACTGCAAAAGCTCTTTAGGGAGGAAAACGTTTAATTGAGATGTTATTCAAGTTGACCAGAATGAATTTACTAAGGATCAAGTAAGTGTTTAACTAAGCTCAGATCAGGGTTGAATCAATGCTTGTGAAATTTTTATTTCATGTGAAATGGTTCAAATAGCTCAACATTGCTGAAATTTAGTTATTTTTATTTTGTTAAGAACCAGTAGCACTAAATTAAAGAAAAGTAGTTTGGAAGCAAAACACATAGAAACAGAAGTATATTCTTCCACTATATTCCCTTTTCAAAGGAAAACTTGAAACTTTAATAGCAAATGAATAGTGAGAAAAACCATTACATACCCCTCAGCATTTCTAATTCTCCTAAATCTATCATCCTATCATACTTGCTTTTTTACTGCTCTTACAGCATTAAAGCAAAAATTTTTCAGAATCCACCAATACCAACTGATTAAATTTCTGTTGAACTATTCCCATTTATTCAGTTATATTTTCATATTTATTTAGAACTTCTCTGGTTCACGCATCTCTTCCTGTGGTATCACTGTGGTTTTAACCCACCTCTATCTAGCCACGTCTTGCTGTTCATTCTTAAAATTCACAGGCTTTACCAAATTTTTCTTCATTCCCTGCCCTCAAATACATTTAACCCTCAGGTTCAAAAATCTGCCTGAAAGCCAGTGTTTCCACACTTACTATTGTAAGAAGTTTTTTCCTATCACAATGAAACTATCTAGTGAATGAAAGGGAGTAACCACATACATAAAACTATGGATTTCAATGTGAGAGCTGGAGACTTTACCTCTCAGCATATGGCGCCTTCACTTATATTAGCATCTCCCCAAAACACTATTCCTTTTTATCATTAATACTCAGAAAGAGCATTTCACTTATCAATTCTATCAAGCAAATTTTAATTGGAAGCTCTTAACAGAATTTGGGATGACTTAATATGGCAAACAGTACAACACTATGAAMACTCTAAATCAATGGGAAGTTATGAGCTTGAATTTATTAAATATTAAGACATTGTAATAATAATCTTATATATAATATGTCTAAAAAGATGGACCTGAGGTCAGCTGTGAAGTGTTGCATTCCTTTCCAAAACTCATGAGGAGGAAGGAAGGGAAGAATAAGTGTCTTATGCCAACAGCTAATATGGTAAGCACTATGGCACAAGTCTTAAACAGGCAGGTTACAAAATTTTATTTTATCTTTTGTATTTAAATTCTCTGGACGTAAAAAATTAATTGAAATACTTTTCTGGAACTGGATTTATAGAATCTTTGTGTTACGGTTTAGTTGACCAGGTGATGTTCAATGATCTTGAAGGTCTTTTCCAACTTCAATGAGCCTAAGTTCCACGTCCGATCATTTGTTCAATACCTCCAAGGATGATGACTCCGTTACCCCCCTGGGCAGTCAGTTTCAATACTTAACCACCCTTCCAGTAAAAAAATTTTTCCTGATATCCAACCTGAACCTCCTCTGGCACAATTTAAGACTATGTCCTCTTGKCCTGTTGCTGGTTACAAGGGAGAAAAGGCTGAACCTCACCTGGCTATAATTTCCTTTCAGGTAGTTGTAGAGAGCCATAAGGTCTCCCCTGAGCCTCCTTTTCTCGAGTTTGAACAACCCAGCCTCCCTCAGCTGCTGTAATACGAGGATATTACTTGCTCTCTAGACCCTTCGCCAGCTCCATTGCCCATTATCTGAAAGGTTAGTCAAATACAGCACCTATCTCAACACCCAGCTTTGAAACTGTTTCTAATTAATAACTGGAAGGGAGTAAGATTAAGGGAAATGAAAATAAGAACAGAGAGACAAAATAAAAGAAAAAGAAAATAATGAAAATAAATACATTAAAATATTTTTTCTGCCTTTCCCTCTTTTTTTTGAATGAGAAATGTTAATCTGAAATTTCAATACAATTGTTCATCAAAGTAGCCTGTATGATTTGGACATTCTAGGATTTGTTTTTCCCTTTCTCAATGTAACATCCTTCAGTCTTGGTGCAGCCTCTGGCTGCAACAGTAAAAAACAATAAAAAATAGGAAAAAGAGTTTTTAGAAAGAGAAAGAGAGAGAATTGAGGACCAGCAAGAAAAGCAACACTTGCTTGAGGGATTAGCTTTATATAATTCTGTCCAGTCAATTGCATAAAACTTTCCAATTGATAATTTTTATATCCAAGCCACACATTTCTTCCCTTCAAGCAGTCAGTCACCAGGTCATACAGAACAGAAGGTTCTTTTCAGTGGCAACTCTTTAATTAATCAACTGCTTATTAGCCACCTTCAGAAACCACATTCCATACCAAATGGACGACATGAAAAATATGTACTGCAGAGAAGTACTCCAATGGCATTGTAAGGAAAAATAGTAAAATAAATAGCTAAAAAGTTGCAGTCTGTTCAAGGAACAGCTATGTTTTCTTTGCACGTCAGCTGCCCCTGTCAAACCCCTTTTGTTGCATGCTCCTCTCTTTCACTCAGGGTGTCAGCACATAAATAAACCCTGAATCCTCTCAACAAACAAAAAAAATTGTTTCCTTTATTAGAGGTGCCCAAGGATATTTTCTATTGGCCTTCAATGTCCATCAATAGCAACAGTTTGGGTCTCACAAGAATTTATACACTGGATTATTCCCTGCTTACTCGGCTGAATGAGAAGCTTTATTATACGAAGTTATTATAAGCTGTATTATAAAAAGTTAATTTCTCCCATTTTTAATGAATTACAGATGAGTAATAATTTTGGAAGCGTGTCATTAAATAACAGGAAAATATAATTTTCAATAAAAGGGGATAGCAATTAACTACGGGACTGTTGGGATGGAACATACCAAACAGGAAATTGTGTTTACAGTCAGTAACTTCTGGTGGCCTTTGCCAAATAATCTAACAGCCTCTGCAGGTATGTCACCATTGCTAACATTCCATAAGATCAGAGGGGTTTGGTGACTTACACTACAGCTTCTGCAACCACATCTGCCCTGTTTACCCATCCAGGTTTTCATTCCCTGAAAAGCAGGTGTAACTGGCACTCGGTCTGGAAACGCAGAGAGAGGTGGGGAGGAAAAAGGTTTCCAGGAATGAAACAAAACCAAGCTGAGGACAGCATACCCTTTAACAGAGTCCAGTATCTTCTCTCTTTGAGCCTTAATTGAGTGCAACCCAAGAGAACCTGGCCACAACACATTCTGTCCTCTAACATGTGCCCTTCTGTTGTGCAGTGATTTAGAACATGTCCAGCACTGTAGTTAAAGGTAAGTGTCAGTAAACAAAGATTAATTTGGACAAGAGATAGTGTGACTACTTTCTACTCTGGCCTCAAGCACAAAACTGGTGAATTTGCCAATTGTTGCCAATCAATATTGTTTGTATTTCTAATCTTTGTCCCTGTCTTAAGCATGGGGAATGCAAACCAGGAGACCACTGGCAATCTGGCAAAAGATTGGATAGAAAAATAATATTTCTGCCTATGCCATGCAGTTTTGGGTTAACCCTGGTAAACAGTTAAGCACCACATAGCTGCTCACTCTTTTTGCCCACCCACTACCACCAGTAGAAGAAGGGAAGAGAAAAGAAAGGGTAAAACTCATGAGTTGGGATAAAAATAGTTTCATAAACAGAGCAACAGTGGAAGAGGAAAGGAGAAGAGAAAATAAAACAAAATAAGTGGTACAAAGGCAGTTACTCGTCATCTTCCAAGCAGTAGACTGATGCCCTGTCAGTTTCCGAGCAGAAGACRGCTAACTTACATAAATTCCACTCGTCTCCCTTTTTATTGCTGAGCATGACATCGTGTGGCATGGAATAACTCTTTGGTTAGTTTGGGTCATCTGCCCAGTTGTATTGCTTCCCAGCCTCGGCCTCACCCAGTTTATTCACTGGGTGGGGGCAGAGTCAGAAACAGAGAAGACTTTGACACTTGCAGACACTGTTTAGCAATAGTTAAAAGATTAGTATGTTTGGTCAGAAATTCAAAACATGGCACCATACAACCTGCTGTGAGGAAATTTAATTTTGTTCCAGCTGAAACCAGTGCACATGTAAAGGTTGCTTCAAAATTGGGTGTAACAAACCTCTCCCAAGGACACTCTGAATCCTATCATTCTGGAAAGTAACATCAGACATCCACTGAGGAACAGCCTGCTTAAAAATCCTAGGAGGTTCTGTAGCAGGTGATACCAGGTCCCTTACAGGAAAGATGTCTGCACTTCTGGAAATAGGAACCTGAAGTCTTCCTCTCTGCTGAGTGTCACCAACACAGGATTCATTCAGTGGTGACTTCTCTGGAAAAAAATCAAGTGCTCTTTCACATACCCTAAGGTATCCAAGGTATCTGTATGGATTCGCTAAATATGGCATGGTGTATAGGAGACCTGAGCCCGTCTTCAGCTTTAGCTGGCACTCAGGCACTGCATGCAATCTCAAATACCTGCATGAGAATCATACTCTATGAGAGTAAATGGATTGATTTATAGATGTCCAAATCCTGTCCAAGTAAGTGCACCCTGTGCTACAGCCCAAGCAATGGATATATTTGTATTTTCCTCCCATGAAGAGCTGCCATGTTATTCATAACCAACCCTGAAGATCCTTCTGAAGAGAGTCAATGTCAAGGGGAGGAACCTTTTAGCCTGAGGAGCTTTATGGAGGCTTCTTTATGTAGCATTGAAGCTCTTAACCATGTGTCTGCTACCAGATACTCTGTGCCTGTCTCTGTTAAGCCAGACTTTACGTCAGATTTACTTTCCAGGCAAACCTTTGTTCCAGGTGGAGATATGTGATTCCTCCCAGGTGAATTTCCATGCTCAAAACAGAGCATGTGATTTTTGCAGGCATGGCTTTCTCTATGGCATAAACTGTAAGACAGAGGCACTTCAATAAATATGTAACAGTCACTAGGTGGGATGTCTCTGTTTTATCCAAAGACTCCTACCAGGGAGTGAATAAGTGAATTTTGTCTTAATGTCATTTTATAAACCGCTTGTGGTTAGGAGAAGAAAGCACTTTATCTTAGGACTACTTAGGAAATTACTTTTATTGATATATTTAGCATCATTACCATGCATCAAAAGATCTTTAGTATCTTTTATTCCTTTTAAAAGCAACTACTGGCCTTTCAGCAAATATATTTTTGTTACACTATTTAGGCCTGAAATATGACAATAAATACTCTAAGCCCTATCAACAGATGGTAATAAAAAAGTGAGAATATCTAGCAAACTAGTTGCTGACTTCCGTCAGCAAATATCTTTATGTGTTATATGATCTTGTCTATTGGTCTTTGAATTGGGATTCCAAGGGTGAACAGTACCCCAAGGGGGCCACACTCATTGGGAATTATACATAAAGATAGAAATCATCTCTTCCAACTCCCCTGCAATGGATAGGGACTTCTTTCACTAGACCAGGTTGCTCAAAGCCCCATGCAATCTGACTTTGAACACTTCCAGGGATGGAGCATTCACAACTTCTCTGGGCAACCCGTGCCAGACTCTTACCACTCTCAGAATAAAAAATGTCTTCCTTATGTCCGACCTAAATCTGCCCTCCTTCAGTATGAAACCATTGCCCCTTTTCCTGTCACTACAGGCCTTGGTAAAAAGTATCTCTCCATCTTTCTTATAATCCCCATTTAAATATCGAAAGGCCACAATAATGTCTCCCTGGAGCATTGTCCTCTCTAGGCTGAACAATCTCAACTCTCTCATCCTTTGCGTTCCAGCCCTTATATCACTTTCATGGCCCTCCTCTGGACCTGCTCTAACAGGTCCATGTCTTGTGCTGAGGACCCCAGACCCGGATACAGCATCCTAGGTGGAGTCTCATGGGAGTGGAGTAGAGAAGGAGAATCACCTCCCTCACTCTGCTGGCTATGCTTTTTTTTTTTTTATGCAGTCCAGGATACAGTTGTCTTTTTGGGCTACAAGTGCACATTGCCAGTTCAGGCCCAATCTTTCATCCACCCAAGTTCTTCTCTGCAGGATTGCTCCCAATCCATTGATTCCCCAGTCTGTATTGATATTGGGGATTGTCACAACCCAGGTGCAGGACCTTTGAACCTGGCCTTATTGAACTTTCTGAGGTTCCCATGGGCCCACTTCTCGAGTTTGTCCAGGTTCCTCAAGATGACATCCCATCCTTCTAATATACCACTCAGCATGGTGTAATATGCAGATTTGCTGAGAGTGCATTCAATCCCAATATGCCATTGATGAAGACATTAAATAGTATTTGTGCCAGTATGGACACCTGGGAGACACCACTCATTACTGCTTTCCATTGGTTTCCCTGGTAGTACATGGCCAGTAAACTTTCTATCTGTGTTAAATTTATCATTTTCTAAGTATGTCTCTTCAGTTTTGAGTTGGCCTTCTTCCATTAAAACTATTGCAAATTCCGTGAAATGAGTCTAGAAAATCCTTGTGGTGCCAAAAAGCTTGTTTCTATTAGTCATAGTATTGAGCATTTAATATTGCCATAATGCTGGGGCAGAGGTGACTTAGCAGGGGTGCTATGGAAGCTCTTCTTTGGTGAGCATGGTCATATCTTGTGTTAATGTAACTATTATATAAGTTTTTCTCTTATTTTGAAGACTTTTGTAAAAAATTTAGATTTTTTCCAGTGACCATTTCTCTCTCATCCACAAAAAAACAAGATATGCTCTACTGTCACTGGGATCAAATCAGTGCCTGACTTACATCAAGATAGTTAACAGTCTTCTGACTCTGCTTTTCATCCAATATAATGGTGAGGTATAAATTATTCAGCTCCATAATAAACCTTTCCWGTGAGTTACAATCATTTTTCCAAATCAGGAAAATATCACTGATATGCTATAACCATTACAAAAATTGTTTGAATTTCTTTAGGGTGTATAACAATTCTTCTTCAGCCCCACTATCTCAAACATAAGTCTTTTCATATCATTGAGAGGATACTCTTACTACTTTTTGCACTAATCGGGACCATCAAATGTCATTTGTAACCCTTTCATGATATAGATATTTCTTTATCAGTTAGGTCAGTAATATTTTTTGTCATGATGGGATATTTGAATAATATTATGCTTTATGCTCTGATGCAGCTACATAAGATAGAGTTAAGTAGATGGGCCAAACTCCACTGAAGTCATCAGATGCTGCTTTCAACCTGAACTGGACAAAGGCGCTGTAGTCTTTCTGTATATTGACTGGATGTGTAATCTTCACTCAACAATAAACAGGACTCATATTGGGCTTCCAGAGTAACCATTAAAACCCCTAATTCATAGGCCAATGCCAAGATTCTCTTTCTTTTCCATCCACAGGTTTTTTTCAAAACTGGATTTTTGGATTAAACAGATGCAGGAATCATCACTTAGCTAAGCTTGAATTTGGGAAAGGTTGTCATGCAGCTGTGCAATGCCAGATCTATGACATAGCTACTCAGCATCTGGTCTTCATATTTACACTATTGCTCTTTGAGATCTTCAGGTGTTAAGGAGTCAGGCCTTCAGAAACCTGAGAAGATATTTCCATTACATGACGACATGAAAAAAAAATTTTTCTGGATTTTTACATTTTCTTGACTTCCTTATTTTCCCTTAGTATGGCAAAGCTATGCATTGACAAGTCAAAGATTCTTGAAACCAAGAACTTTTCACTATTATTGTAGCTTTAGACATATATTCAACTATTGTATAACTGAATACATTTCAACCAAATACCTTTACAAGCACATGTGTGTAGTGCAACCACCCTACAAGTTGAGTGGAGAGAAATGGTACTGTTTCTCTCCATTTGAAATATGGGGAACACATTTTCATTTAATCCTTGGGTGAATCATCAGACAATACCATCTATCTCTAGTTCTTGAAGATCTGACCTTTCTTCATCCCCATATTTTGTTTTCTTTCAGCTTGGAAGTTTTTTCTTTTTCTGCTTTCCTTGTCTGACATGTCTAACTTCCTTGCTACACCTCTGCATGTATCCCAGCTTCAATATTGCTTTTTATGGGTTTTTTGCATGTCGTATGCAACATCTTCTCAATTATTCTTTTTTCCATCCACATAATTTAAAACTCATAGCAGCTTTCACAATCATGGTGTCTTCTCCTAACTTGTCTTCAGACAGAGACTGAGTGACCATCCTCCTCCTGAAGAGCAGTTTGATTTAGCACCAATATGAAACTATGAGAGAGAGTTTGACATTTTGTTGATATCAACTTGCGTGTTGTTCCCCATCACAGGAGAAGGCAGATGCCTTTCAGATGCAATCCAGACTTCAGAGTCTCAAAGAAATAATTCCGAATCCTGTGAAAGTAATTCAGAAGAAAATAAAGAGAGCTTGGATTGACGAGACAGGAAGGATTATTAGCTTCAAGGAGGGAATATGAAACTTGATAGTGGTCTAGATAAATTTACAGAAGTATCTAACAATTTTTATTAAGCCTGATGAATTTGTTTCAGTAGTCAGACTAAACAAAAAAAGAAAAAAGGAAAAAAAAAACCAACAAAAATACTTCAAATTTCAGTTGTTACTACAGGATTTTTGACCTCTTTTTCTTAAAAAGACTGGAGCTGATCACATTAATTTTTATCCTCCTATAGAAAAAGGGTTTGGGTATGGATTACATTCTATTAAAATAGGTTTAGACCAAAATAATTTTCAACCTGCTTATGCTCCTTAGATATGCAGGAAACAAAACATTTTTCTGACTCTAACTAAGATGACCCATACATTCATTCATGTGTATTAAATTGACACATCTCTCATCCAAATTCACAGTGGGCTTTTTGTTAGATTAGAAAAAAAGTCTTGAATAAACCCAAGATATGTCTTCATAAATATTAGAAATATTGTAAAGGGAAATTCTTTATCTTTTATCAGCATTATAGAATAACTGCAGAGCGAGTACATTTTGTATCATAGGGACAAGGATCACAACGGTATGAATGACTTGAATTACCTTGGGTATTTTCCTAGCTATAAAGCAATTTATTCCTTATTGCTTGAAGGTAATACTTGTGCTGAAAAATGGGACACAATGCTTAATTGAAATTTTTTTTTATGTACATAAAGGCTGCTTACATTTCTTAGAACTGAATGGCATAAGAGTGCTGCAACACTGAAGTACACAGAGTGCTGTCACTTGCTGTTACTATGGGGGAATGTATTGAAATAATTTTGCACATAATGAATGATCATGGGGATGTTCAAAAAGGCCGAGGGAAACAGAGATTTCAGTGAACATTATAGATGCATAGCTGTTGTCCCATATAGGGCAAATTACATCCTCATATTACAATTTTCAAAGTAATTTCTAAGACTTTTGATTATGAATCTGTAGATGTTAGGTTCAAAGAATGTCTATCTCACTGTTTTTTCTCCCTAGAAACAACCCCCTTTCTGGAGACAGCAAGTTAAACCACTTCTGTGATGGGGAGATTTTGGTAAGAAACCCATATTTGGACTCGATGGTCCTTGTGTGCCCTTCCAACACAGAATATTCTGTGATCTTGTGAAATACAAGAACATATATTTCTAACATTGCAAATACTGGATGGGATGCACTGTGCATCATGTTTACCTTCAGATTTACTTCACATTTGCCTGATTTATGGTCCTTGTTTTTGTTGGGCAGCCGTTCCCTCTGGAGGCGTCAGAAACTCCTATCTAGAAAGTCTATAAGGACTAAGCATTTGATATTTAAAATTTAGATTTTTCATGCAGATAGATTTGATCTCATCCTTTGTTACTGAATCCATTATGGATATGCTCTGTGTATCAWGCAGAATTAACAGATCCCCTGCTTGCAGAGACAGGAATATTTGGATGCTTATTTTACCAAGAAAACGGTCCATTTTATTATCAGAATCACAAAAGAGAAAAAGAAGATCTAGTACACTATGAGATGCATAATTCTGATAAAAGGAGGGCAGCAGATCTTTTCTGTTTTCATAAGGAAAATGGCAAAATAAATATATGTCAATATCTTTCCATATAATATTATCATTAGGAACGGTACAAGAGGAAAAATTTTATTTCCTTAAAACCTGCTGCTTTTTCTAATACTGAAGAGAATAACCATAATTAACAAGAATAAAAATAAAAATACGTGACTCCATAGGTACATCATMTATCCCGAAGCAGCTTGCAAATGAAAATATAAACAGAGAAGTATTAGAAATATATTGAGGTATCAAAAGGGATGGAGATTTACATGCAGAGGTAAACTCCATTTAGCACTGCATTCTTAGCAAAGTATTTTTAAGTGTTATCTGGTTTCCTGCTGATAGAAAAGAAAAATCTTCCACCATCTGTACTGCAGCTTTATTAATTTTTTTTACTCTTGTAAAAATTAAAAAGCACTGAAGTGCATAACCACAAATTTTGCATTCACCCCAGAAGATTTTAGTTTTACTGCTGGAAAATACTGGAAGATACATAGATAGCTATAGCAATAAAATAGTAATAATAGTAATGCCTACAGAGTAATTTGATTCAATATATGCAATGAGATACCCTTAGCACATTGCATTAAAATGTCTAATCAGTAACATTACTGCGTGCATGTATTTCCAATGATGCTTGCATACAGACTGGTGAAGCAAAGCGTATTTGTATTATAAACCAATACACAGACAGAGCAAACAGGCAAGAAGAGCTCTATGGAATTCAGTGGAATTCAGTCCAGATAAGTAAAACATATGAGGAAAGAGTGGTCTTCAAACGTCATGGTGTTCTTGGCAAATGTAAATGGGGAAAGATTCAAACTCACCCGTCACCCCACTTTTTTAAAATTCTGATCAACGAGTTGTTGGGCTGAATGTGCTGTGAATGAAAAGGATTTTCTTTCTGATATACCTATTTAATGTTTAAATTGTAGAATCCAGAAAAAATACACTTTTTCAGCAAATTGGTAAGATACTCTTATTGTGTTTGCCTAGACAAAGATATTCAGATTTATAAAAAATTTACCTAACTTTGTTGTCGTATTAAGGAGTACAATAGAACTTGAATATTTGAGAGGTGAGCTTGTATATATTAGTTTCAAAATGTCTGTGACCACTACTCACAGGTGAAATTTAAGAGTGAGGTACCTAAACATAGAATTTGACCAATTTCAATCTTATTTATATTTTGTACCAAAATTTTGACTGGGACTACACTTCCACTTTGAATGTCAAACATGTTTCAAGAATTTTTCAGCAGTTTAGTAATGTGTTCAATCACAGATAATGTAATCAGATCATTGATTTAATTAAATGGTATCCACCACTCTTTTAATGTTAATACTATCATCTCTGGTTGTGTCAAATAGGGGATCGAAGCAACATTTTGATTGTTGCCAGAGACAAACTAAAAAAGACAAATTCTGTGACTTCATTCTCAACAAGGCTGGATTCTGCCATCAGCATGAGCGAAGGAAATCACAGTGTTCCGGGCATAGTAAAAGCAAGACTTTGGCCTGAAGAGAGTAGGTGCAGAAAAATTATCACTACAGCCATTTTGTCTTGCCTAATTTCTAAACACAAAGAAATAGGATAGGACACAACACGACAGAATAGGAYAGGACAGGACAGGACAGGACAGGACAGGACAGGACAGGACAGGACAGGACAGGATAGGATAGGATAGGATAGGATAGGATAGGATAGGATAGGATAGGATAGGATAGAGTGAGCTGTCCTGCAGATCCTAACACAGTGCTGTCAGACACCAGAAACTTGTACCTTTGGAAGCAGTCGTTGCAGCATCTTAATTGATATGACACATCCATGTTTATCATAACATCACCAGAGTAAAGGATCTAGCTAGATCTTGTGTTTGATTTCTTCAGTGTAGGTAGCTATCTAACATGTCTCTCTGTCATGTATGCAAGCTACTTTAGGTATTCAGATGACCAGATTTAGGTGTCTTAGGTTAGGATGAATAGCTCTCTAAGCCCCTTTGAGTTGATTGAACACATGTAGGATTAGCCATCTATTGCAATGTTAAGTGGTCTGCAGTATCCCAGACATCTCTACATGGGGCTAGCATTCATGACACTTTAAAAAGGATGTACAAAATATAATTATGGTGCATCAGCTGATATCTAGATGCATATAATAACACTACATATCTATGTTAATAAAGCTGAAACCTGTATAACTGTCCTCTGACTACAACGAAGCTTAGAAACCTTATATCATGTATCAGTACCTACATTATAGTCACCCAAATTTAGGTGAGTTCTAAGATTAGGCAATTGCACTCTGAGGGGTTCATTCAGTGTCCCATCTAGTGGAGATGCACTAGAACAATATGATTAGACTCCAGGGTGTCAGTGGGTTTCCATTGTCATGTCTGACAACATTTTGGTAGCCGAGGGAATCTCGTATAGCAATAGTTGCCTTTCAGTAAGCAAACGAAGAAGATGATATTTCTTTTACTTTTCCACTCAGAGTAAAAGCCTGGATACACTTACACTGTTTGCACCATTTCCATTAATTTCAAAGATGCCTAAAAATACTTTGAATTAATTTCATGAAAGAAAGCTCATCTTTTAAAAGTGTGTATTAAGTGCTGGAAAATGTAGAAAGAATTTTCAAGTGAATACCCAACTTTCACCAATGGAAGTCACTGCTGAGTTTGAAAATTTCAGTAGCCTTTATCTGCATCCTTAGAAATCTATAAAAATTACAAAAATCTATTAAAAAGTACTTATCTAGAAAAAAAATCAGTAGATCAAACTCCTTCTCAGTTAAACCACAAAGTAAACAAATGTCAATATCTTAGGTTAGAGTCTGATTGAAAATTTTGTAAATGCTGTAGTTTTTCATCTTTTTTTTTTTTTTTTTGGATCTAGTACACAGGGAACAATGTCTAAAGTGCATCAGATGAATTATTAGGTGATCTGAATCCTTAAGAAACAGGCACCCTCCTAAAAAACCTTTCCCTACTTTCCACCAGTTCATTCATTCTTATGAAGCTGCGTTTAGTGCTTAACATTGTGTAATTGTTAAACACACACCTGCCTGGCTGAAGCAGCTTAAAGCTTAAGAGACATTTTTTACCTCTGAATCGTATATGAAACCATAATGGAAGCCAGAGACTCCATATAGCCCTAAATGTAACATCATGTATGTGATGTCCTTATAAGTCAGCAGTATAACTTTTACAAAGGGCAAGTATCACAATCAAATACTGGAACTCAAAAACTGGAACTGTTTGTATTTTCTTGCTTGACTATAATGTTAGATGTATACATTATTTATTAATGGAGGATGGATTTTTCTTTTGATTAAATGCAACTGTTACTTTAACAAACAGATATGAGATCCCCAAGCTCTCGGTGTGCAGGGAATTTTGTCCATGCATGCCATGCCAATGGATTGTCAGTAATGGAAAGTGACGGAGTGTGGAGGAGAAGGGGCTTCGTTGAAATACCCTTACTTTCATGGTAATCTACCAGCTACAAATGCTTGTCTCAAAGGACTGCACCTTGCTATAATTGCTACACTTTGTCTGAAACTATAAAACATTGTTCCTCTTGCCAAAGCTGTTGAGAATAAGGTCTAATGTTTTCATGTGAGAAGAAAAAACAATACATTTAAATTTAGAATTCTGTAATAGAGAAATTCAGCTTTGAATAAATAATCTAATAGTGTTGGAGTATATTGTTAAATCTTTGATATTCTCCCAATGGATGAGCTAACTGTGGGATATCCACAGTTGCAGCCAGATTGCTGTAAAATAACAAGTATAGGAAAGCAAATAAACAAAGGAAACCCCATGAGAACCGTGTCCACTCTATTTCATTCTATTCTATAATCATATTACAGATAAACTTGTGGCTTTTTACTTCTGAGCTATGCACCTGAGTGATCTCAGTTTTGATGACTGTCTTTCAGCTGCAGCTTCACTGGGACATGTTGCAATACCAGAGAATTGCTATCATAGCACAGTCTTGGCACTTGGGGTGAGATTCACCTCACTTGATTTCAAACATATAAACATGTCTTGAGTTTTCTGTATAGTCACTGAAGATAGTCAACTCCAGAAAGTGAGTAAGCTGCTAAATGCCTTTGCTCTGTATTAATTAGCTCTGGAACTGCCTGTCTTTCCACTTTATACCAGTCAAAGCTTATATGACTAGTTGCCTAAATTTYACAGAGATTAATTTCAATCTCAAAGTCTACTGACTGTACATGAAAGTATCAAGCTCACTTCATTAATGTACTTCAAAGCATAATTCCAAAATAATTGTTGGGCTTTTTTCATAAATCTCCTATTTCCTAATGCTTACTGTTTAACATTTAAGGTATATTTAATGTAACAAAACTTCATTCAGATGCAATATTGAGCCATGACCTTTCACAAAATTATTACATGCTTTGCAGCCAGGTGACTGGGTAACCAGAGAACTGTTTTCTACACAGGAATTAGCCGTCTCCAAAAAAACTATTGTCTTTTTTATATGAGCCTGAAGTGGAACTCTCCTGCAAAATGAAAGAATCCCTATTAATTGACCTGAACTAAAAATGTCTGTCTATGTCTAATACTTCCTAAGCAGATTCAGAAGTGTGAAAGACCACAACAAAGAAGATGGATGGCAACATCCTCACTGCTAAAGTAGGAAGGTTCATAATCATCACCAATTGTCATCAAGAGAATACAAATAACAGAATATCAGACAATGACATTCATGGCTGAAATTCTGAATATTCTGAAGTAGAATAAATTACATCTTTGGTTATATAAGGGTGATAGCCGGCTTAAAACAAGACTATTTGCATATAAAAAGTTACTTGGAAACTAGCAGATAAAGGATTCAACAAAAGAGCACATTTGTTATAACCTGAAAGTTAAAGCTGGACTATAGTAAAAACAGCAGTGACAACAAAATTTACTGTGTAACCAGGCAAATTGTTGATGGGTGGAATTACTACAGGTAATCTAGGTCTAACAGTAGAATTGAAAGCAGCTAAAGTCAAGCAAGAGAGTTCCAAGTGTTGGATCTCAAAAGCACATGTTTTTCTTAACCCTTAGAACTGCACCAGAATTCTGTAACTAAATCTGTTCCAGTCATGCTATCTCTTTTTACAATACTAACAAGAGAGACTAAGACTTAAATTGGCCAGTCAGGTGTCAAATGTGCTAGAGTTCTTCCAATATAATTTAATTAACAAATGCACACAGGAAAAATTAATGTCCAYGGGAAGCACAATAAAATGTTCTGGACTACATACATGCATTCCATACTGGTTGACCTGATTTTCTGGTCTGTTTTGGGTGTCTCCAGCTTTGTAACTCCTAAGGAATGTACAGGCTTGGTTCTGGGAATAGCTTGTACCATTCCAGATGGCTCCAAAACAGACCCACCACGGGACACAGCTGAGCCTTTAAGCCATATTGGTGGTGCCTCTGGGAAAACATATTTAAGAATGGGCAAGAGGGTGCACAGCAGTTTGGAGAGTAGGGAGTGAATGGAAAAAAATTGTGAGAAACAGCCATCAAAACACCAAGGCCAGAGAAGGAGGAAGGGGAGGAGGTGTTCCAAGAGACAAAGCAGAGGTACCCTGAAGCCCATGAAGGAGACCATGATGAAGCAAGTTGCCTCTCTGCAGACTGCACAGGACAATGCCAGAGCAGATAATACATGCTGCGGCCTGTGGAGGACCCCACATGGAAACAGGTCCTGTAGGATCTGTGGACAATGGAGATAAACCCATGCTGGAGCAATTCTTGAAGGACTACAGCCTGTATGAAGCATACACACTGGAGTAAGAGAAAGGCGTGAGCAGGAACAAGTGGCAAAAACAAATCGTTATGGACTTACTACAACCCCCATTCCCCATCTCCCTGTGCTGCTCGGAGTAGGGCAGGGGCAGGATTGAGGGAGGGGAGAAGTGGGTAGAGGAGTTGGGAAGCCAGGTAGATATATTTTAATTTTGCTTTGGTTTCTCACTATCCAAATCTATTTTAATTAGCATTAAATTGAATTAATTTTCCCCCATTGAATGTGTTTTGTCAATGATGGTAATTGGTGTTGTGGTTTAACCCCAGCCAGCAACCAAGCCCCATGCAGCTGCTCACTCACTCCCCTGCCAGCAAGATCAGGGGCAGAATTGGAAGAGAAAAAGTGAGAAAATTCCTGGGTTGGAATAAAGACATTTTAATAGGAAAAGCAAAAGTTGTGCAGACAAGAAAAGCAAAACAAGGAATTAATTCACTGTTTCCCATGGGTAGGCAGGTGTTCAGCCACTTCCAGGGGAACAGGGTCCCATCACATGTAATGGTTACTTGGGAAGACAAACACCATCACGCCAAATGTTTCCCCCTTCCTCCTTCTTCCTCGCACTTTATATACTTAGCATGATGCCATATGGTCTGGAATATCCTCTTGGTCTGTTGGGATGACCTGTCCCAGCTGTGTCTCTCATGCAGTACTACCAATGTGGCAGTACAAAAAGCAGAAAAGGCCTTGGCTCTGTTGTCTCGGTTTTGAGACAAATTCAGGAGAGAGACTCTTTGGGCTGAGTCTTTCTTTTCAAAAGGGTTCCAAGAATCCCCTTTCCACCAATAGGGAATGAATGTCAACAGACGAAAGTAGGAAAAAAAAAAGTAAACTGTTTATTAACAAACAAAATACCTACCCCCAGGCAAGGGAAAACAAAAGGTAAATATCTGTTAATCACTAAACCGTCAGAACACACTTCCCCACACATACACAGAAACAAACACCCAAAATAGTCTCCAGAGAGCAGAGGCAGTGTAGGAGGAATACACCTCTCCAACATGTGGTCCAAAGATGGCGGCCTTCCACATGGAGGGGCAGCAGACCCCCTGCCCCCATGGAGCAGTCCTGTAGCAGAGAAAAATTCCAGTGGCTACCTGTTGTTGACTTTTTTCCCTCCCAAGGCAGTTACAGCAGGCAAAAACTGCTGGGCTGGAGCATTTTGGTGTGCCCTCTCTCCCCAGCTTGGCTTCCCAGGGTTTGGGACTGGGTGTGGAGCCACTCGACTCTGGGCAATTCCTCCTCCACCRGTTTCGAAGCAGCAACCTGTTCAGTTCGCAGCAGTCAAAGAAAACGCTGTTCCAACTTCTTTGATTGAGGGAAAAAGGAAAAGTGTTCTGTCTGGGCCAAAACCCAAGTCAGCCAAGCAGAGAAACCACGCGGTCCAGCACCRCAGGAGAAAAAATCACGCTGCAGTGCAGGGCTCTGGTGGGGGCAGCCCCAGTCTCAACTCTCGGGCAGCAGCCGCCATGGCAAGACATGGCAGGGCACAGCAGGGCATGGCAGGGCAGCAGATCCAGCAGAAAACAAAACAGCTCCGGTCTTGACTTTCTGCCGACACAGGCGACACCTCCCGATCCCGGAACCAGAAGAGAGGGCAGGACTTCCTGCCTCCCAAACTGGAAGAGAGGGCGGGACTTCCTCCCTCCCGAATCAGAAGAGAGTGAACATCCTCCTGGCCTCGCCCCGAACCAGAAGGGAGCAACTAACATCTTGGTCCTCTGAACCGGAAGAGAGTGAGCAACATTTCGGTCCCCTGAACCCTGCTAGGATCCTGGCCAGGCTCATGTGATATCTCCAAGCTGGGAAGGGGGAAGGTATAGAAAGAGAAAACAATAATTTTTTGGCATAAGCAGAGGACCCATGTAATAGACTAGATCACTCCAGGACATCTGTGTAAGCCCTGTTCAGCAATAACAAAAACATCTCTATATTGGTACCCTTATGTTTGGCACAAATCCAAAACACAGCCCTATACAGCCACTGTGAAGAAAATTAACTGTACCCCAGCCTAAACCAGCACAATTAGTAAGTGATTTCCCTATCTGTCCTGACCCATGAGCTTCTTCACCTTGTTTGGGAGAGGAAGAGAGAGAGTAGCTGGTTGAGGGACTGGCAGCCAGCAGAGGTCAACACACACAAGAGCCATGAGAAAATAATTACAGTTTTATGACAGAAGGATCTAATGAATAAGCACACAACAGACAGGTCCACATCTAGAAACATCATTATCATTCGCTGTTTCCTATGATGCCAATATCTGATATTTCTGATCTTAGTCCGTTGACTATCCAGGCTAGAACCTCTCAGTCACCACTTTATAGGAAAGAAGGGAAATGAAGAATTTGTGTAACAGGGAAAGAAATAGAAGTATGATGCATATTTTTATACCAAAATAAGATTTTATATTAAAATGATCACAGAAAATTAGAGGGAGAATTCCTTCTCCCTAACTTTAGATGTCGACACTGTAGATGTCTACATCTGACATAGTGTAAATGTCTACACTGACATAGATTACATGGTCAATGAGGAGAAATGAGGAATATTAGGAACCTTCTACTTTGAATGTAGAGGGATGTCTTTGTTAGGAAGAAGCCTATACCTAGTATCTTACTGACACTTTTGATGCCATGTGGTCCTCAGATTTGTTCTTGACTGTGAACACTCAAGGAACATTCAGCAGCCCATGCAAAGCATCCCTTAGTCTTGACAGAACTGAGCTGTGTGGAGCTTTGCTGCAGTTTAGGAATTGTCTCTGAATTGTCTTTTCTAACCTGCCTGTAAGACCTGGCCACACACCTTTCCCTGAATTAAATCTGTAGATTACACTTGATATGGGACAGACCCACGTTGAGTCTGGTGGTTTCTATCCCAGCTTCATAGCATTCAGCTCATTATCTGATTGCATATAATTCTGTGGTATTTCTTTCTCAGTTTTTCATTTTAAATGACTGAACCAGCTTTAACCTCCGGGTCTAAGAGGGACTTTAACTATGAATGCTAAATGGGTGGAGGATTCTACCCTCAGGCCTAGTATGAGATGCTTACTTACTCATTTTACTGGTTTCTGTTTCACTGACTTCCCAGTATTGTACAGACAACCTGGACAAGCAGCTCTTGCTTTTGAATATAGAAGGTGTCTAGAGCTGTAGTTAGGTTAAAGGGATGTTGCTCTTGGAATCAGTTCTTTCCCATACCTCACTATCTCTCACAACTCTTTGTGCAGCCACATGGTAAACCAGATTAGGTGTTCAGCACAATACTTCCTCCAAAGCAACTGCTGTCTTATTTGTAAGTCTATGAAGAGCAAGGAAAATACTACTCAAGCCGTTACCAAGGAAGCACTTTTCTAGTCAGGACCAAGACAGTGAGAAAATGCTTATCCTTTAATGATTCAATGTAAAGTTACACCTCTTTGCTAAGTATCAGTTCTCAGGAAGTGTTATGGGTTAGAAAAAAGAAATGAAAATTTGTTTGCTTTCCCCTGGGGTACCAGGGAGGCTGTGTAGGTGGGGAGGGGCTGGCCGGGAATTGATGGGCGATACTTAAGAACAAAAGGGAGTTATCTGTTCAGCTGCATTCCACGGTAATGACACAGAATGGACGATACTTAAGGACAAAAGGGACCACTTGCCCAGCCCAGAAGCCAGGACAATTCCTTCAATTAAAGAAAAACAAAGACTTGGAAATACTGACAAGGGGGATGTTTCCCCAGAGGCTGGAGCATTCACGAGAGAACTGCCAGAGACTTGGGCGAGAGGTGGGTGGAGACCGGGGCTTGACTCACTCTCGGCTTGGCTTCGAGGAGGACGGTCGTATCTGCAGCGARTGCTGGTTTTGCTCCGCAAACACTGCTACCCTGGGACACCTCCGCCGGCTGGCGCCAGAGCACGGATACACTGTGACATCCCTGAGGGTCCCGCCGCGGCACAGGGTACAGAGTTACGCTGTAACCAATCGCCACCCAGAGCTGCTCGTCTCTGCTGTTTCCTGCCTTCTGCCGGTCTGCCGGTGGGTGATACCGAGATCCATCGCTCCCCAGTCAACCTTGCCTGCCTGTGCTGCTTGCTGCCCGCTGCCGAGGTTGGTGGAGCCGGGCGGCTGCCCCGTGGGTTCGCACCGGCGGCGACCCCCCCCTTTCCCGTTCGCCAGAGCAGCCATTGCCACGTGAGGGTCGTCGTGTTCGCTCGCGCCACAGCGCCCCCTGCAGCTGCGGGGGAGCCACCGCAGCCTCTCTGCCCCAGCGGAGAATCTCTCAACATCAGACAAGGAACTGATAAGGAGTTTGTCTGTTCTCTTATGGTTGCTGTTTAACTGTCTTGTTTTATGTATATATATTTATATATATATATATAGTTATATAAGCCTAGTAAAGAACTGTTATTCTTTTTACCACATCTTTGCCTGAGAGCCCTGTAATTTCAAAGGTACAGTAATTCGGAGGAGGGAGGGAGGTCATTCCTGTACATCAAGGGAGGTTTCCCACCTTCCTTGACAGACACCTGTCCTTCAAACCAGGACAGGAAGTGATAAGGAACCTTCCTGGGTCATTATCTGAAAGAAGCAGCCTTGGAAAATCATCAACAACAGTCCATATAGTTGAAAAGTCTTATAAAGTAGTTCCACAGGATATTTTCTCTGATGGCACTGCCATCTTAGGAGATTGCCAAAGCCAGCAAATGCTTTTGCTGTCTGGGGTACAAGTCAAAAGTGTGGCTGAGCATACTGGACAAGTAATCTTGGCCGCATTTTTTAGTTGCCTCTTCTTCCTTTTTCTTTTTTTTTTTTCTTTTTTTTCCCTTTTTTCCCCCTCTTTCTGAGGGGCTGTAAGGGCAGGAAAGACTAGGTAAATGGAGTATCTTCTGACTCCAAGAGATGGATCAGTTCAACATGGTGTTCAATAAAATGACAGAACTGACACGCRGGAAAATACCTGGCCATGAGTACTGAAGGAATGTGTGTGAAAGAGGAATTAAGTTGTCTCAGCTCTATTTTCTAACTGTACTTCAGCTTCTATTTCACTTCTCAGCTACAGGTATAAAGGTAGTGAGCTTTATGGTTCCCCTAAGCACAACTAATGGCCTGAGAATGATGGAGTTTGGCTCTGTTTACTTGCAATAAATCTCTAGGTGTTACAGGACTACATGATTTTTATGCCAACGGCACTTGAAGCCAGCCTTCTKAGTCATTAAATCAGTTGTTTTGTTTGAGGAAATAAATGGTTGAAGCCACCTTGAGGCTAGTTTGGCGGAATTCACATCCCTGGTAATCTGTGAAGAGTCCCTTTTATCTGTCGTACTATTTAGGCTACACATGCCTAAATTGTGCCTAGTTTTTCAGCATATATGACAGCTGTCTCACATAACTTCAGATATATGTGTCTACCACAGCTGACCTAATTCTACTATGCACTTTCAGTCAGAGAAAAAGTAATTTTTAAGGCAGTTTCACATAACTAATCTAAACTATACCAGGAAAGGTCTCTTTCTCTTCAATGCCCACAGTGGAAACACACTGAAAATTTTACATGTAGCTTTTCTAGACATCTATCTGCCTTGGTTCTGCAGAGAGAGGATAGAGTCTAGAGTGAGTGATGTGGCAAAATTACACATAAGCAAATACTGTGGTGCAAACTGTGAAGATCTGTAAAGTGAAATCCTTGCAACACCACACAAATTTTGTGGGGTTTACAAGACATTAGTTCCAGTCCAAACCACTGCATCATGTAAGCTACTGCTTGCTGGCACGTCCTGCTCCCTGGCTGCGGTGATGAGATGGAACCTTGTTGTGAGACTCTGCCCTGCCTCTGCCCTAGGCAGTTCCTGCAGATCCGAGCCCCAGGGAGCCATGTCACAGCAATGATTGTCCAGAAGTGATTGCTCTGCATTGCTCAAATCACATCTTTAGCTTAGTTTTGTCAAAGATTAACACAGTCTGAGTGCTAAGACCATTTGTTGATGAGAACCTGAAAGTGGTAAACTGAGCTCACCTGAAAATCCATTTCAAAAGCAGCCTCTTCATCTGAAGTAAAAGGCCAATGGAGACATAGTATGGGCTTTCGAATTTATTTACATAACTGAGGCAATTTATTAACATATAAAAATATGTATATACATTAAAATATATAACATTRAATGTGATTTGGGGATTCAACTCTGGTTTACTTTGCTAGCATGTACCCATTATTTTAGCTCATGATGTGAGGGACCATAGATGTGAGGAGGCAGACAATGAGATATGGATCCAGATATCAACAAAAAAATAGTTTCACTGAGGGCRCCACTAGTACTTGATCACTTCTTTTTTGGAGGATATGTTTTCTTTTAGGGCGATATCATAGTTACTTAGTTGTCCTCTATTTGGTCCTCATGTTCCTGTTAGACAAGTATACGTGTATGAGAACTGAACGTGTAAGTCATTCCAGGGTCACCCCAGCTATTACTAAAACATACTGGATTGCAGCAAGGCCCCAGGGAAGGTGTTAAAATGACTCCATACAACTATACTTCTGATCTCTTCAACTGTCTGTAAGTATTTGGGAACACACTGACCGTACAGTTATTCTCCCGTATTATTTAGAACCTTTTCCCCTTAAGCAACTGAACATTTGCAGGACTTCTCTGTGGCTGCTTATGATAGGATTCATTTTGTACAAGAAGTTTCTAACTATAGGCATTCTCCACGTAAAGAAATTTTTATCAGTGACATATGGTACCAACTGACAAACAACAAGAAGTAAATCCAAGCTCAAAATACAAGTTAGATGCTTGTCAAAGAAATAAATAACAGGCTGATATGGCATAAATTGAATGACAGTGTTTAGGTCCTTCCATATGAAATTTGAGGGTTGGACAATTACCAACAGTATGAAGTTTAACAAGRACAAGTGCCATATCCTGCACACGGGATGGGGCAACCCTGGATGTTCAGATGGACTGGGGAATGAGATGCTGGAGACCAGCACCATGGAAAAGGACCTGGGAGTCCTGGTCAATGGCAATCTGCAGTGCCCTGGCAGCCAGGAGGGTCAACCGTRTCCTGGGGTGCATCAGACACAGCATTGCCAGCCAGGCAAGGGAGGGGATTGTCCTGCTCTGCTCTGAGCTGAGGTGGCCCGACCTTGAGTTCCGCATACGATTTTGGGTGACACAATGTAAGAAGAATATAAAGCTGTTTAAGAGTGTCCAAAGCAGGGCAATGGAAATGGTGAAGGGTCTGAAGGGGAAGCCGTATGAGGAGCGGCTGAGGTCACTTGGTCTGTTCAGCCTGGAGAAGAGGAAACTGAGGGGAGACCTCACTGCAGTCTACAACTTCCTCACAATGGGAAGTGGAGGGGCTGGCATTGATTGCTTCTCTCTGGTGACCAGGGACAGGACCCAAGGGAAKGGCCTGAAGTTTGTGTCAGGGGAGGTTTAGGTTGGATATCAGGAAAAGGTTCTTCACCCAGAGGGTAGTTGGGCACTGGAAAAGGCTCCCCAGGGAAGTGATCACAGCACCAGCCTGACAGAATTCAAGAAGCATTTGGACAATACTCTGAGGTAAATGGTGTGACTCTTGGGGTTGTCTGGTGCAGGGCCAGGAGTTGAATTTTGATGAATATTCCATGATTCTATGATTCTGTGTTTGAACAACAGTAGGAGAGAGGAATTTAATACAACACCAGGGCTATTTCTTCTCTGTATATTCTTATTGAAACCATTATTTACTCAAGAACTTAATTTTGGGTACTAGATGTTGTTCACTCTCTTTAAAAAGCATATAATACCGTTTCCTTTTATTATCTTGGACTGATTCTGGTTCACTTTGGAATGATGAGCCATGGAGTTTCCCTGAGTTCTTGGTGAGCCTTCAAGCATGCATTTATGCACTAATCACACAGCATTGATACAACAATCTGAATTTAAGCATCAGGTGTTCTAGATCAGATAAGATAGAATTTGGCTGTCAAACCAAAGTCATCTTGTGCCTTCTGAAAAGTCTCACGATATGGCCTTCCAGTGGCCACTCAAAGAGATGTCTGTCTTCTTCAGGTCCTCTATCCCTTCTGTCAGCATCATACAAAGTATCTTGCTATGGCTAAAAGGCCTGCAGAACCAGACAAACTAGATCTCATGAGTAGTATGTTTTCAAGGACTACATCCAGTGCCCCGACATGAGGTTCTGAATTGGTTCCTGAGGGAGAAATTATTTCAGACAGCAGTCTTCTATCACTTACTACAGTGTTTTCAAGAAAAGCACTTAAGAAACAGCAACACAGACTGACCTATAAGAATAAAACCTGTTTTCACACCAGGAGAAAGGATCAAGATCAGCCCATCACAATCACCTATGGAAGTGACAACCAGCAGTGTCCATAATAACAGAATTATTGTGATAACAGTTTGATAATTATAATCACAAAAATTCTATTGGGATATTCTATGGACACTGTTAGATTGTCACCCCAACAGGTGACTGGACGTCAAATGCCTAGCTGTTCTCATATGCTCACCCTCTTCAACAGCACAACGGGAGAGGGAGATAACAGGAAGGAAAAACTCGTGTCAGAGATAAAGGCATTCTCCAATTACTATCATGGGCACAAGAGACTTGAGGGAAAAACAATTTAAATTATTTCAAATTTAAAGTAGAGTTGAAAGATGAGAAACAAAGACAAAATCCAAACCACCTTCCACCCATCCCTAATGGCACAAGGGGAATAGGGAATGGAGGCTGTGCTGGGTCCATAACAGCTCTTCACTGCTACCCCTTCCTTCTCACACTTTGTTGCTGCTGCTGCATGGCCTCTCTACATCTGCAACTTCCTTCAGGAATATCCACCTGMTGCTGCTGCATGACTGCTCTACATCTGCAAATTCCTTCAGGAATATCCACCTGCTCCAGTGCGGGGTCCTCCATGTGCTGCTGTGTGGATATCTGCTCCACTGTGGTCTCCTCTGAGGGCTGCCTGACTCCTCTGGGAATTCTGTGCTTTGCTACCTGGAGCACCTCCTCTTTCTCCTTTCACTTTGGTCTATAGGGTTGTTTATCACACTCTTTTTACCCCCGCTTCTCTCGGTCAGTTTTTTTTGCTCTTTCTTAAACCCTTTCTCCCCTGAGGTGCCACCTCCTTGGCTGCAGGGCTCAGCTGTGCCCCCTGCAGCCCCCACTGCCAGCACATGAGCACCTGCACCCAGTGCAATGACAATAACCTTCTTGTCAATTGTTCTGTCAGTTAAAGACCTTGTATTCTAAACTGAGTTATATCTGTGCTATCATCAAACTCATGATCTTTGTGACACTGAATATTAATTTTTAAATGAGGATTTTATTTGGAAGAACTGAAGCTACACTCGGGGATTTTGGGGTAGTATCTACCAAAGACGGTAGTCTTGTTCTCTAGTACCACATTGTATGTTATCTATAGTAGAAAGTGCATAAATAGATGAGGCATAAATTATACAGGCTTCTTCATGTATTCATCATGCAGTATGTGCCCATAACAGGTCTAAATTATATATGAAAAATTGTAAAACGCACTCTGAGTAGGCTTTTGCATGTATATGATTTAAAGGGCAGGCTAGTGCACAAACCCAGACCCCTTCCAGCTGCATATGTTTGAAGCTGGCAACACCAAAGGAGACTGCCAGTAACCCAGCTAAACAAAACCTCACCCCATAACTCAGTGTCTGTTCTACACCACAGATACACTGCAAAAGCTCCTTCCTCACTGCACGTATCCGGYGAGCTGTGCAGACTTCTGCCAGGCACTGCCAGAGAACTCCAACAGTTGGAGTTGGCCGGATATTTCATTCTATTCAAATTACTGCTTTTTCCCCATACAAACTGAAACGAACAGCAATATCTCTTCCTGTCTGTCCCACGTAAATGCTGTTCGAGAGCTAATGAGCACATACAGATCATCATTGCCATCTAAGCTGCTACCACAAATACAATTCCTTGCTATTGCAGTAATAAGAACAAAGTGATCAGCTTTTAACAGATAATGCTGCCTTGAGAAGTGTGGAAAATGATCAGATGTTTCTTAGAAGTACTTTCAGTTTTACAGGACCTGTGTTGAGCCACTTGAAAATGGAAGTGGAGAGTTTGAGTGCAAGATGGATTGAAAATAATGGAGGTTATGTTGCCCATGGGAAGATCATTTTCAAAAGAACACATGGTAAGGCTGTGGAACATAAAGTACCTGTTAACATGCATAAAATGTATTTGTTCACTCTGCAGCTACTAGTTTCAATATCTGAACTATAACTGATGTCTCAGTTGAGAGCACGTAACATTTGCTTGTCTAAGTAACAAAAAAATACCTATTCTTCTATGAGAAAAATAGCAGCTGGAGACATCCATTGTTAAAAAACTTCAGATCCTGATAGGAGCTGATTTACTAGAAAGTATTTTTTTGAAAGCTAGGGAATTTGGAATCAAAATAAACAGGTTGCATAGCATTGGCTTTTTGCATGGCATGTTGCATAATGTAAAGATTATGAGACTTTGATTCATGAAACAGCACCAAATAATAAACAGATACCAATATGGAGCTAGAAGATTGAAAGTTTGGAAAGCGTTGATGACAGACCATTGCATAGCCACCATTACTTTCAGCACCTTTCTGGAAGGCTAAATTAATTTGTATTATTTGCTAATGCAGTTTCTAGAGCAGCCTTAAGGCTGCTTGTGCTTGCATGTGAGAAATGAGCTGACACCAGCCGACAGGGGATCCGGAAAGTGCTGCCAGGGTCACAGGGCAGGTTGACTTCATTATACACAAAGCAAGAGTATTCTGAAACCGTGGCCTAAGCCAGACCTTCAGCTCTGAGATAAAGTGACAGCCCTGTGGAAAGTGAACCCTTGATGTAAGTTATGACAAGTCTGTTCCTGAGAGAGGTCTAAGAAAGTGTTCCACTGGAATCATTAAAACTGTGATAATTTGTCTGAAAACTCATCCCAAGGATTCATAAGCACTTTAGCTTGTTCTTGCCTCACTATTATTCTTTTTCTCATTTTTTTCCTTCTTTTTTTCAGATACACTGGTGCGTTATGGAGCTAATGAACAATCTGAGTGATACCAAAGAAATTTTAGCAGAAGACAGTAAATAAAAAGAATTCCATATGGTCCTGAGGATGGACTAAGAGTTTTAAGGCAGGCTTAAGCTGGCAAAGAGAAAAAATAAGATTTGTTTTCACTGTGTTCTGTGTTAGGAATAAATATGTTTTGATAAACTCAAAGGTGATTTAGATATCCGACATTAACTGACTTGGGTTTGTGCTACCCAGAGTGTATTGCTCTTGCTGAAAATATCCCTGGAAATGATTTTTAAATGTATATGTCACATCAGATTGCATGTTGCTATTTGGAGGTGAACCTCCCATCCTGTGACCTCACATCGCTTCCTGTGCAGCACAGCTCATAAAAGTCTGATAGCAAAAAAATATACTTCTCTTCACAGCATAAGGGGAAGCAGGTCAAAAAGGGGGGTTGAAAAGGGTGTAAGTAACTCAAATTGCTCTGTGGAGTTAGGCACTGATTGTCCAAACATGTGACCTGGTTGCTCGGTGATTGTTTCTCAGTCATTTTATACCAGTGCGTAAACTCCTTGGGGAGAACACTGATATGACATCATCAGATTTGCTGCCTTTTATCAAGTTCCTCTCCAATTTCAGGAAGTGATTTGGGCAGCACAGACAAGATAAACCACTAAAAGTCACACAACCTGAATTTCTCAATGAGCCTCCATATACTGAGGGTAGGGAGTTCCCTGATGGCAAACATGCATTTTAGTGCTGTAAAACAGCTAACATTCCTGTCTTTTGAAAACACACTTGTAGGAGCTCTGTTGGATCAAATGAAATTTCACTTACCTTGTAGTTTTAGGCCATTGGTTTAAGTCCAAGTTGACATTTGCAGCTCACTGAGTCCCTGGTGGACAGGCGTCCACCACACAAAAATCACTGTACATAATCTAGTAAACTTGGCAGTCAGTGAATTAGAAGGCACTAAAACTGATGCTGACACAGAATAAATTACCCAGAACAGTAGGGAAGGGTCTGAGAGTGTGATGGGTCGGAGGAGAAAGAGGGACAGAAACATGAAAATTCTTATTTGATCACCAGCTATTAATTTTGCCCTAAATTAAATTTTTTTTTCAATCTTCTTAGTCACCAAAGAAAAGTAAGAGAGAAAGAGCTGCTGTTTTGTAGCTTTTAAGGAAGGTCAGTTCATGAAACAAAAAACATGAAAGGTTTAGGGAATGTAATATTATCAACAATGAGAATTTTTTCATGCACTTTTTTTATTGGAAGAAGTCTTTTGCTACGGAAATTTCCACACTTTTTGTTTACACAATGAAGTAAAAGAGAGCAGCACAGGGTGAAATAGATCCTTTGTTATTAAAAATAAAACATGAACACATTTTTTCCTCCTTAGAAACAGAAAACATAAAGATTCAGAGGCAGAACTGCTATACAGACATCCATTTACAGATACAGACTCACCTACATACRATATGGTTTTTCTTCTGAAAACTCAAGCACATTGAAATATCGAGGAAGCCCCACACAACACCACAGAGTAAAGAATCTATGGTCCCAATCTTATCTCCTACATGTAAACCTTGAGCTATTGCCAATCATCCATCCATATTAACAAGCAGAATGACTATACTTTCAGTGAGACCTAAGGATTTAAGATGCACTGCAGTAGTTTTCCAGTACAGTTTAAATTCAAATACTTTCATTCTGAATTTTAATGTAGAATCATAGAATATCTCGAGTTGAAAGGGACACACTAGGATCACCAAAGTCTGACTCCTGGCCCTGCACAGGACACCCCAAGAGTCACACCAAGTCCCTGAGAGCATTGTCCAAATGCTTCTTGAACTCTCTCAGGCTGGTGCTGTGACCACTTCCCTGGGGAGCCTTTTCCAGTGCTCAACCACCCTCAAGTAAAAAACTTTTCCCTAATATCCAACCTAAACCTCCTGTGACACAAACTTCAGGCCGTTCTCTTGAGTTCCATCACTGGTCACCAGACAGAAGCAGTCAATGCCAGCCTCTCTGCTTCCCCTTGAGAGGAAGTTGTAGACTGCAATGAAGTCTCTCCTCAGTTTCCTCTTCTCCAAGCTGAACAAGCCAAGTAACCTCAGCCATTCCTCATATGGCTTCCCCTCTAGACCCTTTGCCATCTTTGTAGATTTCCTTTTCACACTCTCTAATAACTTTGTATCTTTTTCATATTGTGGTGCCCTAAACTGCACACAGTAGCAGCTTTTGAGATAAGAGTTCTTACGCTGAAGTCTATAATCTTATCATCATCCCTTACTTTGGTGGACATGCTTGTGCAAGTAAGAATATTTTGTCTTCAGAGAGGTTTATGGAAATGAGTCCTTAAAGTATTTCAGAACTTGGATCCGTCCATTTATCTGAAAACGAAAACAAAGGACGAGGCTCAGGAAGAATTGGTAGAGTCCTCCATAGGGAGATTATTTATGCATGGGACTAATTGTAGTCTATAACCTTCACATACAGTGCAGTAGGAAGCATAAAGAAAAGATTTATAGGAAGAGAATATGCTGTTTATTAAGAGATAAAATAACCATCAGAAGTTTAAAAACCCCAAACAACCCAAACTATCTATTCCATAGTCGCTCAGACACAAAAACATATAGCTGACACTTAGGCTTGAAGAAAATGGTGAGGTAGAAAAAGTTAGATTAGCCAGAAAACCTCAGAATTCTGAAACAAGGAAAAGGCAATTTCTAAGCAAGAAAATATTTATAGTGGCCAAAAAACTTCTTCACAGTCACCAGGAGAGGGAAAATTTCTAGCTTTAAATTTCTATCAGAGACAAACTGGGATACCTAGTCTATAACAACCTGAAATTGAGGCAGTCTTGATTTATGAGATAGCAAGAGAGTAGGTAACAAATACAGTTATTCATACTTTTGAAATCCATTTTTTTCATTGTCTTTTCAGAGTACGTTCAAATAGTGTTAGACCTTCCTTGATCTCAAGAATGCCTCTTAGTCTCCTGATAACAAGGGAATCAATTAAGAAGAATAGAAAAGGAAGRGTCCCCAATGGGTTTTTTCATTCCCTTCTTAGGTCACACTCAGATTTATGCAAGGGAAGAAGTAATCTGAAAGAAGGAGGAGCAAATTCTCTCATTTTTTTCCTTCCACAAAATTCTTTAGATGGTACATTTATAACCACTAAACTCAAATGATGTAGGATGGTTTTCTACTGATATCCTGAAAACCTCACCCTGAATTAAATGAACAGTTGCTTGCACTCACCAAAGGATTATCTCATTTACATTTTCAAGAGGGATTACAGTGCCTTTAAAGGACAAGCATCTTTTGGGCTAATTAGTTTTCTCAGACTAACTTGAAGTGTATGGTGAGCTCTTGATTAAATATTAATATGGGGTATGGGGTCACACTTTTTGCAGTTTTCTAAATCTGTTATTGTATTGTCAGTGGTTCAAAATGTAAGTATGTGCATGAATGGTTTTTTTTGGTGGATGTGTATATTTACCTGTTGTGGGAGAAGGGAGAAAATGAAGAGGATTAACAGRTATTTGCAGTATCTGGCTCCTTCTGGGGAATACAGGAAAGTTTGCAATAAATGAACAGAACACCACACATTTAATTTCCACTGGTAGTATGATAAGGTTTTATAAATCCAGGAATTTCTGAATATTATGCATAGATATATGCACAGAGATGGGATATTTAGTGTAAGATTTTCATATAAACATTCAAAAAACATCAGGCTGAAGAATGTGGTATCTAAGATCAAGGAAAAGCCCCACACTACCCCCTAGTGATCAAAGTTTGGTGACCTCCAAATAACAGAAAACACAATAAGTGGACTTCAGATCACAAGAACAAAAAAATGCCCAGGAGCGATGCAAGTCACTGCTGGTGTTCTTTACTTAGGATCCTTTTCATGATAGAAGAATAAAGCAATGGCTGTCGAAAGGCTGCAACTTCCAATTCCTTGGTCTGAAGCCTCAGTCTTAGTAACCAAACAAATATAAAAATGTATATATTCAGAAGGAGGAAAAAACAAAACCTCAGGGGAGATATTTCAAGTGTTAGGATTTGTAAAAATAAAACAAAATAGAATGTTTTATTGCAACCTTATAGTTGCCCAAAGATGTTTTTTTTCAGTTTTGTGAGCTATTTGCATTTTTCAGATATACTATTTAGCAGATATCATACATACACTATTTCTTAGCTTTGCATAATCTTGAAATTATACAAACCAAAAGCCAGGACTATGTGTGTATGTATGGTAAAACTGAAACTATGTAAGGACTAGTTTATGCATCAGAGACTAGAATCTGAATCTTATAAGAAAAAGGAATCACCACCAACAATCTCAGTACAACTTTGCAGAGATTTTTATAACGTTTCACTAAAGTAATTAATAAAGTATAAGAATAGGCAGGGCATATTCAAATTAAATCAACAGAGAAGCTCATGTGTTGTGAAGTAATTAAATCAAGACTTCTTTAATTAATAAAGATGTCCCAAGATAAAACTGAAAATGGTCCTGTGTTCATTTTTGTCCTGACATTTTTTCTATGATTGATAGAGCAGTCAGTTCTTTTGGATTCTCTAACAAGTGAGAAATCACAAACTTATTTGCAGAAGCCCTCTGAGAGGTACTGCTTTTGCTGACATAGATTTTATATCCTATCCATAGGTAGGTGATCTGCATTGGGTTCTCTCTCTTCCACATTACCTAAAATTAAAGCCCTACAAAATGAAGACCTTTAAATTCCATTTGCAGAAGAGTTATTATATATCCTTACCAGATCTCTATATTATTAATTGTTGTTGATCCTTCACATTCTAAATTTTACATTAAGTTTATTAGCACGTAACTCAGAACCTTGCAAGTTAATGCATGAAGTCCCATCTATAAAGCTGTATTCTCCTCTCTTTCCCAGAAGGACACTCCTTAAGGTCATCTTTTTATTCTTTGTTTTCTTTTAGCAAGTTCTGCTGAGTGTGCGTCCTCTTTTCTTTTGTTGCAGTTGTGGGAAAGCTTCATCCTTACAGCTGGCAACTTCATAGTATGTGGGAAAGGGAGATATCGAAAGACCTGACAGTTCTTAGACTAAAATCATCAGGGCCATGGGACACTCTAAATCTGAAATTCCATTTCATGATAGCCCACCAGTGTAAGACAGGCCATGCAGAAAGCAGTCAACATTATGATGAAAGACATCCAGAGGAAAATAATTCTAACAGAAGGGGCAAAAAAAGAAAAAAAAAAAAAAATCAAGCATTAAGGATTTCTTAGAGCAGATGCACTTTTCATTGAGACAGGGCAATATTATGTTAACAGGAGAGCAATAGCTGAGAGAAGCTGTAAAATCAAGGTAATAAGAAAGATTGGAGGCATGAGAAAGAAAATCTACAGCATCCTAAAAGAGAAAAGATTAAATAAAATTAAAATGCAAGGTCGTGCTACACTGAAATCACCTTGGTTCACTTTCAGACTCACAAAAAATCCAAAATCATAGCTGGTGTAAATACAGTTTAAAAAAAAAAAAAAAAAGGAGTCAAATATAAATCTGAGGAAAAAGACAATCAAAGAACTTTAGAGAAAAGAAACATCCATTTTAACCCTCACAGTCCAGAGGCCTTTCCAGAGGTGCATACTTACAAACATTATACACTACCTTTAAAATTTGATAATTATTATGAATTCATATGAAATGAAAATCAGAAAATTCATGCTGCTCCTGTACCCATATTGGAAAGATGAATATTTGTTCCCATTTCTAGCAATATTATTGGGGGAAAAAAGAGAGTAAAAGACTAATCCTTGGCCCCAAGGCCAAGTGACACAGACTGGATCACATCCAAAATGCTTAGGGCTGCTCCTCTCGAGAGAAGACATGTAGGAGAAAATTAGCTGAAGCAGTCCTCGAAAGAACTGGCAAATAAGTTGAAAATTAATTACGTAGGTACTCAGGATTGTAGTGCTTGACTTCTCTGACTTTCATTTGTCTCTGTAGACATGTCTAGAAGCTCTGCAATAAGCTAGAAAAGACGGCAATAATTTTGCACAAAACAAAGCAATTTAAAATGGGGAGGAATTTTTTTCAAGGCACTTACTGTATATTTGTACAGACAATTTAAGATGGAGACTGTCGGACTTTATGCATTTAAGTTTTGTGATAAACACAAATAGTTGATAGCTTATTACTGCTGAGGCTGATCTCAGTTATTAAATTCTTTTCCAATCCCTCATGAAACTCTGACACAGCGTCATAAAGTCTAGAGAAGTCATACTTGTCATGCTCACAGGTACAGCTCAAAGAATAAACAAGTAGTATACACATTTTAATTATTAATCTCTTTCCTTCTCACCTCCCTCGAGATTGATTTGTATCTGTTCCCATMTCCTTATATCTATATTTATTTTGTTTCTTACACACATGTTTAAATTTAATCTGATTGTGTCCTTAGGCCTGTTGTTGATAATTAAACCCACGTGTTTTATTCCCTACAGCATGCATTGCAAACTCTATATCTCAAAATTAGTCTGGATCTTCCCCTTGATCTCAGTAAAATTATAGTTTGTGTTCCCTTCTGATTAATTTTGTATTGGGCGTAGTTTTGGATTTTTCAGCTGGGATAAATATGCATTTTTATCTCTAAGTCTAAAGTATTTTTTCTGATTGACGTCAAATGAGTATTTGACCTGCAGTTCAAATTTGTTAGCAAAGATGGAAAGAGTAATGCCAGTTGTGTCTGGAGCTGTTGTTCTTTTTTTTTTTTTTTTCTTTTAGTGCTAAACTTATTAGTCACATGCCTGCAGTGTATCTTAGCGGAGCAACTAGAGGTTTAAGTTTTTCAGAAAAAGAGTGAGGTAGAAGGAAGGAATTGACCAGCAAATTTAGGTATCTAATCAAATACATTATAGCAGAAAAAATGTTTTGCTACCATTATGATTTCACTGTCCTAAGCTTTACAAATTCCAGGCTTAGAGTTCTTCTTCATGACAATATAAAACCAGATTGTAAACCCCATTTAAACAGGCACATTGCAGACACAAGAACTGTTCAAGTGAACAATGCTTCCAAAATGCCTAGGAATTGATGGTATTGAGCTTTTGTGTTTAAAACCAATTATCATTTCAGTTTTCTCCAGGTAATGCCATATTATCCCATCATGACAAAAAAGACTGATGTTTAAACCGTAATCTTTGGACCTGAACATACTTCTACATGGCAGATTAATGCCCAGGGAAAGATCTTTCTGGATGAGCACAGAATTTATTTTAAATAAGTGCACTATTGAATATGTCAGTTTGTCAGAGACTTCAGGAAATGCATATGTACCCAGAAATATATAGTCTTCTGATTTTACCAGCTCTATTAAATGAAAGATAAACCCTCTTTTTATATATTTTTTTTTCTTGTATCATTAGATCTTTGCAGGATAACTACAAAGGTAGTGTGTATAAAAGTAAATGGGTCAGTGAACAACATTCCAGGTTTACAACACAGAAAGTTAAACAGCTTCACACAATATCATCACTAAAGGAAAATATTTTTATTTATTCATTTATCTTTCCACTCCCTGTGTCATGTGGTTCTGCTTTCTGATGTGCTGTACAAACACATATGGAGTCGAAGCCCTTACCTTGCCATTTTTTGATCCTGTGAATTGAATCTGACAGATTCTTTAGTTTGCCTTCTTCTGGCTTTTCCTTTATCTCCTTATTCAATAGAATGTACAAAAAAGTCCGTGAGAAGCTTTAAGAAATGTATTTATAATAGGCCACTGCAGAAGATAATGTAAATGAGGGAACAATGGCTTCGTGCAGAATCTTAGCAGAGTTTAACCATACACCTTGGCTGTAGACATCTGTATGTYTTAACATGAGTGACTGCTGTACAACCTGAGGACACACTGTGACATTCATATATGCTCCCTTTGACAGCATCACCTGTACATACTGCTTGTAAGAGCTTGCTGCTATGGAGATATGTCAGASTGCTAACACTGTCAGTGAACTTTCATGTACCATCTAGAAAGTTCAGTATTGTGCAGGTAGAAGATTAGCTTTCCTTCCTTGAGAAAATCCTAGAAAAGTGAGTACAAAATTGCTACCTTTTCTGTTACTGTTATTAAACAGTTAACCAGGTTTGAGTATCTGTGCCTTTCTTACAGCACAGATCCTAAAGGATTGCAAAGTAATCTGCATCTTCTTGGTACAAATCAGTATTGAAGAACTAAATTCAAGTGAGTCCAATGCTGCAAAAAGCATTATTCAGAAACACATAGACCTTCCTTCCTAGTAATCTCCCTTGAATATGAGTGCCCCTGAAGCCTCCGTGTTATTGTCATTATTTGCTTCCTTTTGTGATTTTTTGTCATGTAACTGTTCCAAATGCCACTGTATGCTGGACACCTGTGGACTGATGGTATTATTGACCAAGCTGTCACTAGTGAAAGACAATGCTCCCACAGAGTCATAGCTCTAGTGCTGAATACCAGAAATTATGAACTTTCTTTGTATTTGATCCATGGGTGTTAAAATTCAGCACGATACCCCTGGAGCAAAAGGTGTTACCCTGGTTTTCACTGATGTGCGAAACATGTAGGCTCTTTTATTTCTAAATGAAAAAGGACTGAATTTCAACAAGTTTAAAACATAGTTAAACATGAGTGACTAAGTTCTTACTGCTTTTTCATCACTCTATGAACGGTAGCAAATTCTACAGTTCCTCATGCATTAAGTTTGTATTTCCAAAGCTGTAGTGGAATTCTGACAATAAAGTTCCTGCAAATATTTTAGAGGTTTGGATACTCCTGGATATGAAAATCCAGGAGTTCAAATTCGGGAGAAACTGGTGACTAAACAGCCATTTGCCTTTTCATCTAAAAAATTTATGCAGCTGCTTAGCATATATTGTCTTGTCCATGGATTTGAAATGCCTGTGTCACAGAATTCTTTTGAAAATATCTCAGCCATTACAATTCCACACTTGATTTTATGGTCATCTCAAAGATCATGAATGCCCAGGTTTATGCCACCTCAGCAACAAACACCATGGCTTGTTTTGAAGGCAAATCATCAATGTGAATGATCTCCCCTCTTTGCCCCAGCTGGAGAGAAGCAGCAGAGCTTTTCCATTAAAGATTAATTGATAGGAAGGTTTCAGAAGGTAAGCCGGAGGTTAACTTCCTTCCCAACACTGAGCTGCAACACACAAATAATAATTTGCAGATTAAGAGCAGTGCTAGGATAATGCATCACTGTAGATGATGCATTGTTACTACTATTGTATATCCTGATCTTAAAGGCATTGGAGAAGGAAAGAACCATTCTGAAATGAACCTTTCTGGCTGCTGCCTTCCCCCTGCTCCCTGTGATAGCTGTATTGTGGGTAACATGGTTTATGTCAAGGAACAATGGTGAACATGGCCAACAGTGGCTCGGGAAGGCTGCAGCCCTCATGCTCAGGGGAGTGCCAGCACAGTGATTAGGATTTAGGGCAGAGCTGGTCCTGGAAAGAAACCCTAGGGACAGCTAGGGTTTGAGAAGTTTTAACACCACTGTGGCTGATATTGTTTCCAAGTTTCCAATGAAGACAAACCTCAGGAAAGTCAAAATTAGAGAACTGCTCAGGTCTTGACATGGAGAGGTTATGGACTGAAGCATTGTGTTACCTCCTGCACAGGGACATATTATTGATACGTGGTTGTCTCAAGAGACACACTTCTGAATTTTAGTTGCCATGTATATGTCAGAGCGGGGGAGAGAGCAAAAGCCAGGTTTAGGTAACCCAGCAATAGAGGTTTAGGTCATGTCTTTGCCTGTGTTGCTTAAACTAATTTCAGTGAACAAAACCTTGAGTTGTACTTATGCCTTATTTACCCCAACACTGCTGAATTGAATTTGGTGAGTCTGAGCTGTACATGAGCATAACTTCATAGAGGTTCTCAGACTGTTGACCTGTTTGTCAAAAATGTTCTGAATGTTGTCTGCAATTCTCTTTTGTTTCCCTTCTTTTGAAGTGTTCAGAATTAAGATTTTGTATGAGATATGTTGAGTTTAAGCATTAAACTAAAAAGCATTTATTGTAAACCAATGTTTAAAGCCAAATTTTGCTCTGATTCCTACCACATGAAGCTACACTGTCTTCATTGCAATAGTGTGAACTAAAAAATATCAGCATCAGCTCTTTCTTTCAAAAAAAGAAAACGCTTAGCATGATCTGCACGTGAACAATTTACGAACGTGATGTATTCAAAGGTGTTCCCTTAGTCCAGTTCAGTATTTACAAATTCAAATTGTATACAATAAATACTGCACTTCTGCTCTATTTGAAAGAGTAACATGATAGTTAATAAGTATCTCTAATGATTCTTTGCTTTTACTCTCAAAATTAGCACACACAATGTGCTCGTATGTCTTGATATTTTGATTTTTGTACAATAATGAAAAATATTGAGACTATGGTGCTAAGTTTGTGACTTGTTGTAAGATTTATTAATTAAAACCAAAGTTATTTCTTGTTTTTGATCACAGCTTTATATACCAGGCATTGACAAAATATGCAGAAAGTACAGACAGCAGGACAAGCTAATCACCAACTTCAGTTCTAAGAATATTTTGCTCTGGAATGTAGGTGATTATGATTCAGCATAAAAGGCAGTTGCAAGCCATTCAATACTGTCTTTCATTGGAAGGGAAAAGAAATGATCAGCCAGCCTTCTAAATTACACACCTTCATTCTAACTTTGTCAGGATTCATTTCTGCTTTCTCTTTCAGTCTTTGTTAAAAAAGAAAAAAAGAAATTTAATGATACTATTCTCATTATACAGCTATCAGTTACATAAAATATCTTTGTTTAGAGGCCTAATAAAACTGGTCATATGAAGAGGAAATGAGATTTTGAATGTAAAACGAAGCTGACAGTGCTCTTCTATTACTATGGTCTTATTAGGAAAAATTCTCTGACATCTGTTTATCCCCTGCAGCCAACCTTGTATTCAGAACACAGTAATTGATTCACAGCATCCRCTGGGGATCTAACTGGCTCACTTTTCCACACCGCAGTACACAGGTATCTCTGCAGCTAATTCTGAATGTACATCTACATCGTTATCTCCTGGTGAACTGTGACCCGAAACACTTTGGAGGCCCAGATGAAAGTGCTTCCTCACCCCTCCAGTGCTGAGGGTGCAGGCGTTTCTGCAGCGCGGCAATTCACCCAGGACACCCAATCACAACCAGCCCCTTTGAAGCCCCGCTCAGCTGGGAGACCATGAATCATTCATGGCTTCTCTACACACACTAAAGGGGGAAGAGCAAAGCTAGTGTGTATTATTCAGGACTGCATCCTCAATAAGCCTCCGTGTTCAGCAAATTGCTACAACGTTTTCTGCTTAGTCCTCACCTGTACACAACATCTCTTTTTGTGCATAACCTTCTCATTTTAACAAAGATAGGCTGATTATCTGGGAGGTCACGTTAATTAACACCAATACAAACAAAGAAGTCCAGTGTCAGTGCACAAAGCCAATGTTCAAAGGATTATCAGGAAATCAAGGAAGACCAGACGGTCTTAATTTTTTAATGGTTGAACAACTATTTTTTTGTTTACCCACTTCTATTTCTACTGCATCACAAAAGTTCATTTGGATCCCAGTTTAGTGCTGGGTTTCAATCTCCCTACATATCTTGCTGTTTGATGAAATACTTTAAATCCAGTTCAATGTTGTAACAACCAAATGTCACAGTAGCTGATATTTGCAATTAATACTTACAAAAGAACCTCTGAATTTCCGGGCATCCAGGTAGTAGAGCCAGACACCATTCCTGGAACTGTGTCTCTTAAAAATATCTTCCAGGAAAGATGTTGCTTCTCTTGTTTTAYATTCCCACTCTCAGAAAGATTTCCAGAACAAAAGATAATAATGGCTCAAAAAACACACTCTCTCTTTTCATTCAAATATCTCATTATACACCTGCATTGTACACCTGTGCTGATAGGATCAGAAGACTGCAGACTCCAACCAGTCTTTCCACACCATTCACATAGACCCTGCTGAGGCTGAAGCCCTGTTGAAGAAGACAAGTTGAAAGCCCTGTTACGTAAAGGTAAAATTTAGAAAGTGGCAAAGACAAAAGGTAAGTTAGTTCCCACTGTCCTCTTCATTGCTAGCATACAGAGGAGGTAGCACAGCTAAACATCACTCATGAGAGAATGACACAAGTGCTAAGAAAGTAGAGAAATTAAATAAACTGGTTTTATAACTGCAACTGTAGTGTTCCAACATCTCAAGATACTTGCCTTCAGAGATCATATACAACTGCTCATCATCAATTTCTCTGTATTTTAAAGACAATAATTATCAGATTCATGAATTAGGTGAATACAAATCTACAGGAAAAAAAGTCTCAAGTTATCTGGGGATGCTGGTAGGCAGTGGCTGAAACATGAGCCAGCAGTGTACTCAGATGGCCAACAAGGCCAATGACATCCTGGCCTGGATCAGCAATAGTGTGGCCAGCTGGACCAAAGCAGTGATCGTCCCTCTGTACTCAGCACTGGTGAGACTGCACCTCGAATCCTCTGTTCAGTTCTGGGCCCTTCAGTTCGGGAAGGACATTGAGGTGCCTGGAGTGTATCCAGAGAAGGACAATGATGCTGACGAAGGGGCTTGAACACAAGTCCTCTGAGGAGCAGCTGAGGGAGCTGGGGTCATTTAGCCTGGAGAAGAGGAGGCTCAGGGGTGACCTTATTGCTCTCTACAACTACCTGGAAAGAGGCTGTAGCCAGGTCAGGGTTGGCCTCTTCTCCCAGGCAACCAGCAACAGGACAAGAGGAGATAGTCATAAACTGTGCCAGTGGAGGTTTAGGTTGGACATTAGAAGGAATTTCTTCACAGAAGGGGTGATTGGGCATTGGAATGGGCTGCCCAGGGAAGTGGTGGAGTCACCGTCCTTGAAGGTGTTTAAGGAAAGATTGGATATGGCACTCAGTGCCATTGTCTAGTTGACATGGTAGTSTCCAGCATAGGTTGGATGATCTCAGTGGTCTTTTTCAATCTAATTGATTATGTGATTCTGTGACTTCAGAAGGCACCTGATTCAAGGTCCTTAAAACAGGATCCACCACACAGGAAACACCCTGATAGGAATGGATTTCCTACCAAAGAGGTAGCCACAGTTACTTTTCTTTTAATCATGAGAGAAAGAGGAAGAGGAGCTGTTTATAGCCCCTCAGGAACACAAGTTTCAGGGAAACACTCTCTCACCTGTAAAATCCAGTCTCACTAAGTTATGGAGACTGGTTCCTTGCTTTAATTCCTTCTGGCTTTGTGAACCCCGTACCTTATGCTATACCTTAGTCCAACTTCAGTAGAAGCCAAGAGCTCTTGGAAGACAGGAGATTTGGATGGAAAGCAAACTTCTCATTTACAGCCTGAAGAATTAGCCACAGAAATGAAGCACACCGCCTCCGCACTGTGAAATGGAGGAATCTCCCTAATCATCTTGAATGAACAGAAACCACACTTAAGGAGAAGATTTTGCAAAAAGGCAAGAAGTACTTCCTTTGCTGTCCTGATACAGTTTACAAACTCGGGAAATGGCCAGGTTGCCAGAGAGACCCTATTCCTCAGCACTTTTTATTAGATAATGGTGTCTGGTACAATATGTGGGGCTTTAGTGTGACTTTTCTGAGGCCTTTAATTCTACTTGTCTAGGATACAGAGAGGTTAGGCTTTTAGTTATGGTGTCTGTGTATTCTATATGCAGGCCAGATACTCACAATTTGTGATCCTGCAGGCTAATAAAAATTTTTTCAACGATGTTGTACAAAAAGTATCAACTCTTGGATCATATTTAATTAGCTCCAACTAACACCATTAAATTCATCTATTCGAAAACAGTTAAACTCAGTTCAGAATCACACTTGAGGGATAAACAGTAAAATATAAGAGAGTTTTTGATACTGATCCTTTGGAGTTTTTAAGCAATTAGTAAAACAAGAAGAGTGACTAAAGGACAATGATTAAAGAGGTGGATTTGCTATACCAAAGCAATGAATAACCAAGACAGACTGTAACTCAGTAGGAACTGTGCAAATATATGTATGCAATGAATATACATGCAGACATATATGTGAAGTGAATATATGTGTAATAGGCTCTTTATATCCAAGATAAGGGTACCAAAGAAAAGGTAGTGACAATCATCTAGGATTCATTGGCTGGATGTCCTAAGTGTGGGGAGATGCAGCTTTGCTCCCTCTGAATGCCTCCTTGGCTGCACAATGCCTCTGATCCAACAGAGAAAGGCAAATCTCTGTCTCCTGCTGGGCTAATCTATATTTGTTGATTAGGGCACCCTAATCCCAAAATGTGCGGTGAAAAATATTCCTTCAATCCCCTTTATATTAATGGCTGTCTAGAGGAGATGGGTGATTAGATCAGTTTTTCAGTACCAATATTGTTACGTAAAAGTCACCTCTGTGTTCAAACTTGGCTCTTCTATTAGACACAGTGTTAGATTCAAGATAAGTTCTCACAGTCTGGCAGTGGTCTTAAAGCCCATTGTAAGGTGTAGTTCCTAGGCATTATTTAGGGAAATTGTGCCTAATTTAGGTATTCACATTGTATCTAAGGGCTAGACAACTGAAGACTGGGGCAATGCAGCACTCAGCTCTGAAGRGTCACATCCCATGTTTTATATATAGTTGTAAGACTTAAAGGCTTGTATCTCTGTCAAACAAGATAGACATCTAAGTAGTAGCTAGGAATTGAGCAGGGATTTAAACACATTAGGACTGATCAAATGTTAGCCCCTGAAACAGATATTCTAATGTAAATTACCACTCATTACTTGAACAGTGTATCCTTAAGACTGTTTCTAAGTTTTTCAGCTTAATACATAGTTAATTTCAGAGTATCCAGTTAGCTAAATATGAATTTTAAGAATACCCTCACTTTAGATTTTATAATCTCTAGGCCCTAAATTAATATTTAATTTTAGTCTATAATTTAACCTTATGGTGGATCCATAACTTTAATGGCACAAATTGCTAAACCTGAAGTTTGAAGAACTGAATTAGATATAACTTTATTGATCGGTTCAATAATACCCTTAAGAAAATATTTTGCTTAAAAAGACAATTAAACTGATTTCTGAATGATATAATTACTTCATTAATCAAGCATTTCAGAATTTCACGCAGAAAAACTTTTGACTGAGAAAAAATGTCTTTACTGATTTGTAAAATTATGCCTTCCATAAGAAATACTATATTTTAATTGTTCTTTGTGACTAGCTAGATGTCCTTTCCAGTTGCCATTTGCATTATATAAAATTGTAAAATTTTTCTACAGAGTCAAACTGTTTTTTCCTCATTCTTTGGTAACAATGCAGAACAGACAAAATAATACTAGTCTATGATACATCTCCACACATTAAACCAGTAGAAGTAGTACTAAGAATAATACGGAAGACAATTATATTATTGAAAACATTCAATTATTTTTTAGATTATAGCACCCAGAAAAATAGGATCAAGCTAAGGATATGAACACAATCCACCTCTTATTTACATCAGGCTTCCTCAGATCTACCTTTCTTCACCTCTGGCTTTCAACTGAGGGAATAAAAGAAATACAAGGTCCCTCTAACAGAGCATAGATAGATGAGAGAGAAAAGCTAAACTTTCCCCTTTTTGTATTTTAATTTTTATTGGTTTATATTTGCATATTTAAGAAAAAAGTGCCAATATTCCCTTATATCTTAGAGCTGAAACTTAGCAAGTAGCATTATGCATATATTCACAGTTATTGAAATACCTAAGCACAGGACTTAGTTAAAATATGGATACATGTGCTGAGATTATTCTTCTGTAAATTCGCCATCCATGATATATAGATCTGTAGTGAATTATTGACCCTGGGCTCCCTTCACACCATTAAAAAGAAATGGGCGTTGCTAGCCTGCAATTCATCTTTCAGATATCTTCTTCTGGTGAGATGTTCCTACCCCAAGTCACAGTGCCAGGGAGGTGATGATTGTAGCTCAGATAGAGACCTTTGTGCAGTTCCAAATGTGTGGTATTGTTCATTCATTTTCAGCTGCCATTTTGAGAAGAAATATGCTTTGAGAACGACTCTAAAATAAGGAAGAGTGCAAAGAAAGACAATAAGGGTTGCAAGTAAAAAGAGCCAGTAGGAAAGAAAGCAGGTAAATAAGAAAAGGATTCCAAACACATGAAAAGCTGGAAAGAAGATGGAAAGTTACTTCATCAAAGTGAGAAGTAGGTACTATATTAAAAAGAACTGACATGAGATAGGCAGTCAGATCTAAGGAGTTCAGAGCCATCAAGGCGAAACCAAAAAGCTTCAATTTGATGGGAATGCTAAAGATGACCTAGTGAAAGAACTAGAAGAGCAAAAGCCTACTAGGGCACAAGCAAACAAGAATTGTGTATTGCTGCATTTGTGTGTCACAAATGTAGAAACCCCATGGAGGAGGAACTTGCAGGCATATGAGGAAACAATGAAAACCAGGGAGTATTGTGGTATATCACATGTGTGCATCCTCTCCGAAGATACTGTGGCTTCAGATTCAAATAGTCCCCCAACTACAATCACTTTTAGGAGGTGAAAGGGAGAGAGCTTCACTAGAAGCAGTAGAAAATGTTCAAATATTTTTTGCTTCCTTTCTCTTTCAGCCTTACCATTCACTTCTCTCTTTAAAAACTTTTAGGCCATTTGGCATGTACGATAATGTCCTGCCTCTACGCAACTGAGCAGGTTCACCAAGCCACTGAACACCGAAATATTCTTGTCTAAGCAAGCACAGTAGGGGATTCTTTTTGACAGTAACTTGTCCTTTCAGGATGAAAAATGGGGAAAGGATGAATGAAAAGAAACTTAGAACTATACAAGAAAGAGTAACCCTTGTCAGACACAGAAAGAGAAATTCCTTGTCTCTGAAGAGCGCAGCAAAAAGTGAAAGATACTTTAAAAAATGCAGCTTGTTATACATTCTTCCTGTTTTGCAAAATTTTTGAAAACTGCTACATGATTTTTAGAGTACTTAGCACATCCATCACCAAATTCTTGCAAAAGGACATATGAGTGCAGAGAATTGCACAGACCATCACAATTTTTCTGTGGGTCTTTTGCTTSTCCTGCTGTCCAATGTGTATGAACAATGAATATAAGCTTAAGCTTTACAGAATTCTGGTGTTGCTTCTTAAAACTCCAATACTGCCTCAGCACTGCAAGCTGAACTATTTTAAATTCACCATTCCTGTTGCATCTTTGAGGACATCTGCTTATAGTCAAAATAATCATTAGGTGTACAGAGCCAAAAAATAATTAGCTGTGTAATTTTCCAAGGAACTCCACTTTCCTTTTAATTGCATTAGTATATAGATGGTGGAATATTTTGCAAGCTTAATAGCTACAGTTATAAAGTCAATTATGTACATGAAAAATAATGTACAAATCTACAAGCAAATAGAATATTTACAAGATGCTAAATGCTGATAGTGTAAAGAATGAAAAGAAACAAACTTCCTAGTTTCATGGCACATTTTATTTCATAAAATTTTATTAATGTTTATAATTTCCTAACAAGAACACCTATCATCTAAACAATTAAATTGATAAACTTGTTAAAATGCATATTTGTCTCATTCCGACAGAACCAAATTCTGTTAAAATGAGAGCAATAAAATTTAAATGATTAAACATTGGAATAGCAAAGACAAAAAGCCCTTCAATAAATATCTAATGGGCAAAATGGCAATACAGAATAGATATCATTGTTCACAAATAAATTGCAAACTCAGCAGTCTGAAGTTGTAAGAAAGTCAAGTCAGGTGTGGGCAAAACTCAAACCCCTCCTCTTTAAACAAGTCTTACATTTTTACTTATTTTTTTCTCTAAGCCTTTTCTAGGTGCATTTTCACATTTAAGTGGAATAAGGAATGATTTCATACAACACTAGGTAAAAGTTCATCTTTGGGAAAGTATGTGAAGGAAACTTCAGAACATTTTGAAGTGTGGGAATTAGTGCTCATAACTCTGAACCAAGGTGCTATAGCCAAAGAAGGAAAAAACTCCATAATATTGATTTTTCTTCAGAGAAAAAAAAAGTATCTGTGTTTCTACTGATCCCTATCTGCTGAACTCTCCCTTTCTGGGGCTACGCCTGTGTACAAAATCTAGGCTGTGAGCTTTATCGGATCAAGTTATTAGGAACAGTGAGTTCACATAATGTTCAGGGACCTGTTTTATGTACCCTTGCTAATAGTACATTCTCCTATAGAGGACTTTCCTTGTTATTAATTAATTTCAGTACCTACCCTTTCAAAACACCTGAGTGAAGATGTTAGTCTTAGTTCATACACACCCATTTTTGATCAGCTGTGCCTATGAACTGCAATAAAAAGATCCCTGTCCAGCTGCAAGTGAATTAACTCCAGAGCTAAGCATGGGGAAACTGTGTTAGTGCATTGCTACCTCGTTGAGAGAGAGGTTTGGCCACTGATCTATATRTATCCTGCCTTTGTGGCTCTACTTAGCCCCTCACACTGGTGCTTTGCTCCAAATATACCATCCCATTGAGAATTAGCCGGAGTTTCAATGGAAAAACATCACTAGAAAACACGCTTAGGAGCACAAGCTGATTATCCAGGTTCCCCTTACAAATTAGTGGTATTTAGAGTGAGAGGAGACAGATCACACGTGGCTGCACTAAAAGGTCAGTGAAGCCACAGCCTCTAGGAGGGATCTCCTTCGGGAGCAGAAACTGAAAAACTGTAGTACTTATAAGTATTAAATCTAAGTTTAATATATCTGTCCCCTATCAATTAAAACCAAACAGACAGCGAGACATAATGTTGTGTTTGCAATACTGGTCACTTTAGGAATGTTTTGATAACCCAAATTCAAAATCAAGGGTTCAATTCATGGCTAATGAAACATGAATAAATTTTTCAAAAGAAAGTAAGGTTGTCCTGAAGGCTAAGAGCTTCAGAAATTTCATCACTAAAAGTCTCTTAAACATATGAAAATCATTTAGATAAGGACATTTTCGATTTTTTTCCTACTTTTGAAAGTGTCTCTTTAAGAGATTTACACTTAATTTTATTAATTTGGAGACGAAAGAAAACAGGCAGATGCATAACACTGACATCTTTATAAAATATTTAACAAAGGTATCTGTCGAGGTTTTCTTCATTTTTTTTTCACACCATAAGCTTCCATCTACTACTTGACATAAAAAAACAAGCAGGCTCTGAGCCAAATGGGAAGAGTATATCGGATCTTCAGAAATTACACAACTAGAGAGAAAAAATCATTTTCTGAATTTCAGACTTGTGAGATAAGAAAAGAGTATTGTTAACTTCTCACCAGATAAACGGTAGTTTTTAAGCATTCTTGTGTCCTTTTTTCACTGGACTTATCTGTGAAATCAAACAGGACTCAACTGAAAATTCATTAGTATTAAGAATGGGCCTGATTCCACTGACAGAAAGTAATTTAGAACAAGTAGGGATAATTGTAGGTAGTCTTGATGGAGAAAAGGTGGATGGGCTGAGTTGAGATTTCTCTTCTAACATGCAAAAATGTTTTCAAAACTGGTCACGGACATACCTGGAATGAGTAAAGGCCTGAGAGTCTGTATAATTAAGAGGCAAAGGAAGAGAGCAAAGGGGCAGAAACAGGTTAATCTATCAATCTTCCCTAGCAAAATGTTCACTTGAAAGGAAAGAAGACATTTTTCAAAAGCAAAGCTTTAGAAATCAATAATTTGAACTTATTCAAATTTGCTTATGGGAGGATTTATTGTAATCAAGAATTACCCTGGTACACCAAGACTATATTAAAAAGAAATATAAAATATATACTTCCAAGCACATGCACGTATATGTGCAAATATAAATTTTATTAGTGACATATAGGTTGGTGGAAAATCAGTTATCCATTTTCTTCACAAGTTCTTATTACTGCACATTAAATGTTTGTGACTCAGAGCCACATAAGAAAATGCAATCTATGACAAAAAAAAAAAAAAACCTGCAGAAACCAGTAGCTCAGATATACATTCAACTCACCATATCTCTACTTTTTACCTGCATTACTCTTAAAGGTTGTCAAGCAAAATTTCACATGCTATAGGGTAAGTTTTTTAACTCTCTTGACTTCATGCATCATTGATGTGGTACTTAAATCTAGTATGTTCCACTCTCAAAAGTCATGCTCTGATTAAACAAACATCCCCATGATCTGAAAATCAAAGGCAATCCTGCAGTAATGGTTCTTCAGTAAAAAAGCTATAATGCCTCCTAATCGATGGACCAGAGCCTAGACAAAGGCGAAACTGGATTATTCATTTTAACTGAATGGAAGATCTTTTTTTCCCTGTCAGCAATGAATGCTCACAGTGCTAGAGCCACTTTCCTAGAAGTCATGCTTCTACACATATAGATTAAATTCTGTGCCTTGATAGATGACATTCCAATAGAACCAATAAATGCAGGCATCTTAGAGCAGAAGCTGCTCTTTTCTCCTCTTCACATACCGTCCAACATTATCACATTACATTATCATAAACATCTGCCTTYGGAGCCTGTTGCATGTGTTATCTAATTATTTTGTCATTTACTGGAATTATACTGTGCACAGAGGGTTTTTTCATCATGACTACCTAATATTAATTTGAAGTCACTGGTCTTAAGTATCTTTGCAGAGAGGATTTCAGATAACAGACCATATTGAAGCAAGCAGTTTGAAAAGCCTATCAAATTCTCCAAAGGAAATATGGGTTCATTATGAATGTTCTTGCCTTCTGTACGTTCCTGTAAGAAACTTCTCCAAAGATTTACTAATGCCAATGCAAGAATATTTCTGAATATGTGTGCTGTAATAAGATTAAATGTGCCTGTTACTTTACCACTGCATATCATACAAAAACTGTTACACAACTCTTTGATCAAACGTTAACAAATGAAATCCCTCACTGCTTCACATAATATGTGCACCATGTTTCTTCTTTGTTTGAATTGTGCAAGAAAACAGGAAAGACCTGGATGCCTTTTGCACAACTTGCTAGAAGAAATTACAGTATAAAGCATCTGCTACAATCATCAAGGCCCAATGTTCTATCCTACTCTCCTTGCAGAATTAATGCAGCCCCACACGGTCTTAATTCCTATCACACCTATCACCAAGTCAAGCGGAAAAAAATCTTGCTCCCAATCAGTTTGTACTGTTGATAACTACCAAGAAGTCCACACACCAGAAAATAATACGACTGGGTCAGTGTGTGTCTGAGTCTCATTAAAACTAAGGAGTCATTTTTATGTACAGTGAACAATTAACTTTATGCAAAATTCCTAGTGTATGTACTTGCCTTGAGGCATTGTTTGTTATGAAAGACAAAACAAAAATTGGGGTCTTGATCTGTCAAAGTGCTGAGAAACTCAACTACTCTTGAATTCAATGCGTGTTCAGTACCTTCCACTCTTGTTTAATTCAATGTCAATTTAAGGTACTCAGCCTATCCACGAGGTTCTTGGAGACCTGGGGTTTGGGCACTGTTGTTCTCCAACTCTGCAGTGTCACTTCTTATACATCTCACAGAGACAAAGCTCTCCTTTAAAAAAGCAAAATCTGGCAATGCTAGCCATTCTGGATCAGGCACTTTTAGAGTTTTCCCCCCCAACATTGTCATGAATTTTGAAAGACTAAGAGCATTGTTTTAATTTGTTCACAGTCTTTATGCCAAGCTATAGGAACTTGCTGCCTTATAGTGATTCCAATCACATTTTGTAGTGCCTTATAACAAGACTACTGAAACATATGAATCTTTTTCTTAAACATTGTTAATAAAATATTAAATTGTATATTAAAATTTTCAGAATGACATTCTCATGTCTTGAATTAATTTATAGAGGAAATAAAAGAAAATTTTCTGAACTTATAGTGATTTAACCCTGCTTTATATTAATATAGAATATGTTGAATGGAAGGCAAACACATTTGTGTTTATACAGTTCATACTTCCATTATCTATATATCTTTACATAATTTAGAACAATGAATCACAGTAATTTTCCAGGCAATAAAAATAACAGTCCTGAACCTCTTTTATGTTTATTGTGTCTGCTTGCAATGTTACCTTGATTTTTCATGCTGAAATACCTTCTGATGATTTTTTTTTATGATTTTGTTTTTCATCTTTTACTCTATTTATCTTTTCTGCTTTTACTCAAATGTACAGCCTGAAAACACAACTCTAAACTTTGACTTTTTCAGCTTTGGTCAAGTTAACACAGTGCCATTAAATCTGACCTGCTATGAAGAGATTCTTAATTTTCCCTTTACTAAAATTTCAAATAGCTAGCTGTCAACACAATGCATTTCCATGTGTCCACCACATAATAGCCAATAAAAAATATGTTTAACCCTGCTGCTAGGGAAATGGGTCACCAAACATGGAAAAGAAAATATAAAGTGAGGGACAATAGTTTTTAAAACAAAGGAATGCACATACATGATGTGCAAGTGTTCGGATTCAGATTCTAGTCTGCAACTTTACAATCAAATAGATAGATTGCCATGTTGGTCACTCACTTTCAAACTGGTGCTGTTTTACTGATTGCCAGAATGCCAGCTTAATGTTACTGGTTTTGTCTGTCACACTTATGAAGTGTCCTTTAATAATTTTTAACATGAAAAAGTTTGGCTTGGTGTTATAGTGAATCTTTATGAATATCTCTCTTTATATATGTCTTGCCCTTATTTGTCAAACATAAATGAATACCAATCTTCTGTTTAATTTTCCTCTGTATACTGGTTCCTCTATAGTTTATTTTAAACATCATTCTAAAGGACTAATTTAAAGATTCATTTTTAATACATTTATACTGCAGGTAGTTGAATGGAAATACAATTTCTAGCAAAATAAAAAGCAAAGTTGCTAATACAAATAGCATTTTGATCTGAATAAGAAAACCAGAACGAAGCCTGAAGATTTCCTTTCGAGTTACATTTGCAGGTGTTATCAAAGAACTCTCAAAATAATTCATCTGCTTTTTTGTTTTCATCTTATATTGTACCTCATTTTTTTTCTCTTTCTTAGGAGAGAATATGTTTTGATATTGCCATGTCTCAGATTTTGTTCTTTCTTTCTCTTTTTAAATGTGAGAGAGCATGTTGTATGTCCATTTCTCGTGGTTTATTTTTCCTTAGAGAATTCCCAAGATTATGCACTGACAGATCCTGGTATCCAAGGGGGAGTCTACTCACAGGATTAAAGGCGAGAACCTCAATTAGACTATCTCTGATTTCTTCAGATGTTTTTTCTAATCTTTTAATATGGGATTAAAGTCTGCTAGAACCTAGCTTGTTTTTTTCTTAGCTAAGATCTTTGTTGCAATGCAAGCTAGAGATATTTTTTTTCCTCTATTGAAAAAGGAAAAAAAAACAGGAAATAGAAAGGGAAAGGGAAAAAAAAAAGCTTATCTCTTTTTCCTAATTTGGAGTCATTCTAGTCCAGATGAGGATAATGAACTTTTGTCAGCTCTTATGTGATACTGCGTACAAAATAGCTTGATAAGCAATGTGAAGCATACACACGCTTCTCAATGATCCGCAGGAAAACTCCCTCAGAGACTGATTAGCCCATGCTTGTCACAAGTAGGGGAGATAATTATGGGGGCTTAACAGTCTATATGGTGGATCTTTTGAGAGGAGAAGGGTAGATCTAAGACTGTCTCGTGGATCAACCATAATTTTTAATATTACAGATAACATGTGTGGTTTTTTTAGTATATCCCTGGAGCCCCAGTAGTGACTCTTCCCATAGAGTGACATCATATTACTTTTTGAGAAGACAAAAATTGTTCAAATTAGATTATCCCTAATTAGTATAATCTTATGAACCATTCTGAAAAGTTTATTGCACCCAAGCTGGCAGTCTCTGATTCCATATTGAGAGCTTCTTATTGCTAATCCTTAACCATGGAAATGAATTCATGGTACATAAAAGTAATGTTGTTGTATTTCTTCATTTAATAAACTCCACATTGTACTCTCATTCCCAAGTTAATAGCTATTTTTATGGATCTCTGTATATCAGATAACAAAATATTTCAACTTTTTTTTTTAGTATASACTGTCATTCTAGCAGTAATTTGCATTCATTAGACTAATGTGTTTGTTAAACAGAGATGGCAAGATTGGGGGAGGGGAGCTTTAATAAATGTTCTTTACTCTTATTTACAAACAAGGACATCCTGTGAACACTCAGTCCTGTGTATGCATATTAAGTCAGCAAGCAGAACAATATGTAACATAGCCTCATTCCTGCTGTGTCATCTGCTTTCGTTGATTACAGTGGTGTTTGTGGATGCTCTATCATCCAAAAATAAAGATATAATTTTCCCTTCAGACAGGTGTAAGTATTTTGCTGAAGTGGCTTTTCTTGTTAGAAGAGCATAGAGGTTTGAGAGTTTTGAACTACCACCTCACAAAACCTTTTTGGCATTTGACTCTAACCACACAACCCAGTAATTTTACATGCCTTCCAGTACAGCTTTCATCATGGTGCAATCCCACACCATTTTACAACCCAGTATTTCCTTTTAATCTCCTGTCTGAGTTTTTCTCACCTTTGCCCATCACATTTTTTGTGTRTGAGTTGGTGGGGTTGCCAGCCCACTCACTTGGGCTGCATCCCTGCAGTTGCTGCACTGTTATTATCTGGTAAGAGTGAAGCAGCTGCTTGCACCTTCCCAGTGTGCCAAATCAGGAAAACTCATAGGATATGCAACTTTCACTGGAGGCTCTGTCCTTGTGRTACAGGTTAGCCCTCACTGCACAGCAGGCATGAGCTTTGCTCTGCTCAAATCTGTGCAGCCCCATATAAAAAATAGATATCAAATTAGATTAAGAAGAGAAATTTTCTTCCTTCACTTCACTTTCTGAAGGGTATTCAGGGCCTGTGGTTATTGAAAACAAAGGTAAAGTCTCAAAAGGTATGCAGGGTTTTACAAACAGCTCCTCAGCAACGTTCGGGGGAGATCCCAATTGTTAGTAAATTGGAGTAACTATGTTAAATTTAGTGAAGGTTTCACTGGCTCTATCCAGAGGTTTGACCCTCTATGCTGCATGTGTATTTCTGTGTCTAGTTAAGAAAACACCACATCTAGATTTTCAAATTTTGTTTGACCTCTTCTTTGCAGACAGGACTAAAATGGTACTTTGTCTTCCTCCCTCGATGATGACCTAGAAGGTGAAGCCTTATTCATTTGCACAGTGGTATTGCTCTCACTGTGTCTGTCTCTGAAGTTTTTTTACCACAGAACAAGAGTGTAAAGAGTGTTTTAAAGGAGCAGAGAGAATCTCACTCATGATTATTTCTGGGCCTAATCTCGTAACAGAGAAAGGCTGGGATAATGCACTCGGTAGTGACCCATGGATCTGTCAGATTTACTGAGACACATTTCATTGATTTCTGACTATGAGTTGCAATTGATCTGGCTACTCTTAGCTGTCCTCGCAAAACTAACCAGTGCCACTAATTCTCTTAAGCAGCAGTCAAGAGATGCAGATAAAAGCTGGTGATTTACCTTGGCTCAAATATCAGAGCTCTTGAAAGCAGAGCGTTTATGCCTTGGATATAAAAATGTATAATCTGCATGCTGACTGCATGTTGTGTCACAGTGGAGTGTATTTCAAGGCTATTAATTAAGACAATAAAAGATTGAGAGCTCAGAAAGAAACTGCTAGTAACAAAAGCAATAATTCTATCTTTACCTATGAAAATTGCTGCAAAATCAAATATAAATTATTTTTTAAATAGAATTATTGTACTTAGATGAGCCTGGGAGCACAGGAGGCAGCTGGTTTTGCAGATCTAACATTTTTTTTTCAAGACAAAGGCAAGCAGTTTGCAGAGAACCGCAGAATATCTAAGTGTAACATTTTGGCATCGGTCACAGCATATGAAGCAGGATGCTGTGTTAGAAGGAAACACTAAAATCAGACTATTACTATTGGAATGAAAACACTGCACGATAGCATGAAGACAATCTAGACAAATGTGGAAAAAGCCAGATTCAGCCTACAAATGTCCTCTAATAGTGTTCGCAGGTTTTTCATTGTGGTTCCTATGAGAAAATTTAAGAAATATTAAGCTTTACTGAGAAATTGAAAGAAGGTGAAAGCCGAATGACATTCTTCTGTGAGCATGTCCACATAAAGGCTTTATTGGAAATGTTCCCTAGACTATCAGCAATTCTCTTTCACCTTCTGAAAAAATTTTTGGCATCTCATAAAAAGGTAAAAACCATATTGTGAAAATTGATGCTCAAAACACACACCATGAAAGGCAAATAATGATGAGTTATGAGCACAGTTAAAGCAGGGTTATTTGTCCAATCCACGTGATGAAATATGTTTGCGTAGTCAAACATCATCAAATAACAACCAAACTGTGGGGGATTATTGATTATTAAATGGGACTTGACTCATCAAATAAATTATTTGCTTGGAAGAGTTCACCCCCTTCTAGTTGAGTCATACTGTGATTATTTTATATCTCTTCAAAAGTGCATTCCCTTTTTGTGGCAGTCCTAGGAGGGAATGTCTCACTTGTATTCCCTTTGAAATGGCRGAAGGCAGCTCCCCACTTTCCCACCATAGAGGGCCCTTTGCCCAGGCTTACTCTGAAGCCTTGTGTGTTTTAGGAAGGAAAAGCCATGTTCTGTGCATCATGGTCCGTGCTCCTGTATCATGCACCAGAATTGACATACAGGCCCTCGTGTCTTCAAACGAGCTTTGGGGAACTTAGAGAGGTGGTGGATTTTATCAGCTTAGGCTCCCTGATGGTCACTGTGGACAAACAAGAAGCTCCAAATAGCATTTCACATCGTGAGTTGGACCCAATCAGATGGCAGTTCCCAACTGCAGATGGCAGTTCCCAACTCCAACTTCTCATTAATCTTCGTCAATTCAGATGGTGTGATTTTTTTCCCAGAGGTTCTCTGTCTTAGTGGGCAAAATATCTCTTTATCCCACTCAGGGACAAAAAAGCACCATTTTCGGCCTGTGCAGGATTAATTTTGGCAAAAATAAATTCTTTTCAACTTAAAAAGTTGAGCAAAAAGATACCAAAGGAAAATGTAGAATTCTTTTATTCACAAAATCTGAAAAACGGCATCTTATTTTTCAGAACTGCCCACATATTCTTTAGTTCTTGGTTTTACAATTCCATACACAAATTTTCATAATCTCTAAGGTATTGTCAAGACTTACTATCTACAAGAACTGCAAACTCTCTCAAGCTGAATATGAATTTTTTTAATAAATAAATTTTTTAAAATTTCAGAACTTTTAGACCATTCTATTTCTTTCAGACTTCTGAYCTCATTATGATCAGTACTTGCAAGACAACATGAATAAGGAAGGAATTAACCGAAATACTGGTGGAGGAATAGTCCAAACTTTTTGTTGCTATGCCGTGAATTCTGGTTTTGTAATTTCACGACATTGGCCTCTGATCGCTATTCCTTGAAAGATAGCTCTACAAGCCCTTATTGACTCATAAATCAGAATTTTCAATTTCAACTGCTTTTCTTTCAGAGTTTGTATTGTAGACAGCACAATTGGTATTGATACACATGGCCACATGAGTGGGACACCAATATTTCATTATTGTAACAGATTTCAAATCTTAATTCTTTTTACTTTCATTGCTGTGTTTTGAACTTTTAATGCTGAATTTTTATAGCTGCAATGTACTATTTGAGCAATCATACTAGCCTAAAAATACACATTTGGACTTAAATTTGGGCAGATAAAAATGTTTGTTGGATATATTTTTTCCTCTTGAAAAGCATGGAGATTGTAGCACATTTTAACAAATAATGCAAAATCATTAAAAATGTAACTGCAGTGAAAAACGGTGTGGAAATTATGGAAGGAAAAAGCCTGTTGAGATACTGCTGTCAAATCTTTTCAGCTATGTCAGTGCTGTTGAGGAAAAAAATGTGTAGCTGCTTACCAAGGCCAAACAACAGGACCTAATTTGCCTCCCTTCCRGCTGGGGACAGTCCGCTTTCAAGTAGATGTGGTTTGGAGATAGGTCTAAAGGGAGGAAGCTAGCAAGGAGAACAATCAGGGATCTGGGCCTCAGAATCACTTCTTGGACCTACCCTAGTACTATGTCCCAAATAACCCGAGTTTTAGTATCTCCACTCCATCAGGACATTGAAGACATTGCGGCCCCTATCCAGAAGATCTACTGGCTTTTCTGGCCATGGAAATGGTCACTGTGTGCTTGGGGTTTGACCCAGAAACTGGGAGACTTCTGGCATGCATATGTGGTATTCAGAGGCATTCCTGGGTTCACCGGTGTAGATGTAGTGCAATCAGTCTGATTTCCTTTGCTGAGATAGTTGTATATGACTATTTGTGGTATTTAAAAAGTAAGAATTTAGCACCTCAGTAGGATATAATTTCCATATTGCCCGAGTTTAAAATAGTCCTGTTTAGTCACCAATAAAATACCTCATAAAGTTCAAACACAAAAAGATAGCAGTGAGGTGCAACAGAAATCTACCCTTTGACAGACAACTCCTGCAGTTAAAAAGATCAAACTAAGTGTGACTTAAAGAAATGCCCACCCCAGATTTTGGAAGCATCATGATCTTTTAACTCATAGTGTTATATTGACTTATGCAAGTTAAACAGAAGTAAAGCTACAAAGAGTTTATTAACATCAGGCCAAGAAACATCTTTTGCAGTAAGGTTTTTTTCCCCACAGGTGGGAAAGCATAGCATGAGCTTAGGAAGGATAATCAAGAGCTTTACCTAGAGAAAACCACCATGTTAATTCTCAGATGCCTCTATGRACAGCACTGGAAGTGAACAGCAAATTGGCTTGATAGGCTGTTAAATAGGACTGGCTGTCAAAAAAGAATTTTCCATGCTTCACCATTTGTTTTTGCTTCTCATGAAATGAAAAATAGACCTTTAGAGTGTTCTGGGAAAAAAACAAACTGAGTGAGAAATATGTGTTCAAAGTAGGCAATTGTAGAAAAGGTACAGAAACAGCTTCAAAACTTCATTTTCCATTTTCTASAGCAGAGCTCTATAAGTTATAAGGGAATCTTTTGGCCACTGACAAACAGCATCAGCCTTGCTCCTTAGGTAGAGAAGGATGACTAAGTCCAAYAGTAAACCTCAAGATATTTCTTCCATTGGTAAAGTATATAGTGAAAGTAACTCAAACAAAATGGTTCTTCTATTAAATTAAATTCGGTTTTGCATCATTAAAGATGCTCCTCTGTTCCATCCTGAGCTCACAAATCACTGCTGGCTTTTTAGGATCTGATGATGTCACTGGAAAAACCCTGTGAGAAGTTTGTTTCATCATTCAACTTCCTTTGAGGCAACAAAACATTACAGGTGAAATTAACCTCAGTTATTATTGATCTGTAACATTTAGATATTGAACTCTCTGATAGTCTGATTTTAGATACCTGTTGTTTGTCACAGACCACAAAAGAAGAACCTGGTATTATTTTTTTAAATATATTTTTAACATTCTTTTAAGCATTAGTATCACCTATTAATAAGTATCCCTCCTTAGAACTGATGGTTTTCTGCAGTAAAATGAGGCTAGAGTGATTTCTAGGAACAAGTATAAGTAGGATCCCACTGTGTGGTTTGTTTCTAATTATCTTTTGCAGTATGTTAATGTTAGATACTGATGAGAAAAAAATAATTTTTAAGCATGACTTTTTAGAGAAAGACTCTGCAGCTACTACAATGGATTAGAAGACATTAAAGAGAATCTTATACAAAAAAACCTCACAACTTCTTTGCAAATCTGCAAGAATCTCTTCCATACCATTCTGTTGAATTCCATGGCAGGGCTATTAAACTACATTTACCAAACATCAGAACAAAGAGACAAAGCATTTCAAAAAGCTCCTATTTTGTTTAGTTTTATAGCAGTGCTTCATAATGGATGGAACAGCAATTCTTTATTATCACAGAAATGGATAAACTTTTATTATTTCTGTTGATCTTAAAAATGTCCATTTTAGCCCATGTTCTGGCACTTAGAGATCAACTATTTACAACAGCTGGTTACAGAGCTAGCACATGTGGATCTACGGGCATAATATCTGCACATTTCATTTGGAAAAGCATCTTTTGTGTAGTCCCCCTTTTGACCCACCAAAATTAAGTATGATGTCCCTGTACCAGAAGGGAAGATAAACAGATGATGGAATCAGTTTTTTTCAGTACATTTCTCCAAGCATATAAAAAGTCCTGTTTTGCAGAGCACAAAAGAAATCAAGCAGAGACTGTTCATTGCTTGCCACTCTAATTCTCTTTCAACGAGCAGTTTATAGCCTCCCACTTCACGACTGTCTCCCAGATTCACAGCCAAGAGCAGAGTCGACTTTCTTCAAGCTTCACATTTGCCTTTGGGCTTCAACATGAACTCAGCTGCCTCTTTTAGCAAGCGACTTGAAATAAAGCAGTTTACTCAAACAAGTTTCATCTTGCAGTGTTATTATTGTTATTATTGTTATTATCATCATCATCATCATCACTGTCATAATTCATAAAGGGAGTTTGTATTATGAGACTGAGCTGTCTGAATATCTTGTATAAATATAACTTGTGCAAAAGAGCTCACATTCAAAGTGTAAAATGAGAGACAACAGGTGGAAGAAGTCATCATCTGGAAGGGAGCACAAGGGAACAATGAAGCAATTACGAACAGTTGATGAAGCAGCAGTCAGAGAACACCAGCTGCTTAACTATTGTGGGAGCTCTAATTACAATTCTTCTTGGGAGARTGAATTACTCTTGGAGAGCTCTGCCCAGAACCCTCCCTCAGGAAGGAGTACGTGATTTTTTGAAGAAGGGAAATGCAGCAGGGAAAAGTGGAAGGTCTCCACTCCTTTCTGGGCCAGGAAAAGCAAACCAACTTCATGTGTGCAATGTGCTCTTCTTTATGTATTCAGAGCAATACAGCATATATACAGTAGTGTCCTTGAGCAGTTAACATATGGATCTCTAGCATGATAAAATGTGTTATTTCAGTATAGATATCCAGCTATTAAGATAAATCATGTCAAAAATCTTAGTGTTAATGGCTCCATGCTACACATTGACATGATCCATCTTAATGGCTTTTCCTCCACARCTGCTACAATGTACTATGTCAAAGCATAATATTGAGCCTTTCACTTGAAGTGCTATATCTTATCAAACCTTCCTTTGCAGTTATTCAAATGTATAATGTCAGCACATAGTATGGAGTTCATAAGTGGATCTTTGACAAGATGAATCATGACAATACATGGTAATGATTGTTATGACACCAAGCAGTGCTTAGTAAGTACGAAAAAGTTCCTGTGTGTACGCACATTAAATTAAATTCAAAGGGTTTGGATTTTGCTTTGTATTTAATACAGAGGGAATTAATTCAAACCAAATATGGACTAACCTGGAAGGGTCCTTTCTGCATACTAATGGAACATCTTCCTCCTCTTCATGAATGTGTAGCCCTTCTGATTAGAAGCGAATCTTTCCAGCAATGTTAAAAGGAATGTGAGCAGCTTATTCCTATGTGCACTCTATGGGAAAGATAATGAGACCTTTCAAGAGGTCATTGTTAAACTCTTTTTTTTCCTGTCAAATCTTGCTGGGGTTATTTGAAGTTAAAACAGCAGTGTGCCAGGTTTGACACTACTACCATCAAGGGAGTCTTCCAAACTGCACAAAGAGAATCCACATGGAAAATTTGGTTCAAATCACTTTTTTCCTTTGTGCAACTGAGAAGACTTCTTTAGGCTACTGTCTTAATCCTACATCCACTCTCTGTACTGAAACCACGAGACTCTTTTTTTCTTGTGCTTTCTCAGTGTATATTTGCACTGATGCATATAGCTGCAAGTAGAAAATATTTTTCTAATAGCAGAAGTCGAGTTCATTCCGTGCTACTGGAATGAGAACATTTGCTTTTCCAGAATTTCAGGATTTACAACAACTGCTATTGAATTGTTCATACGAAGCACAACAGTTTTGCCTGGAAAAACTTTAAAAGCAACAATACGACACAGAGTCTCCTCAGAAATAGAAGCAGCACTTTGTTGCATGCTTCCGTGGAGGGTTGAGAAGGACCATGAGTTACAGTCATCCTATGACAAAGTGAGAAGAATCCACTCCCTGGATCTTCTTTTTCCTTAACAGCCTACACAWAAATGTGAGTGAAAAAAAGAAAGGAAAAGAAATGTCACTACATGTGCACATTTAGGCAAATGAATCAAGTCCCTGAATTTGCATTTTTGCAAAGTGAGTGTGCTGCATAACCTCACATTTTGATTCATATGAAGAGACTTTTTTTACATGTCCAGTGACTAAAAAATCTGCTAACATTTGCACTTTCCACCTTTTCCTTAATCAGTAAGCTCTATAGCTTGCTAATTGGACTGGAGACTTAAAAGCACTGGCCTCTGAGGTGAAATTAATCCATACAACTCTAGGGATTTTAGTCTTTTAACTTGATTCTTTTACCTTTATACCTGATATTGTATCCTACAGTATATGAAGCGGCACTGGGCGCCTATTTGTGCGGCAYGGGCAACTGAACTAGGGCCTAGGGATCCAAATTCTTACCATAAGAAGCTTTAAATGCTTTTTACTTGCCATYGATACTTGCCATTCAATTACTTTTACTCTAATCTCCATATCAGGTCTCAGAAACTAGAAACAGGTATGTCTACTGTCTTCCTATAAACCTACTGAACTCCTATGTAAACATTGGCCACACATAATGAATCAAGGAGAAGGTATTAAACATGAAACTTATACAATATATCACATATGGTAATAGTATATGGTGGTAAATTTAAGTTAATAAATCATTAAATAGAGCTGAAAACCCAAAACAGTCAGCATTTCCTTTATGAAAGAAAGTTTATGAAGTTTATGAACACAAATAGTTCAGCATGAACAAGATTTAAAAATTAGCAATAAAAATACATGTATGTGTACCCAAGTGATTAAATATCTAAACCTGAAGTAATATCGGCCGATAAGATAATAGACTCAGTTAATCCATTTCTCTAAGTTGAGAACCATTTGGTTAGAAGTTCATAATTCTGATTGACTAAGTATGGTGTTACACTGATTTATGTTTACAGCAAAATAACTGGAACATTTAARTCTTCATCCAAAATGCCCAAACATAGATCAGTCTTCTTCAGAGGGTTTTGTTTTGAGAATGTATTTCTTCGGTTTTTAAAAACAGTCAGGTGTATATTTACAAAACGCAGACACATAAAATGTTCATCCCCTTTTATGTATTTTGTATCATTGCAATAAAAAAGGCAGGACCACCTGAAAGATGCTCAAAAACTCAAGCTGTTTGTTTCTGACAAGGGAATGTCACACCTGTGCAGCTGAAATTGAGAYGGTATGTCTGGAAGTGTAGATGAAAGCAGAAGGAACAGACCGAAGAGTCCCAGACCTGCTGTACTTTGTGAGGTGAGCAGCACAAGGCCGACAGTGTCATGCTCCAACTATCAGACAAGAGGAGTTAATAACCAAAAAGAGTGTGGGGGACCGAGGGGAATGGAAACATCCCATTTGACAACAATTTCATGCATTGCCAATAAAGGAATATTTGTGAAAGAGAGCGATAGCAGTCACCAATGTTATTTTTAACCTATACTGTGCATTATTCATTTCAAACATACCTAATAGATTCTGTCAGGCTTTCCACCCAGGCTATATTTAAGATGTGAATTAAAAGGATCCAAGTTCTATTCAGAAAAGTCTGTTTGTTGCTAACAAACTCTTGCTGGACTTTGCACAATAACGTACATCCCAGAATCACAGAATTATAGAATGGTTCAGGTTGGAAGGTACCATAAAAATCATCTAGTTCCAGTCCCCCTGCCAGAGGCAGGGACACCTTTCACTAGACCAGGTTGCTGAAAGCCCCATCCAGCCTGATCTTGAACATCCCCAGGGATGGGRCATCCACAACTTCTCTGGGTAACCTGTTCCAGTGCCTCATCTCCCTCAGAGTAAAGAATTTCTTACATCTAATGTAAATCTACTGTCTTTCAGTTTCAAGACATTACTTCTTGTCCTATCACTACATGTCCTTCTAAAAYGCCCCTCTCTGGCTTTCTTGTAGCCCCTTCTTCATGTATAGGAAGACCGCTATAACGTCTCCTCAGAGCCTTCTCTTCTCCAGGCTGAACAACCCCAACTCTCTCCRTCTGTCTTTATAAAAAAGGTGCACCAGCCCTCTGATCATCTTTATGACRCTCCTCTGGACTTGCTCCAGCAGGTTCATGTCCTGGACTGCCTTTGTCTTACCCCAGAGACCCCTGCCCTTGTCACAGAAATGAGGAATTCCCTTTTTCTGGCTAGAGTTTTGCTCGGCATGTGAAACACTCACTACTGACTGCTGAGATAGATGCCTAGTGTAGCTATTTCTTATATGTACATGTCTAAATACACTTTCTTATGAATGTCCCAAATTCCTGGGCCTTTGGGAAAGTTGTCTGATATTTCTTATTGGCTTTTGGCTTTCAGATGTTACATCAAGAAGAAATTTACTTGCGGCAAGTGGAAGAAAATCCCCAGTGTTTAAGACACTTCAAAATGCCCCTTACATTTTGAAWCAAAATTCATCACAGTATTGTATTCCAGGGTTTTAATAATAAAAAAATTATAAGAATGAATTTTTCAGTGTCACTTTTGAAATGTCTAAATGCTAATATAAAAAGTGTGAGTACACAGACACTGAAAGTTTATTTTAAGAAGGTATGCCAACGTGACAAATAATTTGTACCACAACAGAACCTCTRTAGGGAATCAATTCAGTGAAGAGTGGAGTAAGTTTAGGGCAACATGCAACTGAAAATGCAATAGGCCAGTAAAACATCATAGCTGAGCATTCCTTAATTTTCATAGACAATAGACGTTTTTATAGAAAGAGCTCCATCAGCAAATTCTGCTCATATCGCATCTTCTGCTACAATTCCTGTACTTCATAATACACAATACATATTTTGCTACTCATTGCCCCGAGATAAAAAATACTCAGATGTTCAGGAAGACACTTGGTGAAGAAGTGGCATATACCAATGCAGAGGAAGGATGGATGCTAGAGTGAACAAAGTAAATGACTTTATACCTTAAGATTAGTGTTTATGGAGTGCTAAAGCAAGTAGGATGCAATAAAGTGACAAAGCAGCTAACAGAGAAGAGGATTTTGCAAGATACTGAAAACAAGAAAAAACAGTAAGAAATCAATGTAATAAACAGAATATTCTTCTGTTCTGCGGACAAAATTCAAAAAGCCCCCCCAACTTTCCCATATTCTACAAAAAAATAAGTAAATGTAGTCTGTGTTTTACATGCAACTTTATTTTTAACTATACCATTTCTTCTTGAATTATCATATTTGAATATTTTTTTTAAAAGCAGATTAAAAAGCAATTACAGACATTCCTGTGTATTTGCCTCCTTTCATTTTCCATTTTTATGATTTACAGTCTTCTTACATATGTGGAAAACCAGCAGGGCTACCGTACTGACTCCTAACCATAGCTGTTAAAAATTTTGTTAGCATTTCTTGAGAGTACAATAGAGCAAGTAACTACACACAAATACCTCAGTAAGAAATTGTGTCAGATAATCCATTTCTGTTTTGGATATTTCTTGTCAAAATAGAAAACATTAGAACACATGAATTATTTTCCTGATCCTTCACAGATATGTAGTCAATATTGATCATTAAGGCAACATTGATACTTTTATATTTTAAGCTTCCACCTATGCTGTTTTCAGCCAAGGCAAAATTTGGCAAGTACTATTGGAGACCACAGTCAAGCTACATAATTTCCAACTGCTGCACCTTGCTCAGGAAAACAAAATATCAAAATGATATTGTACTAATTAATCTTTAAATATTTAGCTACCAGTTCAATTATACGCGGCTGTTCAAGCAAGAACCTAGATACAAAAGCTGGCATCTAAGTACTAGCAATGCATTTTTCCCCTCAAAAAAAAAGTCCGAGGTAGTTTTTCAAAGAACATGATGAGATCTGGAGTTATGGGATATGTGCACATGGTATTTGACAGTCCATGTTTAAACGATTGTCTAAATAACATTAAGTCAAAATTACTGGGAGTTGATCATGTAAAATAAAAGTGAAGTCTTGTGTGACAGTTTCTTTGAAAACTATTACCAGTTGGGCAAACCTATCATCAGCTTACTTCAAGGATTTATTTTAAAATTCAAAAAGTTGTGTGTCAAAATCCAGATGAGTCTTATTTAATTATCATTTCTCAGTGTGTATCACCTTTCATGGGAGATCAGATAAAGTGGATATTAATTTCTAGTTTCTTTTGGATTCTCTTTTTGACATATGTATTTGATTTGCAGATCCATTAATTTGAAGTCTCTGGACTAATCCTTGCCTTATTTGGCATATTAAATGCACAGCCAAKTGTAAGATAATATGCCTGAAGGCACTGCTGCTTGGAAAAGGAAAATAATAATGCTGCAAAAAGTAGACTGTTGAAAAATACAGAAACACATTTCTCAAAAAAAAAAAAAAGCTAGTACATTTTCATATTTTCAAGGAAATTTCTTATGTAGGAAATCTCACTCCAAGTGCAATCTGCATATGAACTTTCTTACATGCATTTTTATACTTCCTAACAGACATACATGTATTCAAAGTTTTGAACTGGTGTCATCATATTTCCCAAACTTGCCCTTATACTATATAATAGAATCACAGTCATAGGGTGGCATGGGTAGGAAGAACCTTAAAGATCATCTAGTTCCACCCTCACCACCACCATGATCAGGGATACCTTTCACTAGACAAGATTGCTCAACACTTCCAGGGATGGGGCATCCACAACTTCTCTGGACAACCTGTGCCAGTGGCACACCACCCTCACAGTAAAGAATTTCTTCTGAACATTTAATCTAAATATGCTCTCTTTCACTTTGAAGCCATTCCCMCTTGTGCTATCACTACATGCTCTTGTAAGTAGTTTCTCTCCCTCTTTCCTGCAGSGTCCGTTCAGGTACTGGAAGGCTGCAATTAAGTTGTCCCAAAGCCTTCTCTTTTCAAGGCTCAACCATCTGAAATCTCAGCCTTTCTTCATAGGAGAGGTGCTCCATCCCTCTAATCATCTTGGTGGCCTCCTCTGGATTTGTTCYAGCAGGTCCATGTCCTTCCTGTGCTGGGGACCCCGGAGTTGGTTGCAGCATTCCAGGTGGGGTCTCACCAGAGCAGAGCAGAAGGGCAGAATCCCCTCCCTCGCCCTGCTGGCCATGCTGCTTTGGATGCAGCCCAGGATACATTTGGCTTTCTGGGCTGTGAGTGCACATGGTTGGGTCGTGTCCAGCCTCTCACCCACCAGCACCTCCAAGCCCTTCTCAGCAGGGCTGCTCTCGATCTCTTCATCCGCCAGCCTGTGTTGATACCAGGGGTTGCCCCGACCCAGGTGCAGCACCTTGCGCTTGGTCTTGTTAAACAACCAGCTAGAAATACACTGAGAAGGATAATTCTTTGCTGTTTGCAAAAGTTGGCCCTGTTCTGCATAATGCTAAGGCAGATTTCTTCATGAGCAGCTCTGTGTGCACTGAGATCCTTTGGGGCACAGCACTGCACTCACATGTCACACTTCAGAAAATGAAAGGGAAAGATGAAAAAGTTTGAATGTATTCTCACCCTAGAAATTCTGTGGGAAATGCACGATGCTGAAATTCAAAAGTGAAATAATGTATTTAGAAAAAATGTAGTCTCCCAGGAATAAATGCCATCTGTACTTGGGATGACGACTTAGCAACATCTGAAGAAGTGCAAGTGACATCTTTAGAAGGAAGGAAATCACTCTAAACTTCTGTATAGTAAGGTGGCAGAGATCCGGAGAATCCACATCTGGGATCTGGAGATTCCAGAAGCTGCTCAAACATATCACTGATATTTTCCAAAGAGAGCAAAGAATCCAAGGGAAATCAGTTGGTAGCTGACTTACACCTCATTCATTTTCCATCTTATTGTACATGGCTGATTTCAAGTAATATCTTAAATACCAGTATAAGTAGACATATTACTCTAAACCGTATTTTCTTTAAATGTAAAGTTTTCCAACTTCCTTCACTTGACCTCATGTCAGGTACTCAAAAGCTTGGATACCAGTGTATGTTGAGTAACTGGGGTCCTCGCCCTCACTGTACAGAAAAGCAAGCACCTGACAAGCATAATTCAACTCACCTAAAAACTTATATGGGTCTAATACCACAAGTTTTATCTATCTATAGAAATTCTGGTGGACTCTATGGAAATCCTTCCACATAATCTCTTATTACTAGATCCTAGGCATGGTAGGCAGACAACTAAATCTGCCACTGCTGAGTTGACTGGACTTACTCACTTTATTAAATTCTTGTACAACCTTAAATATTTTTTGTGCTGCTGTTTATTAGAGTACCATAGCTAAGAAACTACTGAATTTAGAAGCAGAAGTCACAGATTCAGTCCAAGTAATTAATATCTCTTTCAGTATCTAATTCACTGGGTTAATGTGTCCTCACCTCAATATATGGCTATGGAACAGAATAAATCTTTTGCAGACATCCTATAACACTGAATGCAAATGCTCTTGAGGTCAATGAGTAAATATGAAACCAAATTAATTTGGTTCAGCAATTCTAAGGTGCATCGTATTTTTCATTGTCCTGCAACTACTAGTTTGTGAAAAATCAGAACATTTTCTCCTTCATAAATATAAAACATAGCCATGCTAACAGGAAGATTTAGAAGTAGATTTCTAATTGTGTAATATGGTGGCTTGCTCTTATTGCCTCACTTTATTATGACACCTAACTTCACCAAAGTGTATTTCAATTCCCTCAGTGCCTTAGGGTATAGGGCATATATTCTGTAAAGAGGTATTTGCATGATTCCACAAGCGTGTATCAAAGTTCTGACAGTGCACTGAAAATAATTAAAATGCATTTGAAAGGTCTGGCCCTGGGCATTAGCTCCCTTTCTGTAACATGCACCTTGCTGCAAAATGCAAAATCTCTGGTTTTCCAGACCATCCTATTGGAAGGATAGTGAGCACAAGTGTTACCAACCTCCACCAAATAATACTCTTATCTGGATTTTTGAGGCGTGGTAACCAGATATTTTATTTAAAAGCTATCATATTTTTTACAAAATTCATTACTTTTATGATAAATATTCAATCATAATAATTCCTTAAGCTATGTTTGAGACAAGTATTTTGCCCTTCAGCTGGGCTACTATAGTCCGTGAAATGTTACAGTGTTATTTATACAGAAATATAAAATTATGCTTATATTTGGTGTGGATGGGGAGAGTTCTATTGCAATATTTTGGTCCAGTAAACATGCACAGATGTTTTTCCCCTTGCCATTTTGATTAATAACAATAATTTTCATTTACTAAATTATCTGCTGTATTACAATATTCATAATTTTCTGACTGTTCTTCTGTAAGAACATTAAACTGTATTTTCAGCTCTAATTACCAGTACTACTCCATTCTCATTGTTCCTTCCACATCTGTCATTGAATTTATGCGCTATTGTTATCTTTTTCTTCTCTCAGCATCCACATTTTTTGTACACAAAAGAAACAATTGATATTGTATTATGGTTGTTTTTCCTGGAGAGAAACGTGCCTGCAAATGAGTCTATTGACTGCTTCACTTTCAGGCAAGTTATCTTATAAAAAATTATGTGTGAGAACCGGTGCATTCATTACAGCTGACCTGCTGGGATATCAGCAATGTGGTAATGCAGGTTTTTTGCTTATTTTAAGCTCTGTATATAGCTGGCAACATATTTTGTTTGTATTATTGATAATAAGCAGTATTCGTCTGGCATCCTTCCAAGGGAAGCACACTGACATAAGTTTATTTTATATCTCAGAACATATGCTACGGGTTTTTTTATACTCTTTCTTCAATACAATTTCAGAAGATCATTGCATCACAYATACAGAATTTGCAAGTTTGAAAAGATGATGATAAGAGGAAATTTCCAATGCTTTCTCATTCAATTACTGCTAATTGTTGTTATAGTCTGCTTGTCTATGTGAAGCCTTGGTACCACAGCGAGACAGAGAAGGTCATTTTATGTATGCAACAAATTTGTTAAATGCAGAAACACTTAGAAATAAATAAGAAAATATTTGGTACTGCACAAGGGGGAAGTATTTTGTGTGCAAGATAATTCTGATTGGGCATTAACCAGGCAAGTCCAGACCCTGTGGGTTCATGCCTTACAGAGCATATCAGTGACTGAGGAACCTGCCTCCCAGTAGCACTTATCTTGAAGGTGATGTATTCTCATCTTCTCCCTTCATAGCTCTGAAAATGAACCCCTCAGTTCAGTGGGATCAGATGGTAATAAATTCACATAATTACATACTTGTTAAGGAGGTTAAGGTTATTTTGTTTGGATAACGTGACTGTAATTTATTTTGTCTGTAAGGTTTGAGTTTAAACAATATTAATGGTTAGTTAATGGCCTAATGAGTCAGCTACAAGCCATTTAGGCATGCAATGAACCTTTGCTTTTCAGTGACTCCTCTAATGAAAGATCTATATGAGCGCCTGTCTACTGTCACAATAGAGATAGCAAGAGAGTCATCTAATCGATTGTGATGGTAAATCAATTGATCTGTAACCCTGTTTTCATATAGTGAAAAAGATATGGAGGAAACATTTTACTGTTCCCTTATTTCCTGCTGAATATCTATAAATAAAAGAGACAGTTCCTATTTGAAAATATTCCCTTTATAACTGTGATTCAAAAGCAGGGAGARTCTGATTGATGTCCTATTTTATAGATGTGTCGGTTACTTTTGTCATTTCAGGAGATTTAAAGTTCTCAGGAATTAAATAGATGATGCGGAACATCAGAGAGGCTTGCACTTCACTGTCGTGTGTAAGGTTAAGGATTAAGATAAAGCTGATGTGTGCTCTACTTGTTCCTACCTCTGAACAACACCCAAAAAATGCAGCAGGGTGATTTAGAAAGAAATTTGGAAATGCCATTTGTAAAGAAAAAGTCTTTGAACCTTCTTTTAAATAGAAACTGTGTTAAAGAATATTTTAAGACAGCAGTCTATGTTATTGATGCTGCTTTTATAGCCTGTTTCATGCTGCCCTCTGAGTTTCATTACATATTTTTCCTCTTCTATTTTGTCCTTAGAACACACCGATTTTTTTTATCCTTGTTATAATCACAAACTACCAAAACACCAGCTATCATGAAGGTATGTGTTGATTCTTTCTAACCACCTAATAGGATCATATGCCTTTTTTTTTTTTAATTAACTTCTTATTTTGGTTGCCTGACTCTTCTCCTAATATCAGATACCTCAAAAAAAGGACAATTTTCAGAAATGTTGATCAACCCGTTCCTTTTCCCTTCAGCAGAAAGCAGAGATCTTTATTTAAGGCACCTTAGAAGGAGCACAAACCAGCAATATACTTAAGCAATGTTTTTAAATTTGAGCCTTTCATTTTCTAAGCAATTCAGTTCAAGGATTTTTGATACTGTGGTTGACATGAAGTAGTGTATTTTATTGTTGCTGCATGCCACCTTGCAGCATGGGAGTTGCTGCCACTCTTTTTGCACCAGTGTCAGTGTCTCTTATTTGAAAGGGTGACTATGATCCCATATTGAAAATATCTAATAAGAAGGGAGCCAAATTCAGATTCCCTTTCCTGGCAGCCACGAATCCCTGCTTTGTTAAATAGCTGACGTTTGATTGGGAGCTGTCACATGCACAATAGATGGGCAGATGATAAATGTTTGCTGAGTCTACAGAACAGAGCAAAATAATGGTGTGAGTTTGTATCCCGAGGCATGTCTGTACTACAGAAGGTGCCTGCAACTGTCCAGCTGACATGGAGCTGCTCCCATGCACAGGCATAAACCTCTTTTTCCATGCCAAACAGTGCTCAACTTGCCTGCTAGGAATGGTCCCCTAACCACACCAGCTGTCAAGGTGGGAACTGTGGGAAAAATGGTACTTGGTCCAGGTGAAAGCTCTTCTGGGACCACTCCAATGACTCAGCAGTATGGACAGTCGACTTCCCAGTGCAGGAGTGCTCCTTGACACTGTTTAATTTGCTGAGGGTAGGCAGAGTCTGAATATCTAAAATCAGACAACAGAACACACATTTGTTTTCCTGATACGACTTTTATAAAYGCATTTAACAGTCACATTTTGAAAGGATTGCACCACATAATCAAAAAACAATTCTCCTTCCAGATGTCTGGGCATGCCAAACCATATTCTCCTCACCTGCAAAAGAACATCCTGTCTGACCATATGACTATTCACTGACAACCCACAGTAACAGCCTGATCCTGTAGAACACACTAAATATCAGCAGCTTGTAGATCAGATACCTTCTCCAAAAACCTGTGATGTCTCTGTCTTCCCTATTTCAAATCACAACACGGAGATATTCATCAGTTCTTCTGACAATGATAGTACTGTATCATCACTCAAATGGCTAGAAGAGAGATTTAATATCCAAAACCAAATTCAAGTCAGTAGCTGTTGCTGGGAAGGATCAGTATGGACTATTTCGATTATTTGTTTGCCTGTCGTTTGAACTGACTACAGCCTGGAGATCATGACAACATGAGCATCAGCTTGGTAACAGAAAGCCAAGTACTTCAACCTGCAGAGCTATCACCCAAAGTTATTGCTTTAGCATTTCTGCTGATGCAGTCATTGCTATAGATCACACAAACAGATGTACAATCCCATTTCAAATATTTGTTCACCTATACTGTGTAATATGGAGACTGTTAGGAAAGAATGAGCCCCAAATTATTCTTAGATGAAAACATCAGAAAACAACCAAAACTATTCCCCTATCTTTCTTTTTTTTTTTTCCCCCTAAAAGCTCTCTACTGTTCTGCTGAGGCTAAAAAAAATTTATGTCAGACTATTTGGTATAACATCCAGCACAGCATAGAGCAAGATTTATAGTTCCCTTTCCTTGGCTTTTAAAATGTGCTTTATCTGTTTTCCATATGGTCTTATCTCCCACATAGGATATATTTGAATAGTATGATAAATTATATCCACTGATGTATCATGGAAAATGTTTCTTCATGCATGAAAAGGTCACTTTTTAATCAGGGAAAACACATGCACAAGTAATCTTTTTTTTCAAAGGCATCATCTTCTTCCTACTGATAACATAGAACTTGGAAAGGACTAGTGCCTGTGTTTTAGGTTCAAGTCCAGGCAGTAGGACTACACATTTAATCTCCRTTACTAGCCGAGGGTCAGACCCTTAGGGTCAAATCTGAACTCAAGGCTCAGTCRCCTAAGCACAGACATCCTACCGCATTTTATTTCCAAGACATAGGATCTATAGATGGAGCCCCTGAATAAAGCTACAGAAGTATACAGACCTGGGATTTCTCCAGTTTCATATGGTACACACCTAAAATTAAATGTGTGTCCACATGTCRGACAGCCATGGATCAATGAAGATCAGAAGTGCGTATCAGGAGCCTGACATTCCCTCTGCAGCACTAGAGGACATGGATGTCTCACCATGGACCGTGTCTTCCRGTCCCGTCTGAAAATCTTGGAGTATACATGGACAGCTACATGAAGTGTAATGATGAAAACAAGCAATAGGGGCAGAATTCAGATATGACACATGATTATGAGACTTTAGACATCCTAGTTAGTGTCAAACTGTGTCTCCAGAAAACCAATCTTTGGAACTGATAAAGCAATCACCAGTGAAAAGTGAATCATCCAAGTCTAGTGTCATGTTAGACAACACATGATTATGAGACTTTAGACATCCTAGTTAGTGTCAAACTGTGTCTCCAGAAAACCAATCTTTGGAACTGATAAAGCAATCACCAGTGAAAAGTGAATCATCCAAACATCAGAGTAGAAATTCCTTTTTGTGTTCTCTCAGCTCTTTCACGGATGGTTGGCAACATAAAAAAAAAAAAAATGGCATCCTGTTTCTTGGTACACTCAAAGTTCRGTTATATTCAGTTATATTCAGGTGTATCTATATGAATAGAGAAAATTATATACAGGTGTATCTGTATGAATAGAGAAAGTCTTGTTTGATGTTAATACATAGTGGAAAGAGAACATCATCAATTTATCCCTTAGAAGAATAAAAATAGTTTTAACCCATAAATATTAGTGGGTTTTCCTTATATTTAATGCTTCTACAAATTTAATCTTTTGAATTTAAATTTTCTAGCCTATTAGCCAATGAAGTTTCTAGCAATATCAGAAAAGACTAGGCTTAGCTAATTCACCAGTCTTTTTTATAAAAGTGTAGTTCAAAAAACTGATCCAATTATTTCCCCTCATGGATCTCTTCCTCACCTTTTTCTCCCCCCAGTGCTCCACTTCATCCTTTTGTTTTTGAGGAAAGGGCAATGACATGTAAGAAGAAATAGTAGCTCATCTGTTATTGATGAAGAAGCAGTACGTGAAGATAACCTGTGATCTCCCTGAAGACCACACTGAAGTCAGATGGCACTCTCTGATTTGTATTCTCATTTCATACTTATCCTCAAGGAGTCAGGACTTCATCTCACACAGAAAAGTTTTTCATATTTATTAAGTTTTATTCAAGTTCTATACCTTTTTGTTCAGAATTTCAGTATCGTCTGCCAGCATAGACTTCCTTCTGTAGGACAGAACTGTGTTACCTCTTTGAAAAGAGATGTTAATTGGAAATATCACTAAGACATTACAGAAGCAAAACCCATCAGTTCAGTCTCACTGGTTAAATCAGCATGGATTTTGTCAGTGCAGTGGGTTGACCTTGGCTGTCTTCCAGGTGCCCACTAAGCTTCTCTATCACACCCCCTTTCTCAAGACAGGGGTTGCAGAAGAAATTACAAGAAGCCTGTGGCTTGAGATAAGGATGGGGAGATCACTCAGCAGTTGTCATACAAGCACAACAGACTCATCTTGGGGGAATTAATTTAATTTATTGCCAACCAAATCAGAGTAGCATAATGAGAAATAAGAAAAAAGAAAAAATTTCACCTCATCCTCCATCATTCCCAGGCTCTGCTTCACTCTTGACTCCTATGCTTCCTCCTCCTGAGAAGCACAGAGTGATGGGGAGTGGAGGTTGCAGACAGTTCATTATGTGTTCTCTCTGTTGTTCCTTCTTCCTCACACTCTTCCTCTGCTCTAGTATGGGGTCCCACCCATAGGACATGGTTCTCCACTAACCTCTCCAATGTGAATCCTTCCCATGAGCTGCAGTTCTTCCAGAACTGCTCCAGCTTGAGTACCTTCCAYGGGGTGCAGTCCTTCAGGAACACATCGTTCCAGTTTGGTTCCCCCACAGGATCACAGGTCTTGCCAGTGTGGGCTCCTCTCCACAGGCTGCAGTTCCTGCCAGGAACCTGCTCAGGCATGGRCTCTCCCAGAGGCTGCAGCTTCTTTCAGGGCACGTCTACATTCTCCCATTTGAGGTCCTCCATAGGCTGCAGGTGTATACCTGCTTCACCACGGACTTACACTGTAGGGGAATAGCCTGCCTCACCATAGTCTTGACCGTGGGCTGCCGGAGAATCTCTGTTCCAGTCCCTGGAGCACCACCTCCTCCTGCACACTGGTGTATGTAGGGCTGTTTCGTATATTCTCACTCTTCCAGCTGCTGTTCTACAGCAGTTTTTCCCCTTCTTAAATATGGCATCACAGAGGTGCTGTTTTACACACACTAACCATCATAACAGGGTCCAACCCTAGGATCTCATGCTAATTAATGTAAGGTCCAAGTGAAGGTTTCCAATTCCTCTTTTATTAGTTCTCAGATTATAGCTTGAGTTGGATGCCTGGGTAAAGGAGTTCCTTGCCCAGATTGTGTTCCTCAATGATACCCATACCACCCATCAGGCAATCCCAGATTCAATCCCTTAATTTTGGTTGGTGGTCTCTTGATTTCTTACTGTTTTTCACTGTCACTGGGCTGAAGTTCTCTCATTCTCTTGGATATATTTTGTTGGCCCTTATTTTCTCCATTCTGCTCACATCTGCCAGATGCAGCTGGTTATGGGTTAGCAGCATTAGTTTTATCAAAAAGTTTACACTCAGTCAGATATAGTGGCCTACATCAACTACTGTAGCTACTGCTGGCAAGCCACTAATGCTAAATGAGAATATTCAGAGAGAAGARTACAGTTAATCAAATTTGTCTATAAGAGTACTCCCTTTGATGTTTTTTTTGGGCACTCCTGCACATATATACTGTGAGGAGTCTTCAGTACCTCTGTATAGGTTTCCTAAGCGTACTACAGTTTTGAGAATAACTGTCAGAGAACAGGCTTCAATGCGTGGTTGAGCCTGTTTTGGCAATGGTTTTGCCCACCGTTTTTGATTAAATGTATAAAAGAAATAATACCAAAATACCTATACAAAGAAGGATTAATGCCAGAACCAGGGTAACCCACTCTATTTTAAGAAGATATAGAAGATCATCTTAATCCAATAATAAAACATAACAAGAGTGGCTAACTCTTCTCCACTGGGCAGTTGGTGCCACTTGTATGTCCAGCACCAGTCTGTATATCTGGCTCTGCCTTTTCTGGTTATACTTTCTCAGCCCCAACATCAGTGACGGTTTTCTCAGTAACCTTTTATTAATACACCACCCGGGATGACACAGGCCACAATTATTGCAGGATAACCAAAGCCTGCTGTGATGATTCTATCTCAAATCCTRGAACTGAGTCTGGAGTGATTGCTACTCTATAAGGATGGTGAATACACCAAATACACTGTCCTTGGTTTATGGACTCCCAAGGTCTGCTTGGCCAAGCAGAGGTGGGCTCCCTGGCCCAAGTTGTTCTAGAAGGAAAAAAAAAATCGATATGGTTCTGGGACTGCTTCAGCCTTGGTAAACTTAAACACTCCCAGTTTTAATCCCCAAGGTAGGATTGACAGAGTACTGCAGGGCCTATGGTGGTCAATCTAAATGATGTTTCTTGGGAAGTCATTTAACAAGGAAGAGGTGGATCCAGTTATATTTTCTGCAACCTTCACAGCAATGCCAGAGGTGAATAACACAGGATATGAACATTTAGCATCCAACTTTGTTTTGTAAGTGTGGACCTTTATCATTATTGCMTCTCCAGACTGGATTGCGTTCCAGCTGCTATCAGTTGAAACAAGCTGGCTTGTGCTGCATTTTCTTGAAGGTCTTTTTGTATCCCAAATACCACTTTGGTAAATCATCCATCTCCATCTGAGTTGCTGGTCCTAATGGGGACAAAGGTCCTAGTGGGGACAAAGGTCCTAGGAACAGCTAAGTGCCTGCCTGCCAAGCACTATTTCTGCTGGTGACAATCCTAGAGTTTAGTGAGGAGTATTTCTAATATTCCGCAGCATTATTTCTAAAACTTCAGGTCATTTCAAGCCTACCTGACTACAAGTTTAAGCATTTTTACTTTTGAGAGTCCTACTCATTCTTTCCACAAATCCTGAGGACTGTGGATGACATGGAATATGTAGCTGTCACTGTATTCCTAAACTTTTATAGGTATTGTTTAGCATTCCTGTTGAAAAACGGGAACCTCTATCTGATTCTATGGTTTCAGGTATTTCTGACCTGGGAATGATTTCCTATAAGTGGGCTTTGACAATCATATCCAGTAATGAACAGAGATCCCTTCAGAGAGATGTGATTCAGCTATCAACCTGAGTACCAAGGCACAATATTCACAATCCTATATATTTATATGTTGTCAGTGTATCTTCTAGGTAGCTTAGGTATCACAATTATCACTGTTACAGCTTGCTGGCACCAAGCATCCCCCAGGGAACAATTGCTACACTTGTGGCACAAATATACACTAGTGTTTGAAATATGAGGTGTAAAACAGGRTATTTGCTGTCTTGCATAATATCCCACTTGATCACCATTTCTAATAATATTTTGGAAAGTGCACTCATTGTACAGAAATATGGACTTCGGCCACATTGCTTAGGGGGTGAAGTTACCTGTATTTCCTAAATAGAGAGGTAAATATCAGCAAGTGCCACAGAACTGCTATACTTCTCTGTGTCAGACAAAAGAAGGTTTATATAGCTATCTTTACACACTCTGMCTGTGTTGAACCTAATTACTTGCTTTGCAAAAATGCAATCCTGTAAAGCTTTTGGAACSTGTAACTGTGAATAGATTTTAAAAGTATAAACAAGATCTGGATGCATTTAGAAGTGCAGAACTCCAGAACAAATCCACTAAAAGCAATGAAGTTCTTAAAATTTGTACTGGAAATAAGACTCTTAAGCAGAGAAATGCTCTGCAGCTGTGAGTAAAAAATCAAAACCAAAAACCCCAAACAAACAAAAACCCAGAAAMCTTTTGTTACATTCACTAGCAATGACACTATAATGCCTACCTGCATGGCTGGTTAGCACCAGTGTCTCTAGGTTGACTTTCCATAAAAGTCAAAGGAATTTGAGGGTTTTTTCTTAGAGTCTGTGTTCATCTGGGTGCATTTCTTGTTGAAGGTAAATAAAATTCTCTCACTGTCTCTACTTCTTCGATGTTATAACTTATTTTAATTTGAATAATTAGATACTATAAATAAAAATATTCAAAGGTATCTTAAAGCATAGATAACTATGAAACCCCTTTGAATATTAAGGTAAACAAAAAGATGGATACACCATACACAGGAAAGTGAGTGCTTAAAAAACTATTTGTTGTTTACACAGCCTTACATTTAGCAACTTTGAAATTTTGTTTTAATATCAATAATTCCCCTTTAAAAGACACTTGTCAGGGAATATTGCAGAGAGCATCTAGCACGTATTTTTAATTTAAAACTATGACTATTTGTACCAACACTGATTCTAAAAGTTCGGTTCAGTTCATCAGCTCAAAGAAAGATATATCCATGTGGCTCCAATCAACATGACTTACTTTTTTAATTTCACATATCAGCTACCTGAAGCAATGAACTAAACTGAGTGGTCCTCTGCTGTCCTTAGGCTGCAAAATGTTGAGAGCAGAAAGCATGACTCTAATTATTTCAACAAGAAACAAATTACTGACACTAGTCACCTTCTATGGAGCTGAATAGAAACAGAAGTTAATAAGAGTACTGAGACTAGCATAGTCAAAATTTACCGTAACAAAAAAATTGAATGAAGCCCTCCAGATCACCTGCTCTGGGAGACATAAAAACACCGAGATTACTGTTAACTCATTTTAGGTTTCTCTATACGAATATCACACATCAACAAGGAAATGAAAACGGGGGTTAGGTTCTAACTGTTGATACAAACATCTACTGGAGATGTTTTCTCACTGGATTTTTAGAGACTCACTGGACATTCACTGTTCTTTTGAAGCAGCCAATTATCATACATATGGAGTGCCAGTCGGAAATACTTCCGATGTTCCTTTGAAACTGCTTGTAACACGTTTACACATCGTAAACTTGTCTGTTACATCAGACTAGTAGATATGTTTATAAGATCGGTAAGGTATCTCACAATGGATTCCCATTGTTGGCAGCTGTTGATTGACTAGAAAACTAACAGGGACCATAATTAAGTGAAGAACTAGGATTCCACATGCAGAGGAAGTCTTGGAAATTTACAGTATGCCTTTAGACATTCATCACRTGCTGATTCACCAAGTATAGCAAGCAATAGAAGAAGGAATACTATAAAAGTAAACTTTAAAAATCAATTTGTATCTTCTTTATGGCAAATTGCTTCTCTGTGGTTTTTAAAACCAAACACAAGAAGAAAAAACAAACCCACATAAAAATTATAAGTAGGTTATCCAGGAGTTTTTCAAAATTCTTGGGAATGGGAGTGTGGAGAAAGACTTTGAAGTGGTAGCAGAATTTACTAGAGCGGTTATTCCACTATCATGCTTGTTAAATTTATAGTGTTACCACCATTCACACTAAAGTAAATATCAAGAGACAGAGTGGTCCTTCAAATATGCTAAAGTTAATTAAATAAGTAGATTTCTGGTTATTTATCTTATTGCATGTTTCAGCTTAAAAATTGGCCTAGCAGAGTTGGTCAAACCATTTATTCAGTGCAGGGAAAATGAGATCATTGTATAGTCAAATAAAAAGTAAACTGTACAAAACAATTTGATAAAACCATTTGTATCATGCTTATTTGTTAAAATTTAATTTTAGTACTTTTTTTACATTTCATTACTGAAACTTTTTCAGTGAATTGATATGATTTTCCCACCGCTCTTTCCTAATATAAATAGGAATTAACATCCTGATGAATATACTCTACAAGTATGGTTTTGTCACCTTTAAAAGATATGCTGCTGTTTTACTGTGCTGCTCACTATTTACTTCRCTGCAGCAAAACAGATATGGATTGCATACAGTTCTTATCTAAAGAGGCAGCGGAATATTGCAATCTTGTTTTCAAGACCTTAGACTCAGCATGGGATTCACCTGACCAAATGTCGAGACTGGGAATTTTTATCTCAGCTAGGTCCCCTCAGGCTCCTGTTACAGTCACTGGAGAGAAATCATAATTTCTAGAGCAGACACATCCTAAAGCAGATATCTAAAATAGACGGGATGAATTGCCTCTAGAAGTGGTATTGCTTTTCACTGACTGTAAAGGGATCCCAAGTGACAAGTTCAGAAGTAGATGGTTGATGTTAGGAGATATCAATCCCAATATACTTGTAAAGAAGACATTGTCATGTGTGAAATGCAGACCACTTTATTATGAGATTTTGTATGCACTTGTAGGTAAAGGAAAAAAAAAAGATAACAAATATGGGACTTGAAATTTTGAAAGAGAGTGATTAGTATGCTTCTTTGAATTTGGGATAAAGAGGTGAAATATTCTAAGCTTCTTTTGGTGCTAATGTTGTGTATGGATGAAATAAATTTAAACACCCACATGAACAATCAGAGGCATACCTACCAATGTCATTTGTGCACATGAAATTCATAGTTTTAGATTTAGATTTATAAGTTCTATTTAAGGTCCTTTCTCTAGTTTTTCTTAGTGTGAACCAACCTATATGAAATACTACCTTTAGGCACTAATGAAGAATATAAAGTATCATAATCTGGAGGTAGAGATGTGTATATAGTTTGGGAACTGCAATTAGACTACAGGGAATTTTAATGGAAAGAGGAATACTAGAAAAGCTAATGCTGAAATAATTTATTGAAGTCAGCAGGTTGATTAAAAATAATACTTTTTTATTTTCACAAAAGGGAAAGTGGTAATGGAATCATGTGGGTTCAGGGGTTGTTAGAATTGTTAGTACTGTACTTCTTTATCTGAATGTATTGCAGTTACAACGGAGAAAATTAGCTAAAATTTGAGACCAGCTCCCATAGAATTTAACTGCTGGCAATGAGCTGCTCTTGGCAAGTAATTTAATGAAGTTTCCTGATGCCCAAAGAAACTAACTGCAGTTAAAAATTTGCTGAACAGATTCACTTCAGAAGAGGTACCTTTCAAAGCAATGGCATTTAGGGAAACACGAGCGGATTGTACCTGTGCAAGTGCCAAAAATGTATAGCCAGACAGCATCGTGATGGTCAATATTTACACAGGTACAAGTCTTCAAAGGCACATGCCTAGAAATGATCTAACAATCCTCATTGATTGATGCTCTGATCCCCAGTTCCCCAAAGTCCTGCTTCTGGAAATGATATACAAATACTGTGGTCTCTGTTAGCTCAAAGTGCCAGCAGGTAAGCCAGGTACGGTATTTCGGGAATATATACAAGCACCAGCTGCTACTTGGTATCTATTCTTTAAACCATCTGGTTTGGGGCATGCAGTACAGAGCATAAAATTCAGGTCATTGCTTGATCAATTCTGCCATCTAACGACTGCAATCGGACAGCACTTTCCACTACTGCTGACTGCTGGTTTTTAACTGAATCAGACTTTCTGCTATCTGGCATATATAGTACTCCATCTCAGGTTCTGTAGCAGGGATTGTTGTGCTCCCATAAGAGATATAACCATCCCGCAAAAATATAATTTTTCCTGTGGCTTCTTTATTCCAGAAAGTGAAGTAGGTAGGTTCCCTGCAGTGCTGTGCGACTGCAGCTCAGAGGAGATGCTGCTATGAGTCAAGACCACCTGGTAAGTAAAAATCCAAAAAACTTCAAAGGCCCTCCAATGCCAAAACCCCAGGAGGAGGCTCCCTCTGGACCTACCATGGCTTTGAAGGCAGACGCCCCCCTTTAATCCTCACCCCTTCCTTATTGGAAAGCTGAAGAAATACCTCCCACTGTGCCCCAGGCTGATTAAAAAAATACACAGGGAAAAATGAAGTGATTATTTGTACTCACAAAGAAAGTACATGAAATGCACTTGATTATCCCCATTTTTATATTTTCATATGTATGTTTTTAGACATTATCATTTATACATTAGTCCCAAACCAAAATGTACATTTTAGTTGGACCAAGCATTTTTTTTTAATGTGCTGCTTGCAGTCAGATTGTGATGTGCTGATGGATTTGCGGTAATAAAATATGGTCACATTGCTACAAATACCACCCTTCACTTCCCAGACCCTCTTTTTTTCACAGTTGCAGGCTTCTAGGGAAGGACATGATTAAATATGCTGGAAGTTGTAGAAATCAGATATGTGTTCATATATGATTTTTCCAAAGCAAAAGACAAGAATATATCTTTTCTTTTTTTTTTTAATTAGGAGGTAGAACACAATCCTCAATGAAATTTTATTTCTGCTTGGAGGATTCACCCCAAAAAAGAGAGTTTTCCACATTTGTGTAGTTGGTTATAGTTGGTTTCATAGGATCGGAAGGAAGGCAGGAAGGCAGGAGGGAAGGCAGGAAGGAAGGCAGGAAGGCAGGAAGGCAGGAAGGCAGGAAGGAAGGAAGGAAGGAAGGAAGGAAGGAAGGAAGGAAGATGTGAGAGATTTTTCTATTAAAATAAACATTAGAATAGGGCATTATTTGCTGAATTACTTTTTAATATTTTGTTTTTTAACAGGCATTATTCCTCCCATGAAATCTAAGCATTGTGAAATCATTGTGAGAGGGCAAAATAGCTGGCAATGGAGTAATATTTTTCATATTTACTCAAAGCTTCTGCCCTCTACTGTAAAAATATACCTCTTATTTAAGAAGCAGCAGCATCTGACTGAGGCAGCATTTCATGTGTCCTAACCTACTAGCCCAATATGGTTTCCCAAATCAGGAGGACCTAGAAGACTTGAAGTCCTGGAAATCTCTCATAAGAGCTATAGAAAGTATATAAAAGGAGATAATCCCTAGTGCAGCCACTAAGATGGTAATCTGAGGACGTCCAAAGAGCAAATGCACTGTCTGAGCTCACCAGACTTGGTGTGCGCACCTGGAGCCGCAGTTTGTCAAAAAGAATAAGCAGAAACTGAGACGCTGTTCTCAAAATGGCATCAGAATTGGTGGACATTGAAATCCAAAGAGGGTTGATACTACCTCAGTCTTTCTTGTGTAACTCCTGAGACATGTATGCTACCAGCAAATCGAGGCCTTTTACTAAAAAATTACCTCCCTCTGTCTCATATTCCTCAGTGCAAAATAGAGTTCGAACATATGCTGTTTTTTGACTTAGAAGGAAAATCTACATCCCAAAAGGTAAGAGAAAAAATACTGAGAAGAAGGACAGATCTTTAGTGAAAAGAAAAACAGTAAAAGTCTTAATTTACTTCTCATCTCAGACCAGTGACCAGATATCACCTTAGTTTGTTGACAGAGTTAGTCTTTCAGGATTTTCATGAATCCTACAATGAAGCACATTTGGCACATTCAGTGGCTCTATCTGACCAGCACACTTTTTACGTACACAGTAAGCCAAGGTCAAGTGTGATTATCATGCAGGATCAGGCCAAATTTGAAAAAATTAACTAAATTGCAGTACTTCAACCAATGAATATTCCTCATGTGGTAATATCTGTTMTATTTCTTTATCCCAGATGAAAAACTATAAGAAGAAAAAAAAATTGTGCTTCACAAAAAAATGACAGAGCTCTCTGAGCTGCCCCTGACAGATTACTATCCTGGACCTTTTCCAGAGCCAAGTCACAGCCCTGCAGCTGACAGTGTGACCCAAAGCTCAGGTGTCCATAACCCACAACCATACTCACCACGTGTTCATCCATTGCTTGCTGGAATAAAACACCTGCTTTGCTCCAGGCCAACAAGTTAGAGAAATAGACAATCCTGTTGTCAAAGGTTTCTTTATATCTTGTATATTTTTTTCAAACCAGTAACTGCAATGGCTGCTCTGGTTTACAATTAATGCAGAAATAACATGGCAGAAAGACTTGCGGAATTATCCCACTTGGGATGCAGATCCACACTAGAATTTGACCATGACAAAACCAAGGTTTCCAGTGTCAATGGCTGCTGCTTTTCTACCCCTTCAGGTTTGCTGAGCCAGCTGATTTGTGGTGTATTTTAACAGCAAACCTAGCTGTAAACTAGCTTAAAAAGAACAGCTCTCCATGAAGGCATTTTTAACTATAGAATAGGTGGAATCACCATCTGCATGCACTCCAGTAATTTATGATGTGGTATTATACCTTATTTCAATAGTGACTCATTTAGTCTAGTAGGCTAATAGTGATTTGCATCAACCTTTCCACCTTCATCAGTTCACTGCCTAATTTTGCAGTCCAACCCACAGATGATATTTTACTTTCTTATCTGGGCTGGTAATCATTTCATATTATATAAGGGACATTCATGGAAGGTTTAAATTCAACGTAGATGCAGGGAATAATTGAAAACAGAAAAATATGTTATAGGTTGATCCATGAAAATGTAGTTTTCCAAAGTGGTCTCTAGGTAAAAATAAAGTTTGTCCCTTTTTTTTTTAAGCTGAGATTCCAAGGTTGTTTGGGTTTTCTTTTTTTCAAAATAAAAACACGGTCTTTTTTCCTTTAGAAACACTCAGATTTTTTTATCAGTTCTGTTTTTGACAAGATTGGAAAAGCAATCAGCTGAAATACTAAATASATCATATGAAAATATACTGCATGATACAACATAAAAACAGAGTAAAGTAAATTATGAAGCTGAATGAATTTCTCATTCTTTAMATGAAATACCTAACCAAGAGAAAGGTAAATACTTTTACACTATTGAGACAAAATGAGAGGGGAAATAATCCATTTATTCTTTACTCTTTAGAAATGTCATCAAAAGACATTTTTTTCTGCAGTATTTCAACTGCAGCAAAAAGATATTTCCTAAAAAAAATGTATGGGTTGTGGGAGGAGTGTTTAGAATTTTTCTCTGAAGAACATATCCTTTGACTGATCTTGTTTACTGTCAGTATCCATTATTTAGGAGGCATTCATATGTAAGGATTCCATGTGTAAGATAAGGATCCTGCAGCATTAAGAACACACTCTGAAATGGCCCCTAATAATGCATACCTTCATATTTTCCAAGTAAAAGGCATAAGCAGAAGTCTAATTCTGGCAGAAGTCCAGAGCAGCAACAATGAAGACCGTATGACACGTCAGTGGTGAGTCAGAAGGCAGAGTCACTATACATGATTTTTCCTGCATGTATCACCCTCAGCTGGAGGGCAAACTGACTCTCTTCCCGTTTTTGGAATAATCCAGMGAAAAGTGCTGGTATGACAGATAAACTCTCAGTTTTCATACTGGTCTCATTGATTTTATAAGCACTGTAGAAGTAGAACCTGATGCTTGGGCAGTCTATGGCTCTCCACAGGCTTTACAATGTCCTGCCTACTTTTCTTGGTTAGGCCCCTGCATTTCTGTTTCTTCCTTTCRCTTTATTACGCTCTTTGATGTTCTCTAATCTTTGTTGGCCTTTTGAATACTCCCCCGAGGACTGGTGATTCATCTTAGGATCTAATCATTACTTTCTGATGGCTCTCCAGCCTTCTTAAGCGTCCACTAACTGCTACCAGCTCAAGCATGTACACTTTAAAGCTCTCCTGCTCATCTCCTTTCCTTCTTCATAGAATAGTTTCCCTGCTTACTTTTTACCTTCCCTCTGCCTGTACATATATACACATGGGAGAAGATGTCTATTAAAGAGGTGGAGAGCCTGAGGGGATTCTTAGCAAATTGGCTGGTATTCAGGAGTCAAGGTTTTGGCAGGCAGAAGCCCATGAGAAAGGGCAGGCACGACRCCTGGATGAAGAATGTAATTTATTTAAAACAAATAAAAAAAACAAACAAACAAGAAAAAAAAAGTGGATATATATATTTCTACAAAAAGTAGATCAAGATGGAAGAACAGCAACAAAACACAAAGAATGAAAACTCCTCACTGTTAAGATTTGTTAAACGATAACATTTCAAACCAAAATAAAAAAAAACAAAACAGCTAAAGTAACACAAGAGAAATAACACTGTTAAACTTCTTTCTACAGTACGGCACAGACAGACCACTGGCAAAGGCTATTGGTATCTTTTTCCACAATTGCATAAATACTTTCCAAAGATCAACAATTATTGGGCCACAGTGGGCAATTGAATTTCCTCTGCAGGATTTTAATTCATGTATAAAATAGAAACAGAGATCAAACCCAAAATAAACAAAAATTCAATAACTTGAATACAAGAGCTTCCACATATGAAGAGGTTGAAAAGAGTTTACATGCAAAACATAACTGACAACCAAGAAATGACAAAACACAGAAGGATAATTTGGACCTAATAAAACATGATCACAAGGAATCCCACTTCCAGAAGGAAAAGTGAGTATCTTATGCCTAAGCACCATCCTATGACGTGACAGATCTCCAGCAGTACATGCTGTGTAAAAATAAAGCAATATTTCTCTTGAAACGTGTTTCCCTTTGTCTTGATACAGATGTGCCTTTAGGGTAGGTTTTGCACAAGAAACATAAAATTGKGGTTTACCTTATATTGCCACCTAGTGGCACAATGATCAATTCCAAGACAATCCTCTTTGAAAGAAAGTACTGTTCCAGGATTTACAGGCTACTGCAGAAAAGAGTTAACCAAAACACAGTATTAATAACAGCACACAGGAAAATGGAGCTTAGTCTGCAGGACAACACAAGCCCCGAATATTCAGTTAATTGTGAGTGCATGAATACAAGCCCACAGAACACTGAAGCATTGAAGAAGTCACAGACAGGACATGCCAGTCATAGGCAGGTAATATGGAAGACACAAAATAACAGCTTTTAGCTGATTTAAAAGAAGGAAAATAATAAACAACCTACCAATTACAATATGGTCTATGACATAACATGAATCACCACCTCCATTAAGSTTAGCATAAAATGCACAAGACTCTTGATGGTTAGGAAGCTCCATCAGAAACATCTGTCCTGTAGCCAAATAATCTGATAAATGGCTTAAGCAGGGAAAGCTTACAAGAACCATAAATGTTCCTCAGATCCAGCTTAGGTGTCTCACAGTTAGTCTGACTTTATCGTCCTCCATTCCCTTGTCAGTCATCAAGGAAAAATAATTACTGCCACRGGTGATTTATCCTACTCTAAATCTGCAGCCAAGGTAAGCCTGAAGATGCCTATTTGTCTTCAGTGACTGTGAAAGGAGCCTAAGGAAATCAGCTTATATTAACACCAGCYTAAGCTGAGCTCATTGCAGGCGGTCATGAGCCAACTCAGGAAAAGCTCAAGGGTAAAATTTACTAATGTAGAATTCATTAGTTGCCTAAACACATAGCCTGAATTCACAAACATTGAACTTAATACTTTGTTCTCAATAGTTAAAGCCTCTCCCTGGATTTTCTCATTTTCAAAAAATAAAATATGCTTTGTAACGCAAGGGTGATGCCAATACAGGAGGAAAGCCAAAACCCGATAAATTATTTACTTGTTAGGTAGTCACAGGGCATACAGGACATGCTACTGGGCTCCTTATGTAAAAGACATCTGGTAGATGTAAACACAAGCTCTGGTTTTCATATGCCTGATGTAACTACAAGTTTGGTAACCAGCAAGGAAGGCAAAATACTTGGTGGCCGTGAATGTGGACACCTCAGCTGAAATGAACTGAACCACTTGATAGCAGGTCCTCAGTTCTCTTCACTGACTATAGAGAGAATGCTTGGTGAGAGCACCAGGTGTAGACATCTGGGCATGTTCGATTCAGAGCCACCTGGATGCCGCTAAGTGTCCTCATTTGCCTCCAGCTTCCACTTCAGTTGTACAGAAGCACTTAGAGATGCAGCCATTAGCCACCTGAAAAACTCAGTGAGAAGATAATACCCAGAGGGAACTTCAACCAAAAAGGAAGCATGATTAGTGATTATATTGGAAGACGTGAAGATTGAAGAGTCTGAGTTTAGCTCAGTAAGGAAAGGGAAGAGTCTGATTTGATATAAATAAGGAGAATGTGGAGAAGACACTTTCAAAATCTGTTGCTTAGCTTTAGRTTATGAGTCCATAGATATTTTAAAATTTGAAATGTCAGCTAATAAGGCATGTGTAAATTGATTATTAGCCTGTATTTTGTATTTCAAGTCTGTTTTCAATCAAAAGCTGTCAGACTAATTTTCAAACCATAATATGATCCTGAAAGATTTTTATCAGCACTGGAAGGAAGTCTGTGGGTAGGAAAGGTGTTTGACATACCACAAACTGCTTGGAATCTGACAGAAAGAGGACTATAAAATCCCTTATACACCCACTTCAAAAGGTCACAAGGGAAGATAAATGTTTGCAACTGTTCATGCCAAAAGTCCTTGTACATCAGTATTTTATCTCCAACAATGGGAAAAAGAATGGATTTATGACAAAGAGTTAAGGAGGGAGCAGCAATATATCTTCCAGAGTACTCAGCCACCTTCCAGAGTTCTACAGCTTAGGGCCTTCTTGAATCACAGTTATTTGATAGCCCCTTCTGGATTTCTTTTCCACGAAGCACAGGATGAAGAGGCATCGGCCTCCTGTTACAGTAGAACTCATGATACAGAACTCTGATCACAAACACAAATCTACCTACTTGTAAAATGACAACCAAGTGAAAAGAATGAGTGTTCTGTTATCATAGAACTTGATATAATTGGACAAGCACAAATTTTCACCATTCAGGTGCTTTTATACCTCTATATGTCTTCCTAGTTGATAACAGTATGATGGATTCATATAGAATAAGTGCCTTGATTTTCCTGCCCTCTATGATATTGTGGGAAACTTTTTCCTTGAAAAAAGAAAACTTATAAAAATTTTGGCTTTTATTATATGGCTTTAAACAGCTTTCTGCATGTTGACAAAGATTTTATGTGAAATAGTTTTTCTTGACTTAGAATTATATATGCAAGTCACAGGTGGCATCACTTGAATCACATCTCACTTCTAACTCTGTGTTCAAGAGAAATATTTTTCCTGAGAAAAACTTTCAAAAATATCTAGAAAAAGCATAATGAAAAATTTCTTTGTTACTGGTGCACACGATGGCAAAAGCACAACCTAGGGTGAGGAATAGCGGGAGGTGTTAAATTTCAGGATTTAGATATGTGCTTTGAGGTTACGGATTAGAAAAAGGTGCTGGGCTAAGAATTAGATGTAGAGCTGAGGGCTTTGCTAGCACTGTGGGATTGTGCTCTGACCTAGGGTGAGGGCCAAGGAAGGGGAGGCCTCCATCTCTGTTCCACACACATCACTGTCTCTTCCCACTGCTCTGCTGGCTGAGCTCCCTCCTGCCCAGCCTCCATTTCATGGGCAGTCATTTGCTTTTACAGAGGGGCTCTCACAATAAATAACTAAGTGCTTGCCCTCTAACGTGCATCTCTCTCTCCTATCCCACAACATCCCTGCTTCTCTGAGCTCCATAAGGGGCTTTGGTAGGGCAAAGTCGGTTAGCGGGATGGATTTGGAGGTAGTGGTTGGATTTTGGGTTTGGTTTTTTTCTTCGTGAGGGTTGTCCTGTGTGGGAGGAGGCCATGGACTGCCATGTGCCAGACACAGTCCATGCCAACTCCATAGCGGACAAAACGCAAGCACCGTATGATAGAATCACATACGTTTCTGGAGCCTCAGCAAAGAAATGTTAGGTAGTTAATGCTGAGGCAAAGGGACAAGGAAAGAGACGATCCTAGAGCAGGAGACACAAGAGAAAATGCCAGAGAGGAAGGGCAAAAGAGAAGGAAAGATGCCCAAAAATGGCAGCCTGACTAAGTGTTGGGCTAAAAAGAGACCCTGAGCAAGGGTTGTAGCCAAATGTCAGACTGGGCAGGAACAGAGAGAAGAATCAGGAGGAGGTATGACTCTAAAGGGACTGTAGTTGGTGGAGGAAACTATTATTGGACCAGTTAAATAAAAAGGAGCATGAAGATAAAAGGAACTGCTACACACAAACCCCAGCATCCTGCATCACCAATTGGCTCACCAAAGGATCTGAGTGTTAATGGAGCGAATGGTTTAGAGGCATGAAAGGGGAGAGCAGAGATGCCCAGAGGGTAGCCAGGGCATTTTCCCTGCTTTTTGGTTTGGTTTGGTTTTGTTGGTTTTTGGGTTGTTTGTGTTTCAAGGTTGGGTTTTTTTTATTTGGTGGGGGTGGCAGTTAATACCAGGATCAGTAATAAAAAGTTTTGTTAATTACACTGATTCAAATACCCTGATATAAGCCTGGGGTTTTGCCCATCACAATTATCTCCCCAGGCTTTTCCTCCATAACCTTCCAAACCTGGTCTCCTGGTGGGCCTAACACATGTGAGCTAAGATTGAGAARGGACTCTTGGACTGCAGGCTTAGAGTGAGGGTCTGAATACCTTGGATTAGGGATTCAGGCATCCCATTAGGATTTCTGCTTAGGGACTTGCTTTCAGGCCAGGGCTGGGGATTGAACTCACCTTTGAGGCTTAGGATTTAGCCTTTGGGATTCAGGAAAGTCTTCAGGTGAATGTTCTGGGTCTGCTTAAGGTTCCTGGTAAAGGGGTAAGGTGCAGGCCGGCTTTTCCTGGTTTCGTACACATTAGAAAAACTACCTGTCTCAGTCACTCTTATTTTGGCTATGTTTTACAGAATAAGTGTTTGATTTTCTATTTGTGATACATCTCTAATAAAAGTTTATATCAAACCATGTTTTGGTTCAATCAATTTCATTTAGTATGTTTATGCTAGTTTAATTTGTTTCCTTGTTTAATTTGATGGTCTATTTATACTTTTCCTTGAAGTTGGTGAATAGTTGAAAAGATCTACCATATAGTAAATGAAAGCAGGAGCCAGGACAYATTGCCTGTGAAGCTAATTTAAAGCTGATATGGCAAACGGAGCTAGGGATCACGCGCACAAATTGCATTTCTTGCTTTTTGCCAGCAAAGGGAGCTGTTAAACCCTTCAAACTGCTACATCCCAGAGACTAAAGGAAAGCAGGAACCTGAACTTGACTATTATCACTAAAACGAATGTGTCCAATTAAATTGTTTATTGCCTGGGCTTCTTCTGTTGTTTATACATAAAATATTTCTTTTTTTTCCCCATAATGGTTTATTCCACAATTCTTCACACACATCACTGATAAAGGCTGAAACTCCATTCACAACAAGTCACAACCTCCTCGTGAAAATTACCTAACTTTCAATCACATAGTAGCTATAACTGAATAAAAGGAAGACTAAAAACCTCTAGGTGATATCACATTCTGACTAGGTGTCTATTGTCATCCTTTTGTGACAGATTYGCATTGTAACTGATAAACTTTTGCTCTTCAATAATAACATCTTATTTGGGCTGCATTTTATCTCCTTGAGGTAGTGATGAAATCCTTCTGCTTTCAAAACATAACTACAAAGCCCATACTGTAACACACTAGTTGCATGAATGTTAGAGCTGATAAATCATTAACTATTCTTTTTCTGGTCTTTTATCAACTCACTGTATACTTAAACATAACAAAGTTCCATTTTAACCCCTCAAAAAAAATCCAAAAGACRGGAAAATATAAGTGGGTGTCTATAAAAAGTAAAGATGTTACTTTCCTCTGTTCACTTATCACTTGAACTGTCTTTCTTAACATTGCCAAGACTAAGGAAAAATAAACTTTGCTGTCTAATGTTCTCTGTTGACACATATTAGTAGCATTACAGATGACCTAGTATTTATTCTGCATATGCTCTAAGTGTAACTGAGCATTACAAAAAAACACTGAAAATCTTTGTTCATTCTGTAACTATGACAAAGGGACCACATTTGTATGACAGAAGCAAAAAGGTGTAAAGCAATTTGGAATGATAAACCAGCGAAGTATATGTTATCAAATGGCAATGGAGCGGCAAGGGAAGAACCACACAGTCTGAAACAATTTTCAAATTKCTTGTAGTTTAAGTACCTGTGGTGCAAGCTGGATGCCAACTCTGAATGGCAAAACAATGATTACTGGTCCAGAGTTGTTTCGTGAAAATCTGTCAAAAAGACATGAGAACACATAGAACAATTCAGACATGTCCGTTTGTTGAGCAGGTACTATTTTTCCACCTGAAGCTATAAACTACAATTTGAGCTAATTTAACATACCATTTTAAATTAAATGAAAGAAATAATTACTCTTTCTATTAACAGCTCAGCTCCTGACTTTGCCCTCTGCCCTTATTTTGAGCTCACTCCAGCCCCCACTGGACTTACAGAGGTAATCCAATTTGCTAAACTTTCAGAAAACTTCATTTACACTTCTCGTCCGTCTCTCCCACCCCCACAAAAAAGTGAAGTGTTTTGTGCCAGGAAGTTATTTTTCAATCTGCTTGAGCCAGTCGCAAAGACTCCTCAAGAGGTAGGACCATTCAACTTAAACCAGGGTGAGGAAAGATTGGTGGTACTGCACCATGTAGCTTCGCTCTCAGTTCCTGGCATGAGTATGAAACAGATCATTTATAAGGAACTTGCTTCCACAGAAATCGACATCGGATTTTTCTTCTCAGAGGTTAAAAAAGAAAAATTAGATACCATAATAGGCACAATTGAAGTCATCATGACTGAAAGAGTGCATGCAGCTACTAGACTGAATCTAGTTAGCTAATTCAGAATTATCACATTCTTCTCCTTCAATTCATTTTTATACTGTCCTCTCTTCTTTCAGCTGCAGAAACCCAGGCTTCTGAGCTTTACAATGTTTGAATGATTTTATATCTTTTATGGTTGGTCTCAAGGGTCTTTTCCAATGTAAATGATCATGTGATACCATGATTTTATGAACGTTGCTTTTAAGTGTGCCTTCTCAAAATTTCCTAATTGTTTCCTCTTTTCTTTCGTGTTTATACTCACATACAACCTGCCTATGTATGTCAATATGCCTCAAACAACTTAAATGTGAAAACAGCATACAAGAATTTAGAAAGCCCATGACTAACCTACTTGTGTCTTGTTTCAGTCAACTGCAGTGAAAAGACATGGTCTGCTTTCTGCATGACAATACCTCAGTTAGCCCGGGCTACACTTCTTGAAAAAGCATCTCCTTACTCATACTACAAATGCCTCAAGAACACTTTTTCACCTTTTCCATGTTGTTAGATGTATGTGCCATTTCTGTTTCTCACAATATTTCATCAAGAGAAAAGGCACAGTGTGACTCTKGGGCAGCACAATCAGAAAAAAAAACAGGAATCTGGACGTCATGAAACCAGAACAACACTGGTTGGCAGAACAGTTTTCCAAAAACAAACATCCTTTCAATCACAAAAAAATCTAGGGGTTATTGGCCTCTGTTGATACGAAAATCTTTCAGAGAAAAAAAAAGCCCTTTTGAAGAGATGGAAGTCTTTGAGAAAGGTCCTCCACCCTAAGTAAGCAGATATGGATTTTATCATGTTTCCAGAAAATCTCTGCTTTTATAAATTAGCCAAGTAAAAATTTTATTCTCATGTTGGTTTCTGAGCTCCAGTGCAGAAGTAATAATAAAGCACAAAGCAGTACACAAACACCTTTGATTATCAATTCTGGGCTAGATATATGTTATTGAGATCAAGTGAATACATTTCATCTTCAGCRGAGGTGCACTTCAGAAACATCTGCTAAAACTTTGGCCTCATTTAAATCAAGTGAATCAACTGAAGAAAAAGTTGTTTTCATTAGAAACTGAAATGTATGCATAGACCCAAAGGAAAATTTTTAGCTTTTGTCTTTCCTTTCCTCACATGAGGGAAAAATTAAAGGCAAAAGTAACATACCACAATGAAAAATCATAGGTTGTTACTTAACTGTGACCAAGAATGTGATACCTGTATTCTTACTATCCAATTTAAGTAAACAGACATATTCAGAGAATGGAGTGCTACGGATCATCAATAAAATTATGCAAAACTCACATCTGTGACTTACTAGGCTGTGGAAAATTCCATCCAGTGAGTTCACAGGAAAATTTGAAGCATTAAAAAGGATAATGGAAAATAGTGATGGGAACATCAAAGATATTCCTAGATAATCAAGTCTTTTCCTCTCCTACCATGGGAAGCAAGATTGTTATTTATTTTCTAGAAATGGAGCACCTTCCATCTTCAAGCCATATGGGTTTTCTAATTTATATTTTTTGAMAAATAATCTCTTCCCTGCTTGAGAAAAATCTTCTTATTTCTAGTCTTAAATTACTCACAGATAGTCTATATTTATTTCTTGAACTTACATGCCAGACATGTAAATATTTCTTCTCCTCACCACATATTTACTCTYGGAAGTATTATCTCCTCTCAGCTCTCATTTCATTAAGCTGAAAGAGCCATGTCTTCCTGGTTCCCCTCTGCCAAAGATGTTCTCTGTCTTCTGTCCTGAACCTATTCTATTTGCACTTCTGCCTTGATTTAATTTTTCTTGAATATGGATGATCCAAGTGACGTGCAATATTTCAATCTTTGATAAAATTTTAAAGCAATGTTATCTTCCCTACATCCACCATTTAGGCACTGCAGTGCTTAATAGAGTTGTCAGGGTAATCCAGGTTCCCCAAGACTGGCAGCGTGATTTGGAATATTTACGCCGGCATATAGGCTCTATAAGCAAATAAGAAAGAAGAAATCCTTTGAAAGTTGAATGCCTGTGTCTCTCACTGTGAACAGCGCGGGAGCTTGGTCCACCAGGGATGAGAGCAGAGACTTCTTATGTAATAAGACCCCACAGAGTCTCTGAATGCTCTGTTTTCTTTTCAGAAACTTTAAAATTTTCACCTTTGATAATGTTTTTCTGTGAGAGGAACATGCATGGATTTTCCTGGAGTACCGTGGTGCTCCGTCCAGGTCTGACAGTAGTACGAGAGACACAGGCATACAAAGGACCACCAAGGTGTTGAAGGCCCTGGAGCATCTCTTCTGTGGGGACAAGCTGAGAGAGCTGGGACTGTTCAGCCTGAAGAAGAGACATCTCAGGGGCAATTTCACCGGTGCATATAAATACCTGTAGGGAAGGTACAAAGAAGATGAAGCCAGGCTCTTCTTAGTGATGCCCAGTGGCAGAAGCAGAGGCAGTGGGCACAAATCAAAACACAGGAAAGTCTGGCTGAACAGGAAGCACATTCTTTACTTGTGAGGATGACTGAGCACTGGAACAGGTTGCCCACATGTTGTCCTGGGCAGGGGAAGTTGGTCCAGATGATCCCCAGAAGTCACTTCCAGCCTCAACCATTATGTGATTCTGTGCCCAAAGGAGGCCAAACCACCCCTTTGCACAGTAATTCAGGTGCTGGAACTTAGCACCAAAAATGAGATGAGGGTTCTGGGTCAGCACAAAAGTGACATTTCCCCATATTCCATTTGCAAGGATAGCATTGGTAGCATTTCTAGAAGCAGCATGTCTATGGAGGTACTATTTTTCCTAAAATATCAAAATATCTGATCAATTGCATCATTATTGTCTTCCCTACAGTCATGTGTCTTTCCTTCTTCCCAGAATTTTAGATCTGGTTAACAGTTTTCTGTTCCTATTCTTATAAAGAAATGAAAATGTTTTCCTTTTATTATTTGTTTTTTTGTTTGTTTGTTTTAAAAAAAACATATTTCTTGTTGTTCCTTCTGTTGAAAATCACCTTTTCCCCTCATTTTGTTTAGACATGCATTACCTTTTGCATGAACTCTAGGAGTATCACAGTCTTCATGTTTTTAAGTGAGTAGCCCTTTCTCCATGCTAAAAAATCTCAAATAATAGAGCTGGACCAATATTACTCCCAGGAGGTACACTGTTTTACACCAGCTGAGACCTCCAAACTCAGATATTTTAAGGCTGTACTTTCATCCTAAATATGTCAAGCATAGGTATTTTAATTAAATAAAATCAACAACTTGAAGCACCAACAAGCCGTGTATCTGAATTTTGCCTTTTCCTTTTGTCCTAGATGTCTGACAAAAAAAATAAAAACCAAACAAACAAACCAAGACTTATTCTTTAATCCGATGTTAAGGATCAGTTTTCTCATATTTTTACATATCAATCAGCCTAGATTTGGTAGCAGGAAGTTGTGAGAAATTTATGCTTCTTGGGCATTATGGCTTAAAGTAACACCATTCATTATTACAATTTTCCTCCACCTGGGGCCTTTTCTTCCTCACTGGTATGTAGAGAAGGAGCTAAGCAATGAAGCTAGGTTTCTAAAGCTAATATAAAAAAATCTGGTGAAGGAAATAATCATTTAATGAACAACAACCATAACAAAGGGAACAAATGAACATGAAACATCCAGGTTGTTCTGAAACTTACCCAGGACTGTTCTATCTTTTCATGCCCCACATCTACAGCAACTGGAAAGATTGTTTCTGAATTTAACATTGAGATAAATATGGCTGTCACCACACATTGCATATTTGCAAGTTGTTTATAATGGCATTTACAACTGGAAATAAATTTTGCTGCACTTCAGGAGAGGGACAGAATATGCTTATTCTTYAGAAAAATAGTTATAGTTAAGTTTCCAGGACTGAAGTAAGCTGGATTTTAGACTAAACTCTAGAGTTTAGGCTGTAAACCTTCCTCTAAGGAAATATTAGAGAAGACAGAGAACATTCTCATTTCAGTCAATCCAGTAGAATAGTCATATATGGGAAGTTGTGTATATAGATGTTTTGTTGTGAAAATGCTGCATTTATAACTAGTGCAGGTTTAATTCGCTGTTTTAGTGATAATAGAGAAATCTGGTTACAGTAACTCCCTGCTTGCAGCCACATTGGACCATACTGGCTTCCCAACAGGGCACATTCCCGTCCCTGCAGAAATGAAGGAATATGAGCAACATGGTCAAATGTATTACTGTCTAATCTCTCTAATTTTATGGATTAGATCTCCTCCAATCAGTGTAAACCTAGACTATTATCTTACATCTACACCCTGCTGTCCCCCTATTTGTAGTGTGGCAAGATTAATACCACTTGCAAATCTCCAATGGATTACTTTAGCTCTGACTTTATGTTGCAAAGAGCTGCCTTAAAATAAAGCATAAACAGAAAGTAGAGAATTAGATGTCAGATTTTTAATGTTATGGCTCCTCAAACTACAGGAGAACCAAAACTGTTTCAAATGGAAGAATTATTGAAAAAATGCTTTACAAAGAAGTTGAAATGCTACACAGCCCATTTACATCCGAAATTAAGCCACCATCTGAAGTTGTGTCTCAAAATACTTGAAAAGTGGATTTTTTGTAAGATTCACATGGTATTGTTCCAAGAAGGAAAATTAAGTCTACTATTAACAGTAATTCCAGTAAGAAAAAAAAATGTGTTTTTTGAATAACTCCCCAAGAGTCTTTTCAAACACWCTAAGTTTTTACAGTTAATGCTTACAGTATTTTTTCTTTAATCAGAAAGCAAAATGGGGATGTACTTCGTTTAGAAAATCCAAATACAAAGTATCTGACCACATTAAAAATGTGTGGATCAAGTTTAGAGCGGTATTGGGAATAGTATTTTTTTTAATCACATTAAGATGGAGCCACTCAAAAACTGCACAATTTTGGTGATTTTTTTTCATTTCTGATTAAGAAATCCAATTAAGTATAATTGCTTTTTTTCTTATATTATCCCAGTTTGTATTTGATTTCCAAGCCTGAGAAAGTTTTGGCTGTGGTTTGTGGTCCAGGAAACTCCAACAAAAGATTGTAGAAAATGGGCCAATGCCATCATGTAGACTATAAWATATGGAACACTTTGTAAAATCCACTTGAGATACAATAGATGACTCAGGTTTAGGATAAGTGGTAGCAGAGATAAGAATAGTAATGGATGGTAGCACATTGTTCGGAATAATCACTCAAGCAGTTACGGGAAGAGTCTTCCCAAAATACATAGCACATAGGGCAGGCCGCTTCATGCTCTTATCAGCTCAAACTCAGACCTAACTCCCAGGTTGTACGTTTGTGTTAACTCTCAAGATCACCGTCACTATTGATATAATCCCTAAATTATAACAAGTTCAGTACAAAGTATCCTGGCTCTGATGCAGACTTTGTGCAGGACCCTGGGCATGCTGCCCAAAAGTCTGCTCCCAGGTTCCTGACTAACAAAATGAGGATTGTCATCTCTGTGACAAGAAGCTGTGCTGAGGACAAACATGCTGCTCTCTGAAGAACACCTATACTCTCTGGTGCTCAAGGTATGACCAAGAAAATTTAGTCAGTCATTTCCAGTTTTAACCTCATCCAGTGAATGAAAACAAGGGAGCTGGACTGTAGGGTACTAGTCAGAGAAGAAAGCTAGAAGTATCTTGCACAGCTGATGGGGATAGCAAGCAATATGTGAACATCCAATCATGAATTTGTAAGAAAATCCGAGTAAGTGGCTAATCTCTTGGGCTGAGCTGCATGAAACACTGTTGGGTCTCCCAGATGTTTCTGTCAGCCAAACACGCTTTTCAGAGCATAGGCACCTGAGCTTAGACTAAAAATCGATCTATCCCAACYGACAGTGGCCAATGTAAATTCCTCCCTGCATACTTTGACAAAACAACAATTTCTGACTCGTGATTTTAAGCCAGAGGTGCTGTCCTTAACGTATTTTTTTTAACCTTTCAGACAACCACTTTTGCAACCCTTCCAAACTTATGACATCTACAGCATCCTCATGAAAGTATTGTGAAGAACACCATGTGAAGAACCAGCTCCTATTTTCCTGTTTTAAATCAGTCACTTGCTGGTTTCAATAAATGCTGTCTATTTTGTAGGCATGGTATAATGGACATGAACAGTGCTAGGAACAGGGAAGAAAGTGCTCATGTTGGGCAGGCAAGAGAGAAGGCCAGTTTTGATCTGTATTAATATGAAAAGCTTTTGAGATCATTAACAAAGTCGTTGAGATTACAGCAGCCAGCAGCCTTGCTGTGAAGCAGGCAAGTAATTATGGCTGCCATAGAAAAATGAGCCTAGAATAATAAATTAATAAGCTCTCATTACAAAAAAAATCTATTTTTTTCTCCTTTGAAGATTCTTCAGTTGAAAAAAAGATAAAAAACAATGTCAGGAGATAATCACTGTTTTGTATTCACAATATTTCAAAACACTGAAGCAGCAACATCTGAGAATTTACACAGTACAAGTAGATGCAGTTCTTAGTAAAGTAATCTCTGTGTAGTCCCTCAAAATAAAATATAAACCATCTTCAAGCAACTTACAGCTGGCAGTACACACGATATTGAACACATTTTTTCTACATGTATTAATTTTAACATTTGCTTCATTTTCCATAAACATCCTCCTATRGGAAAGCTGACAACACAGCCAATTACTGCTGAGCCGAATTTTATTGTCGATTATTTGAGACAATAGAAGCATGGAATAAGCTGCTCAGTTTTCCTCATTTGCTTCTCACATAAATATTTGTCCAGAATTCAAATATAAACATTTTAGTCTCATAGCTATAAAAAAATGAATACATCTGTTCTGGAAAAAAAAAAAAAAAAAAGTAAAAAGGCATCCCTCTCGCTTCCTTAGAAAGTTTTAATTCTCAACATTACAAGAAACCTGTAATAAAAGATGATGAAAGCTGATTAGTACTGATTAATTTCAAATCAACAACACAATCTCTGATCTCATTTTTCACAAACTTCTCAGGAATTCCCAACAGTGCACAGTACATGGAATGTATGCTTTTTCCACACAAAGCAAACAATAATAAGTTTCTGGTTTGGGCCACTCGGTAATTAGATGATAGCTACAGGCAACTGCAGCAAAATATGACCTAAGGAAAGATATATAGATAAAATATCTCTTTGGGGTTCTTTCAAAACAGCTTTATTTTTAAAGAAATAAAAGATTAACCAGAACAAAGTAGATAACATTATGCTATGGCCATTTTTACTCAGTTGATACTGATAGCAATAGCTACAGAAGTTTACCTCAATATGATGAGTAAAGCAGGATGAAGGAAATAAATGCAGTTTCTTGTTGCTTTTTTTTTTAAACTTTGTAAGAGAATGCAAGAATAACCCAAATTGTGGAATGTGTTATGTCCTTTAAGTTTCAAAAAAAAGATTTGCTAAGGATACAGGACAATATGTAGATACATATTATGCATTTATCTTTGTCTGTGCTGCTTCTAAATACTGTAGTAAGGCCACATGAATATATGATATTAAAAGTGAAAGCTGCATGTATAAGTTTTCTATTAACACAGTACTTCTGCATATGTTATTTTTAAACATGGAGATGTTTTCACCAGACTGGGTATAGGACTGATTTGCACACATCATCATTCTGATTCATCTGAGATCCCACATGGCCCTCAGCTGCCACTAGAGAAAAGCATGTGTTCCCATAAGCTTCACATCTTATCTGCCAGTTCTGTGGTGATATCTCTAGCACCTCTGGAGATTTCACATGACACTTGATGACTGTGTTTTGGCAAGCAAACCAAACTGGAAGTGTTAACAGTCTATGTCTCAGGCTATGTCTTCCCTCAACTATAGCCCATGGAAACAATCCAGTGGGCAGCTGGACTGACTTTGTATAGCACAAAAAAAAACTTGAGGATTTACTTTACTCCTCATAAGATTCCAAGACYGATTCATATTTAGAATATAGCTTCCTTGAACCAAGGTTAGGACAGGCACTCAAATCTCCCCCATTACCCTAATACCACAATCTCTCTTCTCATGTGAATATAAACAATGCTCTGCTTAATACTCTGATAAACAAGTGTTTCCTTTGCAACTTGCAACCTCACACAGCAAGCAAAAGAAAAATAAAAAAAGCTGCAAAAAATTCTACTTCTCACTCTTCCCTTATAATTGATCGTGGCGCACACAGGAACTCATAGGGTCAATGAAAACAGGATGAGTTTTGGAGTTCCAGAGGAACAATTAACCAAATTAAGCAGTCACTAAGAGATAGTTGCAACAATTTGACTGCCAGAAGGTGTAGCCAGAGTACCTTCGGTTGAGATGGACAGTAAAGAACAGTTCTCTATAACCAATTTTATTGATAAATGGGAGTGTGATAGGGATTGTTAATCCTTTTCAGAGTAAAATATCATTACACATCTATCTTCTTGTGATATTCTGACAAGTATGAAAATAAATTATAGTTTGCTAAACAACAGACTAAAAAGTGTCTAAGCAGCACCATAGCTCCAAATTTATTGCTTCACTTGGTAAAGCAGCATAAAACTAAATAGTGCAAGGATATCTCACAACAATAATTTTGCCATTTAACAAAGAATAAAACAGACAAGTTCTGTGAGAAAATAAATACAAAAGGTGTTGAAATAAGTACTTTGAAGAGAAAAAGAACTCTTGCTGTGGGCTGCGCAATTAATTTTGGTCAGTAAACTGTGTGAAAACCCTGTTCTCCTGCCCAGTTTAACATTGTTGAGTTGTCAGACTAGATCAATTCTAATTAGAATTTGCTACCTTTCCCAAAGCTGTTTGTGATCTGTCATGCTAAAAATAGTCCAGGAAGTCAAAGTTTTGTTCAGGTAAAAATCAGCAGAGAAAAATTGCTGTGCTGTACTGCTAGAGTTGAAGAATGCATTGTTACAAAACAAAACCTTCTCAACTGTTTGTTATTCTTCTTTCACTTAACACGTCTTGGCCTGAAAGKTTATGGTAACTCAATTAGTGTTTTGGCTTTGAGAATGATCCCAAAAACATTCTTCAAAGTTATCTTTTTACAATCAAAACTATTTAACTTGCATATTCTTTTAAATCTGACATGGTCTTAAGTCCTACAATGTGTTTAGGCTACTTTTTTGCAGTGCTTAAATACTGGTTTGTTTATGTTTACATTATGTATGACAGACAATATCATTAGTGTCCTTGTCAATATCTTATCAAAATGATCAGCCTCAGAACAGCCCAGCATCCCAAAGACCCCATTAGAGCATATCTGTCACCCAGAAGTGAAAAAATCTTTTATAAAGAAAATTAATTCATTGTCATGAATGAAAAACCTTCCACTCCATCAAAAGTAATTCCTTTCTAATTTCCCATTTCTATTATAGCAATTAAAAAACCTTCAAATCAGTCGAGCTTCTAGAATACAGTTGTTTTCTAGTTAGGTCACTAGAATCACTTTTGAGTACTCAGGGCAAAACACATACTACATTTCCCCAATTCCTACACTAAAACGTATTCAGTATCCATGCAGAAATAATACTTGCAAGTTCTATATTCCCTAGAAGTGCTCTACCATAGTTGTCACCAACTCTGAAGTCATGGTTCTGCACTGCTTGAAAGTTTTGTMGGTCTGCTCATCTTCAGAGCTTAAAACAGTGTGTTCTGACTACACTCATTCATTCACTTGGCAGGTTGGTATATTAGAAATCTGATATASCAAATTCCTTGCAAATTTCTCCTGTTTGTTTTTCAGCCCTGAATATATACACTAATAAAAGAATGTTGGATTCCCAAAGCCAGCGGAGTGTCTTTTATTAYCTGCTAATTCCTCAGATGAGCCTTATAAATCAAGCTAAAGCAGTAATACACTTGTTTCATGGACAATATCCTGATCACAGCTTCATGATTTTACTATTTCAAACAAAAAACATCCCCCCTCAAACGCACTAAAATCAAAATTATAAAAGAAGTCTCCAAACCCCACAAAATAAGCATACAAGGCAAAATGGGACTTCTCCAGTGGGATATTATGTGTGTGTCTTTTTTCATAAGGAAAGACTTTTTSTTTGGATGAGAGATTTTATCTCATTTCTTACCTTGTCAAACGATTGCAAAATAGGAAATACTGCTCAGGGACAAACATTACTTATCACCCTAATTCATACACTGTCTTTAAATATGCATGTACCAGCAACTAGAATTATATTTGTGAGTTGACTCCATTCATAGATCTGAGGTCTGCAGATGGATAAAATCCTGAGTAATGCTGATGAGGACTTTAAATAAAGGACCTCATGAGAACTGTTTGATTATTTTTCTCATATCTGTCCAGGAGATATTTTTTCATCTCTATATGAAAAGCTTCCTGTATCCAYGTCATATTTTGCATTCTTTTGCAATACTCATAAATTCAGATGCAAAAAAATCCAGTTGAATAATTACTTCATGGTTGTCTCCTACAAAATGCAGGTTTTTCACTTTCACAAATGAATAACTGCATCCAAAATGCAGTATAGCCGTCTAGTTGACTTATTTAGAAATTTGCAGTTATAATCCATAACATCAGTACGGATCAGTATGGAACAGAGGTCCATCAAGTGCTTTTTCAAATGCTTGTTTTGTTTTTAATGTGTCTAGTTCAAATCTAGATTTACTGTTAAACGTGTACAGTCTTGCACCAGGTGTAATTGTAGAAAGAGGCCAGAACCAAAATTTAAAATGTGCTGACATCCTGTCCTGAATTCTAGGGATTACTGCTTCCTTCTTATAGTTGTGGCTATAGTTTCCTAAACTCTAGGAAACAAAGAGAATTAGCAGAGGTAAATAGATGAACGCAAACAGCAAACGCTATATACCACCACAGATGTAGTAAACAAGCACACTACAATTTTAATTAGCATGTGTTAAACTCTGGTTTAGCATGTGATTAACTCTAATTTAGGTCTGAGGCCCTAAAATAACCACAAATTTAAAAAACAAAGAAAAGAAACCCCACAGAAACAGAACAAACAACAACAACAAAAAGAGAGAGTGGAGCCATATTGCTGAGGGGAAAAAGGGGCAGGGAAGGCTTGCTACTAGTTTGTGAGGTTAAGTATGGACTCTGGTAAAACAATGGCTAAATTTCAAAGCTGGAAGGTCCTTCAAGAGACAGACACATCTTTGACCACATCTGAAATTCTGTGATTTAGTTGGAGAAATAGATAATACAGCCAAATTCCCTAAATATTGTAGGTTTAGAGGAAAAACACCCTCTYAGGTGTCCACTACGTAGGTTACTAAAAGCTGTTTGACACAATGTTGGCCCAGTAGGTGTGCCTTAARTGCAGTTTAATGAAGAAGTGTTACTGAACTCTGCAGTGACTTCAGCTTCAAGCAACCAAAAGGTATTTCACCATGTCATCCTCCTAATGGCAAAATTAGCCACACAAATGCAATCTGAAGCTAAAAAGTGAAAATGAAATGCAAGGCTGCCCATTTCTCTTCAGCCAAAGAAAATTACAGACATAAAGGGAAATGAAAGGAAAACTGCAGGGAAACACACACGCCTTAAAAATGGGGGCACTTTATTGGATTTTGTTTGGCTTTTCTTTAGGAAAAAAAACCATCAGGGCTGCAAATTTKAGAGTTCTTGGAGAAAAGAGCTAGCTTTGTATATCCACTCAAAATTACTGTCATTAATCAAATGAAATAAATCCTAAAATACATTTTAATTATGTGACCCCATTTGTTTAGATAATGGATATGTGCAACTTGAGTCACTTTTGGTCTTATTTTTGAAGGCTTGACTATAAAAGATGATTTTGCAAAGCAGGGACCAAAATCTTTCTTYCATTATCCAAATTAAGTCATTCTCAGTGCTCCAAACACTACAGCAGTAGTTAAGTGTGTCGTTCTGAAAGCAGTAGAATAAATAGCACGAAATGCTTCTTCACTGTTTTCAAGTGTCCTGCACAGTGTCTCTGTGGATGAGCTTTGAGAAGTGAAGCGTGCTGTCTCAGGCCTGCATTAGGAAAGACAAGATGCACAAATCATCATTTAAGKAGCCTGCATGTTTATTAACCCTCTTAGAAACACTGGACAGCATATCAGTCAAAATTTATCACTACTCTTTCTGTGAACATTCCCCCTTGCTCGTCTAATAAATCCCTCTCCCACCTTGGTCCCAGGATGTTCCTGGCACCCAGTCATCCTCTTCCCCTTGATGATCAAGTGATGTTCTGTGGCAGATTTCGGTCATCACAGATRGTCAGCTTGGTCACAGCACTGGTAGAAAAGCTCAGTGTCCAATAATAGGGATTCATAGCTTCTGTCTTACCTGCTTTTCTTTAACCCCTTCCCAATTCTAAATTGATGGACAACGAAGCTCTATGAATTTCCCTCCCTGTAAAACGGACATTCAGCTGGGAAGGGAAAATATCCTTTCTGCCTCAGCTAATCTGTCACAAATGCAAAACTTCATCTTGGTCTCAGAGAAAAGAGGGTAACAAAAAAAACCTTARCAAATCCAGTCTCTTTCTACTAGATATCAGGGCGGGTGAAAACTGCTCATCGGGGGCCACAGTCATGGACCCAAAATATAACCTTCTTCAGTGATCTTCCATGCTTTTACCTACTCCTACCACTTCAGTTTATCTCCGGCCTACATGTTCACCAACGTTCTACTTCCCCCCATACTTCCTCATCACTTAGAGGACAGACTTAAAGAAACTATCGTAGTTTTCATTGTCAGACTAGGAGTAGAAGTAGACTAACACRACTGAAATATCCCCATTTTTCTGCTGCTCTGCTCCTTGTGACTCTGACATCTCATTATGGTTCCCCATTCTCATGCTCAGAATTCTGTCCAAGCTTTACTATACATCTTGATTATGAAATATTATGTATGTAAAGTCCCACGAAAGATGATGTAAATAAAGCAAGCTACAATAATCTGTTCAGGTTTTTTTCACGAGAAGAAAATGTGCTAGAAAAAAAAATGCAACCCCTATTACATTTTAACTTAAAGACCCTCAAATAACAATCAGCATTTTAATTGAGCTGCTTACATTCTGCATTGTGTTGTGTAATGCAAGAATTGAACTTCATTTTTCCTGAAGACATTATATCTTCTAGAATTTCAACATTAGTTTATGCTGAAAGATAACATAGGAACAAGAATCTTTCACTAAAATTAAGCATGTCCCAGGGGTTGTTGAACTGTATTTTCCAGCATTTCCAAAAGCACATTGCTTTTCAAACCAGGGGTCTGACATATCTAAAATTCCAATGTTGTTTATGAATTGATGATTTCAATTAAAATATATTGCCAAGCAGTCACTTTCCAGAAGCCAGGACTGGAGAAAATGGAATTAAATTCCAATTTTTATCAGACTTGCCCATCTGATAAAAATTAACTCCTTAAGCTGAATTACTTTTACAGTGAGATGAATATACACAAGTTAGATGGTGTGGGAGCAAAATAAAATCACATTTTGGTTTCAGAAATATGAGGTTGTTCTGTTAACATGTACATGCTCAAAAACTTTTGTTGACCACACATTATATGTTTGCCATATAATAGCTGTTGACGTGGCAATTATTTTAGMTTTCTTAGCTAGTTTTGTGTTGAAATTTGTGTTTAGAAGGACCTATGTAAGTTTTTTTGTTATTATTCTAGTTAGATTTTGATTTTCATTCCTCAAACTCTGCTTTTAGGCAAAGAGTAAAAATCCAGATGAAAGTTTCACCAAGATTATCAAGTTTTGCTTCCTTGGAAGTCAGAACCAAGTTCTTATGGCTTTCACYTAAGACATGAGCAACATTTGAAATCTGGCCTGACTTATTCCAACAAATGAAAGGCMAGCCATTACAGCTGATCCATAGACATTATAACAGGTGCCCTTCCGACTCAATAGTTACTAAAATGTCTGTCACAACACCAACCCTTGATAAAGTATCTTCCTGTGCAGATGTTTGCAAGGAGGACATCCACTCAGTAGTATGTTATTAATTCTGGTGTAATACACCTTCTTTGAGCATTTTGCAGAGGAAGAGGACATGGGTGTTTTATAATTCACACATAATTAAGAAGCGTGAAATGTTCTGTTTTGAAATAAAATTATATTAGATTCTTTCTTTTGAATATAAATAGAAACTCAGTGGACTAATGGTTATTTAAATCACTCTGATTCTCTTTAAGGAGTCTTATGCTAATAAAATGTCTTCTCTTTGCATCATCAGCATAACAAAGCAAGATCTTCATAAATTTGCACATCTCTTCACACTTGAAAATTCAAATTCATTTCCACTTCCTCCAGCTTTGTTTCCCTAAACCCCACACAGACACCACCTAATCTGCCTGTCATTGCCTTGTCTGTCTCTTTTGTAAGTGATTGAATAGCCTATTCCTCTAAGGTTCAGCTATAGAACGTATTCCCTATTTTGGGGGATGGTTTTCACTAGCTTTTCACACCAAGGGACCCTTTGGCTCCAAGCCTCTCATGCCATTTACTACTATTTACTCCTCACTTTTCTTGGTGCCACTTGAAGTCCAGGAGAAATGATTCCTTTTACTAAGGACCCTCAGCTTCTTCTTATCAGTTAACCTAAACAATTCAAAGTGGTCCACTGAGATTGTTTTGCATAACAGTATCCATGCATCTGTGCTAATTTAGGAAGCTAAGCAGGTAGCATTCAGAGCTTTTGTTATCCAAATCCATCATATAAACAGTGATCCTAGARAGAACTCTACTTTGCTTACCGTCTTCTTAGAAACAGATGCTTTACTAGACTGAAAGGAAAGGTATATTGAAAGCTTGTTTCACTCAGATCTAGAAACCATCGAAGAGTTATTTTAAAAAGCATTTTTGTCAGAGTGGAATTTTTTAACATGGTCGTGCTGATTTCCGTTACAATTTGAAAAGGAAAATGCTTTTTAAATTGCTAAAATGTTCCACTTCAATGAGGTAAAAATGTTTTAATGGCATGATTTCAAATCGTTCAATTAACTATATCACTCTCCTAGAAATACAACATCAATGACTTTGGAATCTGATTTGGAGAAGGGTGGGGACTGACTTCCTTCCTTCCTTCCTTCCTTCCTTCCTTCCTTCCTTCCTTCCTTCCTTCCTTCCTTCCCTCCTTCCTTCCTTCCCTCCTTCCTTCCTTCCCTCCTTCCTCCCTCCCTCCCTCCCTCCCTCCCTCATTTCCTCAAAAAATGAAGTTATTTTTTACCATCAGCTGTACAGCTGGCTCCTTTTAAACTCACCTCCTAGGCACATCCAAAATTCCCTCACTCCAAAGTAACACTACACTAAACCCGTGCTAATTGTTCCATTACAGATAGGAGTTCCTGGAAGAGGAGACACCAAACCCGAGGATGCTGACATGCCCCYCTGCTTTCTTAGTATCTCCTTTGTTTTCTCAGGACACTAAGGTGCCCCTCAGCTCTCAGRGGTAGGGTTGCACTCATACTTGGCTGCAGGTGCCACAGGAATACTAGGATAGCAGGTAACCTGGAAGATCTAGCAGTGTATTTGGGTGATTACATCACTAGCATAATTGAAGCATCTAAAATACTGCTTTCCTCTCAGGCAGCTCACTGCCAGGATAAATGTATCCACACATGTTCTGCAGCTGAGGATTTTCCCACAYGGATACCCAAGGAAGAAAGAGCAGTGAAAATAGGAAAAGGAACAGAATTAACGCCAGGCAACAGAGGAGGAAGCTGATGGATCTATGAAAGTTGGGAAGGAATCAGTCAAACTGCATTAAACACTGAGGTGTGCCACCCCCTAACAGATGCATTACTTACAACAGTAGCATAAAACATCTGCTCATTACCTTATTCACAACTGGGRCCTCCAAAACAGAATGCTCCCAAACCACAAGATCCGCACATCTGCTTGGTTGCTTTTTTGAGATACATTAAATCAAAAAAGGAGTTCCAAGGCTGAAGTTGGAGACAATCTCAGGAAATTATTTTATTTAAACACTAGGTTGACATTAATTCACCAGAAATGAGGACTATTAAACTAGATTCAGACCCCTATGGATAGAACTGACATTTAATGTTTTGTCAAAGCAGCAAAGTATAAACATAAAACAGATTCTATTAGTTGCAATAGAAAATATGAACAGTGAATTTCATTTTTAAAATTTTTTTATCATTTTCYCTTAGCTAAAATTATTCTTCATATTTTGAATATGCATATAAAGGAAGCTTCCTTCTTTTTTACAATGGTAAAGCCACAACAAAAAACAGAATTCCCCCCAAATTATGCAAATTTGCAAATCGGGAGAACTTCTAACTGCAATAGCAATTACTAGTAAACYTTGAACTACAACAGTTCACTAAGGGCAGACGAGTCAGATCTTATGAATGGAAATTAAGAGGTGCTTTAAAATGACATGAGGAAGTTGCTTTAATGAGACTCGAGCATGTGTGCCTGAAAGGTTGTTTTAATTCTGTTAAGACTTGCATGACTTACCCTGCTAAGCAAAATGTTTTTCACAGGTTCRCCCCAAACTGTCAAATCTCAAGTCTTCTAGACTCTTGACTTCCAGAAATTAGTTTACTCCTCTAAAATCTGCAATCTGTCCTGAAAAAAAAAACCACAAAAACAACAAAATCACACCAACCTTGGAAAAGAAGAAAATCTGTTACAGGAGAAAAAACATTAGATAGTAGATATGGAGTAAGAATCTATATTCACGTGCTAGAGGAAACCTTAAAAGTGAAATGGAACGACTGAACACACAGATTCCAGTATAAATTAGCTGGCAAGAAATTTTAAACAGTACATACTACAAAATAATCCTTAAGAAATGTTTCCCCAGAAGACCAAGAACCTCAAAGGTTTTGGTTTTATTTTTTTCATTGGTTATATTTGCATGAGAACAGAAAGTTTATTTTAAAACACATGGATATATCTATAATCGGTAACAGTTTCATAAGGAGCGTTTGGATCAACCTGCAGCACAACAAAGACCTTCTCAACCCACAGACCCATAAGCAATGCCAGATTCAAAAGTTTTGACTTGAGATCTCTTTTCCCACGTGACCATATGATGACCTAGACTAAAAATCTGAGGACGGGGGGACAAAAAAGAAAAAAAAACCCAAACAACTGGTTTTATGCAGGTATACGAGATTGTTTTTGCAGCCTTTCCTCCGTCCAGCTGAACATCTGTGTCCCAGGGCAAGGGCTGCCTGTGCTAATGCAGTGGCACTGCTGCTGAATGCCGAAGTGTTGACTCAGAGTGAGGAGTAMAAACTTTTCTGAAAGCTGTGTACCACTCTCTTTTGGATGCAGATATGTCACAGTAAGAGGTTAAAGGAGGGTCATGTCCTTTTGCTTGTCTTGGTGAATGCTATCACCTCTTCCAATCTGGCATTTAAACTGTGTGTGTGAGCTCTCACTGGTCCATTTAAAGCAAAATGCACAAGATTATCTTAGTCTTAACAGTAGGACTCAATTTGACTGAAAAAAACGTAGGAATTTCTTACAAATTCAAATTAGATGGCAGATTCAAARGGGTAAAAACCTCAGGAGAAATGGCAGTGGATTGTTGGCACTATACTGCAAATCTCTTTAGTCTGCATCACTGCAGGACAGTCCTCCTCTGAGTACATTTATATGTATACACCTCTAATTATATGTATACGTTTCTAATTATACTGTTAAGGAGGGTAGAGTCAAACAAGACATACAAAATTGATACTGGAAATGTCTGTCTTTACTTTCTTTTCCATCTCTCCCTCTCTGCTCCTGGAATTATACCCTTGTTGCCTGTCCCATCGCTGTGGTCTGATCCCTAAAGAGTTGATGGCAAAAGGCTTTTTCTTCCTTTTTCGTTGAGCTGGTTTCCTACTAAGTCACTAAGAGTTACAGCAATGATAATATATTAAACAGTGAACAGTACCAGSAAACACTCCAAGGCACTGGAACTGRATTGTTTATGCTGTCTACAGTAAATTATTTTAATGACCCCAGTATGGTTTTGGCCCAGGTTAACTACCTCTCCTCCAACAATTCCTAGGAACAGCTGCAAAACCATCATGGACCAGAAAACAGTCCCCATAGGCAGCTTGTATATGGCCACCAACTGCTGGAAGTTTCCAGAGTGTGATGGTTGGGGAGGGTGCTGTTCCTTTCCAGCTGGTCTCAGTGCCAGAGTACAGTCCTGGGCAAATATAATTTGCTAGAAGGCACAGAGTCCAAGGGACAGACAAGCCTGAGCGTTGGTGAAAGAGGAGTGAGGGAGTCAGCAGATGAGAATGAGAAATGAGTGGAAAAGCTGTTGAAGAGGAAACAAGACTGTTCCTCTCAGCAGCAGTAAGCTGTTACACAGGCACAGCCTGTCTCATATAACTGGATCCCTGTAGATTTACAGTCTTGCTTTTCAGCGAAATATTGGTACCAGTTGCTGCTGACTGCAACAAAGACACCAGTCAGCYGCACAGCTGGTATGGAGGCAGTTACTGCGTGAAGGTGAAGAGGTGAAGAAGCTGCTTTTCTCTCCTTCCTTCCAAGGCTGTGGCATTGTGTTATCGCAAAATGACCCGTGAGTTGACACATTAGGCATGTAAACTTTTGGTAAATGGCCATAAAAAGTGTTAAAGTTCAAAGCATTTTGGATCCACCRATTTTCCCTGAAATGGGGGAATAAGCAACCTGGATGTACCAGACCATTAACCCCTCAGCCTTCTTGATGTATTAATGGAACTGAATGGCTTACGATTACAACTGGAGGAATTGAAAGGTGAATCCTGTAAGAATCCCAAGGCCTTTTTTGCRTCCATTCACTTTTAGAATTAGAGGCAAAAAAACAAGGGGAACTGCTGTCTATTGATTAGATCAGGGCCAAAAAGATGATTTCTGGAAAAGGGTCTTTTTTCCTACTTGTTGCTTTTAACTTCAATTACCTCACTGATACAGTACATTATTTCTCTCTCTCTCTCTCTCTCTCTCTCTCAGCCCCCTCAGAAAGGTTCCAGCCTCAGCTGGAGGTGAAAGGGCTTCAAGTGAAGGAGCCTAAAACAAGAGTGCTGTCAGATATGTTATATTATGCTTATCTTTGGCTGGTAGATGATAAAAGAAAAGATCATGTCCTCCCTTTCTGTTATGATATATTTATCTCTATCATGCTTCTCTGGGTGCATCTTGATCCCACAAGTTACAACCATACAGCTAAATAAATCATGCACAGAGACCAAGCCTGTGCTCTGATCCAAGTGGCACCAATYGACGCACATCCCCTGCTTAGGAGCGGACCCTGGTAGAGCAGATTCGTTGTGGAAAGTTGGCGAGATCTGCCTTGCTTTGTGCGGGGCAGGGTGCAGCTCAGCAGATGCACAGTGGGGTGAAGTGTTTGAACTCACTTCCTGGCCCTCTTGTACTTAGCAGTGCAGATGCAGTCAGAGCAAACATGACAGAACATCTGGAACGAAAAGATGGGGTCAAGGAAACTTAACAGAGATGAGAACTTTCCATGGCAGTTTCTCAGCTAATTGCTCAAGTAAACATTTTCCAAAGTTGCATTCTCTTCTCCAGGCTCTGAGTACTGCAGTTCTGTTTGATGATTAGGATTAGCTCAGGACTTCCTGACGGGGAAATTACCTCACAAGGACCTTGGCTTGAGCATCTGATTCTAGACTGGAAGTTTAAAATAAATCCAGTTAAATAAATAGCAAGCATTTAAACTAGGATATTTSCAACAGTTATTTGCAACCAAGTATTCTAAAGGGCAGTTACTTGAATTATTTCCTTCTAAGTGCTCCACACTCCATACGCTGCTGATAATTCTGTAGATAAAATCTCACCTAAAACTCCCCTTTACTTGATTGTTTTATAAAATAATACATCTTTAATTGTTCTTAAATTGTTCATGTTTCCCTCCTCCTCCTTTCTCACGTGAGGCTCTATAGTGATTCAGTGAAAGACAGTTAAAAAATGAAACAAAAAAAAAAGTCAACCGTGCATTAACTGGTTACAATCTTATGAAGTTACTTTTGGTTATTTTTGGATGGTAACATCAAAGCTTGGATGGTTTATGTCATGCCCCAAAGTCACATGGAGAAAGTAGAAGCTGAGAGCTGATCTGCACCAGTGACACAAAGATGCTCTAAACCTGTCATAACCAACTGCTCCAGATAAAGGTGCATCTGCTTTGCATTAGTGATGTGGTGAGAAGCAGCTGGAGGATCCCAGTGGATCTGTCTCTCATTATCCATAATGGGCCTACTTCCTCTTTACACTGTTTTACTGTATGAAGTTCAGTGGCACAATTCCCACCCGTCCTGGGCACCTTAGCAGTGCTGACAATATTATTTGTTCTTCCCTGCAATCATTGCTGTCTTTATTTTCCCTGTATTTTCACCACTGTTGTTCTTTATCTCCCTTCTCCCACCCCCATCTTTCTCTTTTCTGGGATAGGTGTCAATTCTTTCCTCTTCTCTTCGTCTGACTGCATAAGAACTCCCATATGGTAGCAACCAACCATCCATGTGCTTTTACCCAGTGAAGAAACCTGTGTTTTCTACTGCTTCTACAGCATCTGCCTGTGAGCTTTTCAAGGGTATGAAGCAGAGTCATCTAAGTCTGCATTCAATCTGGCTACACCAAGTCTATGAAAGTTGTACTGCAAGCTTCAGCAGAAATTGGATTAGATCTGAAAGAGCCAAGTGCTTTTCCATTTCAATTATCAGTAAGCAGAATATATCATACTGTTGCGCATTAAGGGACTCATCCAAAGAGAAGGAGATGGACGAAAGACTGTGGTAAAAAAATTTAACAGAGAGTTAATAAAGGGCAATGAAAAAGACGGAAAGGAAAGGAAAGGAAAGGAAAGGAAAGGAAAGGAAAGGAAAGGAAAGGAAAGGAAAGGAAAGGAAAGGAAAGGAAAGGAAAGGAAAGGA